>CM060960.1:29211500-29279000 GCA_030765055.1 Mantis religiosa | reverse complement strand
TCTAATTAAAGAAGAAGTAGAACACAGCAGGGGACGCTTTAACTTCATGTAACCGCCCTTCTCACTTGGCACTTGCTCAAAGATAGCTGGGAATTTTCTGTAGCATACAACGCCATCGTTTTCTTTCTCAATTGGATTTAATATTTCCAGCTTTGAGTTATGAAGTGTGGGCATGTAAACGGCAGGGAGGATAAACGAACACGCAAGCGCATAAAGCAGAGTAACAGGACGCAAATTATTGCCCATTTCTATGGAGCATGTTCGTAATGTTGTTGATTACGGCTCTGTGAAAGAACTTAACCAAGAAGTAATAATAGTAATAATAAAATTAAAAGTAGTGGCTATAACAAAAGTTACGGTGGCATAGCTTAGTTGAAGCTTATTTATTTCCTTGCTAATACGCATAACATAATTGTGGACCGGTGAGATTAATAATTGTATATGCAAATGATCAAGAGATAAATAATTGCAGTTAGTTCGAGATCTCCTCGGGCAGCAAGAGAGTTGAAAAGACGATTAGAAATACGTTTCTGGAGCGTATATCTCTCCCATCATTAGGATATTTTATGAAATGCTATAATTACAAATATATCACTGGATATAACACATATATGAAGAAAGACAAAACACTGTCAAACCTCGCATCACTGAACAAAAGACTGTTTTCAGTAAATTAAATGCTAGGTCAGGAGATGGCGTGAGTACAGAACATTAATTGGATCAAAGAAACGAAACTACTTAACTTGGTTATCAAGCTGTATACATATGTGCTTCTTAAATCGACGGATTTCCGTTTTAAGGTCGGTTTCCAAGATGAGCTGAACCGAAATACAGCATCACCATTAAGCGTGCTCCTTTCAGAGGAAATCGCCAAAGCCTCCTTAATTCTCCACTTCCAGTAACTGTTGCATTTTGCCAAGATGGTCGTATGCCGAAAATTGGCTCTATGGTCGTTATCAAAACAATGCTCTGCCAGTCCAGACTTCTCAGGTTGCATTAAACGAACGCTCCATTCATGTTCATTTATTCTGGTAACGATGGTCCTTCCGGTTTTTCACAGGGAATGCGGTACACTCCCGGAACTTGGAAGTCCAGTTTTTCTTTCACTGGTCTCAACAGATGTTTAATCTTCGGAGGTGGCTTGTGGATGGTCCTGATGTTGTATTTGGCAAGAATTCTGCTCATTCTGCCGGATAGGTTGCCGGTAAACGGGATGCAGGCTGTAGCGGCAGGTTTATCTGACGCTTGTTATATTACAGGTTTCCATTTCCTAGCTTTGGTGATCGAGGCTTCAACGTCATATTCGGAGAAGCCGTTTTGACGGAAAGTGAGTCTCAGGTGCTGTAATTCTTGTTTTAGGTGGCTGGGATCAGAGATAGACACAGCTCTGTGGGTCAGTGTATTATCGTTGAGACTTATGATGGAAACTATGAGCGTTCAGATAGAGATCGGTGTGTGTAGGCTTGCGGTATACAGCATGCCCCAGTGTACCGTTGCTTGAAACAAAAAAGCTAGGAAAGGGAAAACTCTAATACACCAAGCGTCAGATAAGCCTACCGCTACAGCCTGCATCCCTTTATCGGCAATCTATTCGGCAGAAGCAGCAGAATTCTCGCCAAATACATCAGGACCATCCACAAGGCACCTCCGAAGATTAAACATCTGTTGAGACCAGTGACAAACTGGGAGTGCACCGCATTCCCTGCTAATGTAGGACAACGTATATATAGTATAGCAACACAAAGAGAATTCCTGTAAGGAATGTGTCGTGGAACAACGACACCGAATGTGTGTGACAGAGAACGCCTGCTACATAAGGAGCAGACCGTTAAAAAACATGCGCCCTATTCACTCTGTTCAGTAAACCCGAGAAGATTCATTCACAAAAGTAGAAGACGTCAGAATTTTTTTGAATGGTCTGTAACTGTACTGACATGGGGTGTCATAAACCTGTCCAGGGAAGATGTGGGTTCCTTCTCAATCCCCCCGCGTCTCGTCCCTTGGAGACTTACTCTCCTGTGGAGGAGTATAAGACAAACCGGAAGGACCATAGCTACCAGAATAAACGAACATGAACGGAGCATTCGTTTAATTCAACCTGAGAAGTCTGGGCTGGCAGAGCATTGCGTTGATAACGACCATAGAGTCAATTTTCGGGAGACGACCATCTTGGCATTATGCAAGTTACTGGGAGCGAAGAATTAAGGAGGCTTTGGCCATTTCTTCCGAGAGGAGCACGCTTAATCGCGATGCTGGATTTCAGTTCAGCTCTTCTTGGAAACCGTCGACTTAAGAAGCAAAGATCAATACAGCTTGATAATCAAGTTAAGTAGTTACGTTTTTTGACCCAATTAATTTTCTATACTCACGACATCTCCTGATTTGGCATTTAATTTACTGAAAACAGTGTTTTGTTCAGTAATGCGAATTTTGATAGTGTTTTGTCTTTGTTTATATTTGTGTTATATCCAGTGTTTATTTTTTGGTTATAAGATTTAATAAAGATCCTGATATTGGAAGAAATGTCCGCTCCCGAAACGTCGATTTCTAATCGTCTTTTCACCTGACTTGCTGCCAGAGAACAATTGAGCATATACGTGGACAGGAAAGCTTCAGGTCTTATCTCTAGAAATTTTTATCTCGAAATAGGTTAAATAAATATAAAGATGGGCTATTGTATGAATACTTCTTGAAGGAATGATGATTTTTTTTTGTTTTTTTGTTTTTTGTAATTTACGTCCTCCAATGTTAAGTATTATTGGACGATGAGTGGAATGGGTGACATGATGCTCAAATGTGTCCGGGATCCATGGAGCTTAGAGTTACCCGACATTCGTCTTTCAGGATAAGGGAAACCCCGGAAAAAAACCGTATCCAGGTAACTCACCCTGACCAAGATTCGAACTCAGGACCACTTTAACGTGAGGTAGACACTCTACCACCACGCTACCGAGGCGGGCAGGAATGATGATGATGATGATGATGATGATGATGATGATGATGATGATGATGATGATGATGATGATGATGATGATGATGATGATGATGATGATGATGATGATGATGATGATGATGATGATGATGATGGTGATGATGATTTGTGAGTTTAACATCCGCTTTTGCTACATGCGGCACCGCAGGCGGTAACTCTAGGAGCAGTAGTGAAATAAGCTTGCAAGGCAAACCGGAGATCCAAGAGAAAGCTCGCCCCTACGCCTTTGTCCATCACAAGTCTCACATATTGTCATGTGTGATCGGGTCACTTGAGAATCAAATCCTCTAACTACTCGGCCACGGCGCGGCCTGCTTGCAGGAATGACTAGGAAAAGCCAAGTAAGTGCCACCAATCGATTTTTTTCCGCACAAGGCTCTAATTTCAAGAATTCTGTAACAGTAAACGACTTATATAATTCTTTAAGAATTTTGCTAAACGCAAAAACGACACTGACCATGAATTTTCAGCATCTCGTTCTTGCTTTTCACAATTGCGTGTGATGGATGGACAGGCTATTATTATAATAATTGTTCTGGGAGTTGCCACATTTAAAGTTAATAAAAAGCTGAATTTATTACGCTCATTTCCATTCTGACTGCTCACGATCCGTCCGATAGAGAACTGGTCACAAATGCGCACATAAAAAGCCCTCAGATGTCATAAATTAAAGTACGATACAATTAAAAATGTTAAGAATTATACGTTCTTGTCAGCCTTTTACGGAGCTCTAAACGAGTCATAAAATTCGGATATAGACTGAAATACATGAGCTATGTTGAATTGATGGCGGCATTAAAAGCGGTTTGGACTGTGACAACTTCCTTGTGTTTTTCATAAGCTTGTTCAATTATCAGAAATTCATGTTTGGTCGTGTTAAGCACTGGCTTCTACTTTGTAAGGACAGTTAAGTGCTGCATTTAGTGAACTTGCTAGGCCATGAATCAAAGTCCTTCTTCTAAAGAGAGAATTGAATTAAATATATATAAAAGACGTTACGTGTCATCGATATTCTTTAAGAAAACGGTATCATAAGTTTGTGTAATTTCTTCTATCACGTGGAAACCATAGATGCTCTCTCTGAAGTAATGAGTTTTTTTAAAGAAAAACCATTACTTTTAATGTATTCTGACAAGAAATTAACTAATTATCAAGGTATAGATCATGAGATTCTATGGTCAGCGCTATCGTTTATTATCCCACTTTGGTACCACTTTCTGGTTATTTTAGTTAATTGATGGAAAGTAATTATTTCTCCACACTAGCCGTATACAGGATGTTACAAAAAGGTACGGCCAAACTTTCAGGAAACATTCCTCACACACAAAGAAAGAAAATATGTTATGCGGACATGTGTCCGGAAACGCTTAATTTCCATGTTAGAGCTCATTTTATTATTTCTCTTCAAAGCACATTAATCATGGAATGAAAACACACAGCAACAGAACGTACCAGCGTGATTTCAATAACTTTGTTACAGGAAATGTTCAAAATGTCCTCCGTCGCATGGAATCCCTGATGCGCTGATGCAGCCCTGGAGAATGGCGTATTGTATCACAGCCGTCCACAATACGAGCTCAAAGAGTCTCTACATTTGGTACCTGGGTTGTGTAGACAAGAGCTTTCAAATGCCCCCATAAATGAAAGTCAAAAGGGTTGAGATCAGGAGAGCGTGGAGGCCATGGAATTGGTCCGCCTCCACCAATCTATTGGTCACCGAATCTGTTGTTGAGAAGCGTACGAACACTTCGACTGAAATGTGCAGGAGCTCCATCGTGCATGAACCACAATGGGGTATTTTGACAATTGTCTGCACGAATGATTTCAATTTACATTTTAAGAGAAATACTAAAATGAGCTCTAACATGGAAATTTAGCGTTTCCGGTCACATGTCCACATAACATATTTTCTTTCTTTGTGTGTGAGGAATGTTTCCTGAAAGTTTGGCCGTAGCTTTTTGTAACACCCTGTATATCATCATCATCATCATCACCATCACAATCTTCTGGAAGGTGATAGCCGCTAAGTGGATGTCTACCATTTTACAAATAACAAATAATTAAATAACCATTATAACAAATAACCATTTTACAAATAATTTTTGTAACAACCTGTATAGGCTAAGATATTTCATGGATAGAGTCAACATGACAAATTCAATGCCATGGCCGGGATTTGAACCACGGATCTCCTGGTTTCCGTCCAGTCGCTCTTAACCTTTGAGCTACCATGGCCAACGTGCCGTTCTGACATTAAATTCTCCAGTTGACTCGTATATTTCCCCGGTAGACCACTAGGGGCTCTCGCATCCGAGATGCACCGTTTGTGGCGACTTACTATCGTAAGTACTTAAGTCCCAGGCTTCATCATTTAACTCTTATTATTTTAATTAATTGATGGAAATTATTTCTCCACACTAGCTGTATATAGGCTAAGATATTTGATGTATAGGGTCAACATGAAAAATTCAATGCCATGGCCGGGATTTGAATCACTTATCTGCTGGTTTCCGTCCAGTCGCTCTTAACCTTTGAGTACCAGGAGATCCGTGGTTCAAATCCCGGCCATGGCATTGAAATTTCATGTTGACTCTATCCACTAGTTTCTGGTTTTTTATGCCATGTATTCGGTGACACCCCTTGCATTGCTTCAATCTCAAAATTTCTTCCATGTAGAAAACGGGCCATGGATCGATAAAGATGATAATATTGTGGCTCAGTGGTTAGACCGCCTGGCTCTCACCAAGGCGGCCCGGGTTCGATCCCAGGCGACAGCAAAGTGAGATTTGTGGTGGACAACACGGCGCTGGGGCGGGTTTTCTCCGGGATCTCCGGTTTCCCCCGTCATCTCATTCCACCGGTGCTCCATCTTCATCACATGTATCATCAGTGTCATCGCCTGCGGTGCCGTATGTAGTAAGAGAGGGCGTTAATCACTACACATTTCATTTCTTTATTTACGTAGATATACACTGTTCAATTCTCACGTAACAACATTACGTCACATACACACAGTCTACCAAGGTCGATGACAATAACAGTCAGCTGTCGTTAGAACAACACTATGCAGCTGTTTACTGCTTACTCCTCACGCGACTGCCTCTTAAATACCTCATTGATAAATTCTAGATATTTCCGTAACAATAAAGAAACCGAAAATTCTATCACCTTCCAGAAGCGTAACTTAACCTATGCCGGCCAGTCCTTATATCAGCTATCTTTATGTGCCGGCCCTTTGTGTACACTAGCCGCGTTATCCTAGATAATGGCTTTGCGACAATATGCTGGTGCGAGATCAGGGCTGTATGCTAGGTGTGGTGTCAGCTCGATTCCTTTCAATTCCTGAATGTTTTCCAAGGTTGCTCGTGCAGTATGGGTTGATGCATTGTCCTGTTAAAATAGAACTCTATTTTGGTTAACTAATGCTGGGTATCTAGGTCTCAAAATTTCATAAGCTCATTCCAGTTGTTGAGAATAAGATCCGCAAAACTGGCCTGCCCATTTGGAATAAACTCCCACTGAATTACAGCTTCAAAATTCCACCATACACACAACACTACTTTGGGACCAAACTGGCTTTTTTAACGATGACTTTGGCAGGTCGGTGGGGATCAAGCTGTTTCGAGGCATCGAGGTTTCTTTAGTATCCATTTCCATGACTGATAATTATCCTGACAAACCTATCATCCGTGGGATTACGATAAGCTGACGACAGATATCCACTCTACGTTCAGCCTGTAGAGGTGTCAGTTCAAGAGGTACGATCCACAGCTTCTGTATGATTTACCTTTTGATGCACCAAATCCTTCTGAAAGCCTTTGACTACCTTTCTGCGGATTATTTTTTCGCGTAACTTGACGTGTATCCTCAATACTCCGTTAGGGAGGGGATCCGTCCCCTTCAGCTGCCGAGGTGAGGACGCTGCGGAGCCTTAGCACTCGTGGTACCTCTGACGTTACTAGAGGAACCTCGTGCTGAACATTCAAGCCCCTCCCTGATTGGGAGCTGTTCGGATTGGGTTGGACTCGAGGGGGTTCCCGACACCCACGGGAAATTGGGTACCTCCGGCCAGTCTACGGCCGCCCGGAGGGGGTAGAAGGTTGCCTCACATCCCGGGTACTAGCCTGCAGAGCTAGTAGAAGGTGTGCTAGATCACCAGGCGGCCCCACCGAGGTTTTCGGTAGTCTTCCCTGCGGGGTTGACGCGCGTAGGTGGCGTATTTACTTCCACTCATCTTGATTTTCAAGTCGATGGGGGGGGGGCTTTTTAGACTCCTGATATTGGCCTATGGAAAGAGCCCTGGAGCTTCGGCTCCCAGGTAGAAGGAGGCCCGGGTCCTTAGTCCTACGGGTCCAGGACTAATGGGATAAATATGTGTCCTCAATATTCCATAATTTGGGTCTTCCAGTAGTGGTAAATCTTTAGTGTTTTCGGCACCATTGTTGTAACGTTGGAATCATCGCTGTGCCACACGCTCACTAACGACACCTTCTCCTTCTACTTCACATATTTTTCGAGCTGTAACAGCGGCTTTATAATCTTGTTTCAAATGAGTTTGGGGTCCATGTAGCTTAGAGTTACCCGACATTCGTCTTTCAGGATAAGGGAAAATCCCGGAAAAAACCTTATGCAGATAACTCACCCTAACGAGATTCGAACTCGCGACCTGTTGAGCGTGAGGCAGACATTCTACCATCTACGCTACCGAGGCAGGCGGTTTTCGGTAATGTACCCATTTTTCATCACAAGTGACAATTCTCCTGACAAATCTATCACCCATGGAATTACGACAGGCATGTACTGTACACTGCAAAATACACGTTGACGGTGACTATCACTTGCTCATTTAATGAACATTTGTGACTACCAAGACAAATTATCATGTTTGAGAACAGGGAGAAGTCACTTGGAGCTAAATCTGGTGAACAAGGAGGTTGACGAACCAATTCAAAGCCCAACTCATGCACTTTGGCAATTGCGATTGCTCATGCATGCAATGCTGCGTTATCGTGGTGAAACAGCACTATTTTGCATTTCAATTTCTGTCTCTTTTCAGTCAACACAGGTAAACGATCCAACAATCACGCATAATAGGCGCCAATTGTGGTTCTGCCTTTTTCCAAGTAGTCTATGAGGATTGTTTCTTGAGAATCTCCCCCACAAACAGTAGCCATCACCATTCCAGCTGACAAAATGGTAATTGCCTTCTTTGGTGTACTTTCATCAGCCTTTATCCATTGTTTTGACTGCTGTTTTGACTCTGGTGTCTAATGATGGATCCAAGTCGCATCCACGGTCACACATCGGCTCAAAAAGTCTTCGGATTACGATTAAACATCGCCAGGTGGAAGTGTTCTTTCGGATACGCTTTTGGTCAACTGTCAGCAATCGCGGCACCCATTTTGCACACAGCATTTGCTTTGCTAATATTTCATGTAGGATATTGAGTACTCGCTCAGTTGAGAGGAAGCTCTCTACAGTTTCAGGAATTCTAATTCGACGGTTTGCATAACCAGATCGTGGGTTATTTCAATGGTGACCTCAAATCGGCGACCAGAGCGCGGTTCATCTTCGATGCTTCTACGATCACGTTTAAATTCATTAATCCAAAGGTTGTAGGGAAGACATTCAACAAGGGTTAAAATTGTCTCAAGGGCACTGAGTTGCCAATTTGGAGGAAAGTAATATTATGAAGGAATGTCTTCTTATGCAGATGAGAAGCAAATGCGGAGAGCCTTGGGCGCAAAAAGTAAGGGAACTGAAGGAACAGATAGGTATGGGACATATTTGGAGAAACGAGGAGTATTACTATAGGGGCTTTTGGAAAGAGGTAGAATTAAGGCTGGAAGATTTAGATAGCCAAGTTATATTTGCCAGTGTAAGGGACAAAAGGTCATTGAGGATATATAGGGAAATAAAGACAGTGTGGGGGAGGGAGAAGTACATAGATGTGTGTAATAAGTCAGGGCGAGAAGGATTTGCCTGGGCAAGGACAGGAGTTAGAAATTTGAAAGGTATTAGATATGAAAAGGATACAGGGAAATGCCCAATGTGTGGAGAAGAGGATACAGATTGGCATAGTATACTTTATTGCAAACAAAGATATGCAGAGAACAAATTTGGCAACAAAAGTGGGACAGTTTTAGGCTGGTGGAAGGTATTAATTATAAAGAAAATGTTATTGGTAAAAGGAGAAAAGAATGTAAGAAATATAGTATGAGTAAGTCATTTTGTTATTGTGTGAAAGAAATGTTATACATGTCAATGTATCAATGAAAATGTATGTAGAAGAAAGATCAGATATAAATAATTCTAATTCTAGTAACTTCCTTGATTCAAAGGTAAATGGTAGTCCATCCGCTCAAATGAAATACATTTAATAACAACACGAAACTCTGCTTTTCCCCTATTTTCAATCGCGGGTATCACACTGAGCATTTCAGATGCCTGTCAACAATGAAGTGTATATTATAGTATATTAAGTTTTTCTGTACAGTCCTTTGTACAATCAACCATACACAAAGATGCATAAAAATGTCTATGCCTCCATGGAAATTTACCATACTTATCAAACGACCCTTGTATATGTAAAATACATTTTTCTCTGGAGTTAATTATTTCCAAGTTAATCTGGTTATTGGTTTAGATATAAGTATTTATCACATAGCGACCAACTATTAAAATTTGATTAACACTCGAGGCTAAACTTGTGCATATACTAAAAGGAATAATAATATAATTACTGTAATTTCATCTCAATTAACACGATGTAGATAGAGGTATAGCCGCTATATGAACAGAGTAAAGAAAATCACGCACGCACCACATCGGATTTTAAATTTAAAGTAGTTTTAAGGCCATTACTAAGACTATAAAAGTAAGTACATCAGGTGACGAGGATCGCAGTAAGGAACAACTCGTCCCAATGAACCTGACCGCATGCACACATTAATGAAGGGCGGGAACAGTTGTAGCTCGCAACTGTCGCTTCTAGTTTCCTATGTCCATAACTCCTGAACCTGGGAGAGACTTTATTTCTCTGTTGGTATCTCACAGTTGTTTAATAAAAGAACGAGGGAGTTAAGCTAGCCTTCCTTCAACATTATAACAGCTGCGATAGCTCAGAAATAAACACTTTACATTCAAGAAGTTCGTGTAAAGTACTCATAATAATACTTTCCATTAAACTCCACACTTCTTAGAGACTACTTCTTTAGAAAAGTAGCATTTATGGTTGAACTTTGCACTTTGAGCTGAGCGTGGAACTCAACGTCTCGGCCACAGTATGTGCCGGGTTCCATTTCATTCTTGGGAGTCCAATTATAAAGTCTCACCTTCACCTTCTCAGCAGTGAAGGTGAAGAGCTGCAATGGGCAGCGATACCAAAGCTAACTAACCCTAAAGCTGGGGGAAGCGTGACACTTGCTACATCACCTCACTATATTGGTTCTATGATCACCCACCTGTGACGTGATATGTGAGCATGAGGTCGGCGTTTGGGTCGGCAGTCCATGGCCCACCAGGGTTTTAGCAGCATATACTTATTACTGAGCGAGATAGTTCCGCGGAAACGTGTGAGGCCCACATTTAGGAGGTCCCGGCTTCAATTTCCGTCGACAGCTCACGCCAGATTTCCCTGGTCGCTCTTCCAGCACGTTTCCCTCACTACGCTTCCATCTCATATTTCAAGTAAAGGTCTAGTTTCCAAGGCACATTGACAGTGTCCGATAGGGTACCTAAAGGGAGGTATTTTCGTGACATAGGCAATTTCGTGATACTTTTTTGGATGCCACAGAGAAATCAGTAGGTCTTAACGCACCTGCGATAGCTTCTGACCTCTAGGAACAAATATGTCAACTACCAACAGTGAAAGAAGAGTTAACACCAACTTTGTTTCTCTGTGACATCCCTTCAATAAAGTGTCACAAAATTGCATAGGTCACGAAAATACCTCCCTTTACCCTAGATTGTGCAAATAGTTGCTCAAAGTCAATCGTCAATGAAATCAGCTTTGTCAATGATTCGTACACCGATCAGCCTAGGAAGCTCCGGCAGTGAGGCCTGTCAAATCGTACTTGATCGGGCTCTCGTTAATTTTGTGGTACCTATGACAACCTTATATTATATATGTTTGTGATCCAATAATTAACATATGAAGTGATCAGAATCCGGACCCAATCTCAGAATGATGTAAATGTTCTCCTAAAAAGTCTTTAACATTGTCACTCAACTGTTGCAGCCTTAGCTTATCGGTAAGCCGGGGTCAGCTATTTGAGAGATAAAAAGCGAAAGAATCTCTCCAAATGTAAGCACTAGAAATGCTACTGACAAAAGGCCCTTTATTTTGTAAGTTCCCCTTTTCGCCACCTCCTGTACTTTCTAGAACGTTCCGTGGAAAATTCTAGTCGCTATATAAACCAGTGTTTTAGAGAGTTAATAAGTTTGTTTCGAATGCGACACAAGTACAGGAGATTAGAGGCGTCTTATGTTCGATCCCGCAACAAGTAAATGGACTGCAGAACAGACCACTTCTACGTATTCCATTAAATGACTGGAAAGTGGTGTGACAGGAAAACCTGAAGCAGAACACATTATCGAATTTCCAGTTTGAACTAAGAACTCAGTGAAGTGGCAGTAATATAAAAAACTCGTATATAATCGTGATTGAAAACCTGTCAAGTAGAAAGAACTATAATTCTTAAAAGCTGTAAGGTATCGCGCCTACGTTAATAAGGACTAGCAGATGAGGATGATAACAGGACTCACAGTAGCGTTTATAGAGGACTTAAGTAGTAACTCCCAGATTCACTGAATATCATTATAATTGTGCGATTTGCCAACAACAAATGCTTGTTTTTGGCGGCAGAGATGAATAAATTCTGGGCGTAGTCCGAAAGACTGTCTGATCGAACCTGACCGACCGTCCGATGTGATTCAAGGGTGGTTTCCTGGATTTATAGTGTCTGGTGTCTCTCCCGACTATTTTAAAACATGACTCAATATCGTTAAATATTCAACAGCCTTCCAGTAATAGATTTCAGAAAAAGATATGTTCTTCCCTTACTCGATAATCTATTGGCTGCTTTGTAGTGCATAGCTCTTGATTATCTTTTGATTATACCTTTGAAGCTTTTAAATCATAACTACTAATGTGTTACAACACATTTCTTCAGTTGAAAATACTATTGTACACTAAACTAATGAATGGTATCTTTAAACGACAAGAAGGTACAAATTCCCGTTCGCTTAAACTTATTTGGGACAAGGTGCAATTCAATTCTACCTTAAAATAAGAGTAATGGTGATTAACATTACCTTTTCTGATAACACTGGGGAACAAAAAAAAAAAAATATTTTATATACCCGAAACAAAATAGGCAAATTCTTATGTAAACTGATCTGCTGATTCCAAAAATGCCCCATGACATACGGCAACCCATTTCTTTGTAGCTCCTTAATAGTTCTGAGACTAAAGTTTCATAATTTTCTTCTTTGTTATTGCCCAGGAAGCATTCCACCACTGATTTAAATGATTTCCATGATGCCAGTTCAACACGTTTAAGCTTTGATTCACAAACACTGTCTTTAAGAAGTAGTCTTATTTGAGGATCGACAAATATACCTTGCTTCCACTTAGATTCACTTATTTTGGGAAAGATACTTCTTAAATACTCAAATGTACTTCCACTTTTGTCCAAACCTTTAACAAAATTCTTCATTAACCCGAGCTTTATGTGAAGTGGGGGGAGAAAAACTTTGTTTGGGTCTATTGGAGGCACATACTTAACACTGCTTGCTCCAGGGGTATAGTCTTCCCTTTTCCCCCATTCTTTCACTATAAAATGCTTGTCAGTTGCCCTACTGTCCCATAAGCACAAAAACAGCAATATTTTGTGAAACCTCCCTGCAGTCCCGTTAGCAGTGCAACTACCTTGACGTCACTACAAATTTCCCAGCCATGGTTTTTAATAACTAATAGCATCTAAAATGATGGACATGGAATCGTATGTCTCCTTCATTCCTATGGCATGAAATAAAGGCATTGAAGGTAGTAAATTGCCATTATGAAGCAACACTGCCTTTAAGCTGTATTTAGAAGAGTCAATGGCTATTATTTTTAATTAAGTCAATATGGCTTGGTATCATACCTCATTTCTGTAATTTTATATAAAAGAATAACAATATCTCAAAAACGTTACGTGATACAGCGCTTTCAGAGGCATTTTTGGAATCAGCGAGTCATTTTGCATAAGAATTTGCCTATTTCGTTTCGGGTACAAAAAATGTGTTCTGTTTGCTTAGACCTAAATGACGAACTGGATCGTTCAAATATGCTTGTGTTATGAAACCTGGAGTCAAAGAGCTGGTGGACTGATGTGATGGATTTTTTTTTTTTCCCCAGGAGGTGGTGCCACTTCTTCACTCACACTTTATACATATACAAATATTTCATAAAAGCGTTTCCACTACTTAAAATGCCAGTTTAAGACATAATTTTAAACAGTAGTGTACCACCAATGACATGCATATTGAGATAAATATGTTGACGACAGAAGGGAAAACAGCTGAAAATATAAATTGACAAGCAAAAATAATTGTTGGCAACTGCTGCAAAGCAAAGGTCACCAATTTTACCACACCTTTAAATTATCAGTTACATTAGACATATATCTTCGCATAATTAAAACAGATTTGAACGTACCACATGAAAATTCATTGGAAACACATACGTTTGGAATTTGGTCAGCGTTTTTACCTGGACGCCCCATGACAATTGAGGGCTTCTAGGAAGCCTGGCAGTGCCGTGTTCAATGGTGAGTCTTCTACAGTGGAAATTATACTGTACAGCCATAGTTTAAGCTTGAGGGCACCATATGGACACAGTAAATACAGTGCGATCCATATAAATCTGAACAATTTCAATAGGCCATAAATTTTGAACCAATAACCCCGGGCAACCAAAAATAATTTTTAAATGTTTCGAGCACTTTATGAGGCAGCTCCTATTAATTTTGGGTTGAGAAAAACAAATATGACAAGGACAAAATTTTATTAGTTTTAGTTTCTATGATATACACAAGGTGGAAGTATTACATATTAACGGATTGAGAGAAAAGGATACATTTTAATTACATACATGCTAATAGCAATGAAAGTGCATTTCATTTTTTAACTGGTGATTACATGCTAAGAGTTCTAAATTGCTGGAAAAATACTTCGCAGATAGTCGTGTCTGAAGAGAGTCATGTGGTGGCCTACTGACTTCGTCGTCTTTTAGCTTGTCTCTTGTGATGGAGTTCGGCAGAATCCCTATACAAAGACCAACAGTAATCCGCAAGCATTACTTCATTCCAACGACCCTGATATCTTTGTTCCATAACAGAAATGTCCTGATGGAATCTCTCCCCATGTTCATCACTAACAGCTCCACAACTAGGAGGGAAAAAGTCTAGGTGGGAATGGAGAAAATGATCTTAAGGGACATGTTGCATCCAAGGTTACGGTATTTCTGCAGGAGCACTGTCACCAAATGCTTGTAGTTGTCATCTCTTTTGTTGCTTAAAAATTCATGAACAATATACCCTTGAAGGCTTCCCAAGCTTCCTTTTCTTTCTCCTCCAAAACTTTGTCAAATGCAGGATCATTTACAAGTTCTCTTATTTGAGGTCCGACAAAAATGCCTTTCTTAACTTTTGCATCACTTAATGTCCAAAATTTCTCTCTGATGTTAACAGGTGTGCCAACTTCTCTTCCCCCCAAAAAATGTCACAAATTTAAAATCTCCACTCTAAAAAATGAAATGCCACTTTATCTTCAAAACAAGAGCTAATATGTCATTTTTATGCTGATTGTTTAATTCAGCAGATGGAAATACATGTAAATTCACTATTTTTAAGCCAGACACACTTTCGTTGTCGCCCAGTGTAATGGGACACACGTGTAATTTTGGGAGAATATAATACACATTTGGGAGATTACATTACACTATTTACATCTCAGAGAAAATGTTGGAAGTGTCCTCCACCAGCATCTATACATGTTTGCACTCGTCTCACCATATTCTTTGAATTTTACGGAGATGATATCGAATTGAGAGAAGGTTATTTCCAGCAAGATGGAGTAACGTGCCACACATCTAATTACACCATGGAACTTGTAACCAGTTTCCTTGATAATCGAATAGTCTCAAAAGGTCTGACCTAACCTCACCGAATTTTTTCATGTGGGGGTGTCTAAAAGATAGAGTGTACAAGAATAGGCCACGGACAATTAATGTTCTTCAGGAATCCATTCGAACCGAAGTAATTAATATTGGCGAGGATACTCTACGTAATACTTCAGAGAATATGGTGAGACGAATGCAAACTTGTATAGATGCTGGTGGATCACACTTCCAAGATTTTCTCTGACATTTAAATAGTATAGTGTAATCTACCAATTGTGTATTATATTCTCTCAAAGTTGCACGTGTTCCCTATTATTATTTCAAAAGTTATGGGCTATTGAAATAATTCAGGTTTATATGGACCTCTATAGTAAGCAAAGACAGTTTCGTCATGAAATATTTAGGTAAAAACGTCCAAGCTTAAATGAAGCAATTTATGTATTTTGCATGTTCTAACAAAACGAAGTGATTGGTACACAGGTCCGTGCACTCGAGCAGCGAGAAGCAGGTGGGATGATGATGCTGTGCACGACGTGAAACTCTTCTCTCAGAGCGATGAATGGAGCGTGATCGGCCCACGCACGCCGGTCTATAAATCTCTCGTGAAGATGTCTGAGTTTCATTGTCCATTACACACAGCAAATGAAACATTCGTTCTGAAACGTGATTCTGAGCGTAAACACTCCATAACAAAGGCCTCTATGAACTTGACCCTGAACCCAAAAGCCCTTCTTCTGCTGTTTATTCTTTACACGACTCTGTGCCCCCAGAGGTTCATTATTAAATATTATTTTATTAAAACCGGTCCCTGTGCTCATCTTTGGCTTTTTGTACTCGCTTTTCCTTCAGGTTTCCTAAGATTAAAAAAAAAAGGACTTTCACTTACATAACGTTGTCTACTCCTATTTATCTACTTTTCATCAATGTATATTATATTTCGTTAACCATTTAAATATTTCATTGCCGCTATAAAAAAAGAATAGCGTGTTAAAATAACAGAGATATCTCTTCGAATTTGTGAAACTTTGAATTATGTTCCATTTCCATGAACAGGAAATGGAAAGAAAGTAATAAAAAAAGAGTGACTTTTTTGTAATTTACTTTTTAAGTCATATCGGACGATGAATGGAATGATGGTCAAATGGGCCGAGGGTACATGCAGCTTACAGTTACCCGACATTCGTCTTTTAGGATAAAGGAAAACCCCGGAAAAATTCCTTATCCAGGTAACTCACCCTGACCGAGATTTGAACTCGGGACTTCTTGGACGTGAGGCAGACACGCTACCATCTATGCTACCGAGACATACAAGAGTGATTTATATTTAAGAATGGTATAAAGTAATTAAAAGTAAGAAAGATAACAAATAAAGTTTGGAAAACGTTAATGCTACGTACATAAAAATTAGCAAAATATTTGTGCTTTAACCAGATCTATGTTTGTGACGCAAGAACTTTGTATTGTGACTTTGTGGGTTCGTAAAATTAAAATTCCAGTTTGCAGAAATTCAAAATGCTCTTTATTTCCAGTAGAAATACTTTGTGCAGCCCTGACAGCAGTAGGATGACGTAACATACACCAACGCAGTCTCTCGTTGCTTCACCACAAGTAAACAAACAAAATAATTCACTTTCAAATCCCTACACAGCTGCACACACAACCCATTATCAGTTCTTAACTAGCCGCGACCTTTTTATACCTCTAGTCATTGTTTCCAGAAACTTATCGATGCTTCAAGGCCTTTTGTGGTGTAGCGAAAACATAATGGAATTATCTCTGTCTCTTTCTCGCTCTGTTTCTCTCTCTCTCAGCAAGCATTTAGCGCTGCGCCCACGCGCTGGCCGCTGTCTCTTCCTACACGCGCACTGGCCGGCAGCGGCACAACAATGCCTGGCGACAGTATCTTCCGCTTTACTAGTTATACAGGAGTCATTAAAAATTAAAAGTACTTCAGAGGCATTTTATGGAAGTGTCAAAATAAATCCGTGTCGACGAATACAAGTGTGAGAAAGGAGGAGTTATGCAGAAATTTATAACGAGTTTGCTGATAATGCGGCTTACTGATGCAGGTCAGCAATGTTGTCTTGATATCCTCGTCTTGTATAGTACCGAAGTACTGTAAGGATTTGAGTGTCAATTGAGATACTCAGGTCTCGGTTATCGTCCCTGACGTATAGGTTAGGGCGAATCATTTCTATCAACTTTCTGGCGTTCGCTTTACTAAACCTGTATCTGCTTTTGAAGTTTAGGTCTTCTATTCTTGGTAGATAAGTTTTTCTCCGTCGTCTTATTTTACAAATTTTACGTACAACTAAATTCATCATCTCATTGTCTCCAGGCACGGATTTAGAAGTCATTCTCTTGGGGGGGGGGGGGTGTCCAAAAAATCTATGTTGAATTATTTGCTTTTAATAAATAATTAATCAGGGATGTGTTTTTATCACGTTAGTAAAAAATAAAAACACATGTAATATATTATATTCACATGACTTTCTCCACCCAAGCTTCTACAAATTGTTCTTAGAAAAGTTTGTAATTTTCTTGTTTCTTTGGATAAAGTGTGTAGAAAGACCTTGCACATTGCACATTTTTTGTTCTTATACCTGGAATAAAGTGATATAAGCAGTAATAAGATATTTAAAAAGCGAACCACTGATTGATGCATTTGAAGTATTAGTACTCCTTGAATGAAAAAGGGAATAGGAACTTAGAAGTTAAAAATTACATATCTTTAAGTAAGCCTGTGGGAATTCTAATCAACAAATTATAATATATTGGAATTGGTTAACTTTGCAATACATTATTTGTGTATTTTAACAAGTTCAAGAGCTGCTGTGCAGTAACTTTTCATTTATCTCTTAAATAACTTCATGCCTGCCTGACAGTGAATAGAGATGTTAAGATGAGAAGCTTGAACAAACTTTTTCGAATTATTTTAAACTACCTAAGTCTTATTTCAACTATTTATTAAAAGTTTGAAATGATAATTCATTTGGGAGGGGTCCGGACTGTCAGCCCTACCCACTAGAAAACCTCCACCGGTAAGAATTCGGGAGAGGAAGTGCAGCAGTACCGCTATTGCACCTGCGGATTCTGGGAGAGGATATTACGGCCAGGCAAAGCCTTGGCCGGGTGACGATGGCGCCAGGACACAAGCATGACCGAGGTCCTACTTGTGACCTTGGAAATTCAGGAGTGGGATGTGGTTGAGTATTCTTGGTGTGCCTCCGGACGGAGGCGCCGTCTTCTAAGATATCTGTGAGGTCCTGAAACATAAGGACGGTGTCATTAATTGTTAGTGCTTCAGAATAAATTAGATAAGATATCAGGCCAGGAATGACTCTGAGTCTGGCGTCAATTTGTTAGGCTTTGGTTTGCATGCATTAAATGTGAATATGGATATATTTAATGTAACATATCTAAATAAGACCTAAATATTTTGGATATATGTTCAGGATTGAGTGCAGTCCCTGTCAAAAATGTTGCAGATAGTGCCACGTCACGTGAGCTAATCTCCGGACCCCTGGACCACCTCCCCTCCTTAAATACGTCCCTGATTTTCTTCCATGTTGCAAAGATAGTCCGCCTGTAATCTATCCCTCTGAGGCGGATTAAAGTTTGAGTCGGACAAACGTGTTTGGTCCCCGGACTATTTGCTAATCCCGGTATATGAATAAGAAATTCGATGGTCCAATGTTAGCCCACCGGAAGTAGTAAGTTGGTCCGGACCAAGTTGTTTTGTATCTAAGTCCCACAATGGTTGCCAATAGAGGGAGAGATGAGATTCCCTCAGAACATCTCTTTGCCTGGCTTGTAGCTCAAAGTACCAATCGATGTGATTCACCTGAAACAAGCAAGCAATTGAAGGGTTAAGTGAAATGTTGTTGTTGTTGTTGTCAAATGCTAGGCTTTGGCAATGAAGCCATTAGCTTTCTTGCTCTCCAATATTTCTGTGTAGTGGTCCGGCAGGTAGGGCTTCACAGGTTAAAAGATGTTCTTCAGTCATTTCCTCTTCTTTGTTGTCAAATGCTAGACTTTGGCAATGAAGCCATTAGCTTTCTTGCTCTCCAATATTTCTGTGTAGTGGGTCCGGCAAGTAGGGCTTCACAGGTTAAAAGATGTTCTTCAGTCATTTCCTCTTCTTTGTTGTCAAATGCTAGGCTTTGGCAATGAAGCCATTAGCTCTCTTGCTCTCCAATATTTCTGTGTAGTGGGTCCGGCAGGTAGGGCTTCACAGGTTAAAAGATGTTCTTCAGTCATTTCCTCTTCTTTGTTGTCAAATGCTAGGCTTTGGCAATGAAGCCATTAGCTCTCTTGCTCTCCAATATTTCTGTGTAGTGGGTCCGGCAGGTAGGGCTTCACAGATTAAAAGATGTTCTTCAGTCATTTCCTCTTCTTTGTTGTCAAATGCTAGGCTTTGGCAATGAAGCCATTAGCTCTCTTGCTCTCCAATATTTCTGTGTAGTGGGTCCGGCAGGTAGGGCTTCACAGGTTAAAAGATGATCTTCAGTCATTTCCTCTTCTTTGTTGTCAAATGCTAGGCTTTGGCAATGAAGCCATTAGCTCTCTTGCTCTCCAATATTTCTGTGTAGTGGGTCCGGCAGGTAGGGCTTCACAGGTTAAAAGATGATCTTTAGTCATTTCCTCTTCTTTGTTGTCAAATGCTAGGCTTTGGCAATGAAGCCATTAGCTCTCTTGCTCTCCAATATTTCTGTGTAGTGGGTCCGGCAGGTTGGGCTTCACAGGCTAGAAGATGTTCTTAAGTCATTTCTACTTCTTTGTTGTCAAATGCTAGGCTTTGGCAATGAAGCCATTAGCTCTCTTGCTCTCCAATATTTCTGTGTAGTGGGTCCGGCAGGTAGGGCTTCACAGGTTAAAAGATGTTCTTCAGTTATTTCCTCTTCTTTGTTATCAAATGTTAGGCTTTGGCAATGAAGCCATTAGCTCTCTTGCTCTCCAATATTTCTGTGTAGTGGGTCCGGCAGGTAGGACTTCACAGGTTAAAAGATGTTCTGCAGTCATTTCCTCTTCTTTGTTGCACAGAGGACAATTTGGACTTGTATAAATTCCTACTCTGTGTAAGTGTTTGGCCAAACAATCATGTTCCCTAAGCAATCTAAAATTTGCTACTGCAGCTTTACGTGGGATTTATGGAATAGTTTATGGATTTTTAATTTAAATGTTCCATTTTTATCTTTGGCTCTGTTAGATATTGATTGGTTTTGTTTGTTTTTATATTTGCTTTTGATTAATCTTTTTATGGATGTAAAGGGTAAGCTTTTACTTTTGTTGTGAACTTAATTTGCACCTTTTTTGGCAAGAAAATCAGCTGATTCATTTCCAGGAATTCCACAATGTGCAGGTATCTACTGTAATATAATTCTTTTCTGTATTTTTTGAAGTTGTTGGAACATTTTGTGACTTTTTAATTTGGATTGACCTCATTTTATATGAACTTATTGCACATAATGCTGTTTTAGAATCAGAAAGTATGACAGCATTTTTTAATTTATCTATTCTGTATAGAAGGTGTTGGAGTGAAATATGAATAGCCGTTACTTCTGCATCAAAATTTGTTGTGTGGTATCCTGCTGGTTGATAGAATGAGATCAGTGCACACTTAATTCCTGCTCCTGAGTTGTTGTCCAAGTTAGATCCATCTGTGTAGATATGTAACCATTCTTCAGGTGGGTATCTATTGTTCAGTTTCTAATGCTAGTGCTTTTAGTACAGGTTTGGAAGTTTCAAATTTTGTAACTACTTGTTCTAAATCTAATTGAATAACAGTTGGTTCAAACGTCAGTGGGTTTTCTTTGATTAAAATGTTTTCCTTAGTTTTAGGAAGATTCAGATCTGTTTTGAATTCCATAACTTTGTGTAGGAAACTTGTTTGTGTTTTCGTCTTGATTGGTTGTAGTAATTTTTTCTCCCATTCTGTTGTTTTAACCTCAACATTTATTTCATGTGATTAAGTGAAATGTGTATCAGTTGAATGGAGTAAGAGGAACTTCCCCAGGAAACCCCCAAAGAAGCTAAGCACCGGGAATTGCTCCCACGAGCTCCAACATTACAGACTCGATAACTCGAATGCGAGTAACACATCTAATGAAATGAAACATTTGTTAACTGGTGTAGGTGTATAAAGGCAAAAAACAAAAGTTGTAGCCTTTACGAAAACATACTCGTCTACCTTTTGGCGACAAAAAGCTGTCTGTGCGTTTGTAAGCAGCAGCACTTGGGGAAGAGTGGCTTTTTGCCTAGAACTTGTTTGGTCGGTAAATTCACTTTGTAACATGCGTGACTCTTATATCAGCATAGTCGTTTTGTTTTGCTAAACTCAAGGTCTGGTCTTGCGCGATTGTCACTGGTAAGGATGTCAATCAGAACAGCATGCCATTAGATTTATGGAAGACTGGCCCAGTGCACCGTTATTCTGAAACATGCTAATATCCTTTCTCAAGAATTGTACTTACCAACAGGTTAAAGCGGGAATCGATCACGGTACGGTAAGCCAAAGGCGCATATATCATAATTTAAAATCTAGACGGCTGAAAGAATTATTACGTACAAAGAATTCCACAGGGTACTTCATAAATATGGAATAATGTAAAAAACAAGAATTAGATATCAGATGAGCTTCCATGGCCACTCGTGTACAAACTAACTTCAAAATGCATGTTCTTGTATATACTTACTCTAAATCGAGATAAATGTTTTACAAATGAATTTGTACATATTTAAAGTTCCAAGGCATAACAAACGATTAAGGATTTTCTATGTGAAAAAAGCATAAATATTGGAAAATGCCATTTTTTACCACACTTACCCAACTAACCCATCCTTTGAATGGGTCTACAGAGAACAATCCCAGGAAATTCAGGATATACATTTATGATCGACCATGCCAACTCGGTCACGGTTAGTTACCTGGATAAGGGTTTTCTCCGGGTTTTTCCCTTATCCTGAAAGATGAATGTCCGGCAACTCTAAGCTCCATGGACCCCGGACTCATTTGAGCACCATTTCACCCATTCCATTCATCGTCCGATATGACTTAACGTTGGAGGACGTAACTTACAATACAAAAAATAATACCATGCCAAGTTTAGTAGTGATAAGACTGGCAGCTGTACTTTAATCGGCCTCATTAAAGTACACCTGTTCATTAAAGTATTGGTATTCGACCAATAAGAAGTGGCCATGTAACACTTTGAAAACGCAAGTATCCGTTATTCTCGTTTCGATGGTCAATGTTACTAGCGCCAGTTTAGAAACAACGTCAAACTGTGATATAAAAAATGTAACTGCGACATTTACCGAGCGGGATGGCTCAGGCAGTTTCGTCTGTGGCCCGCATTCGGGAGGCCCGGGTTCGATTTTCATGACGGACCTACCTGACTCATGGGTTTTACGGGTTTTTTCCCGGGTCGCTAGGCGTATGCTGGGTACGTTAATTACATCCCCTGAATTTCCTGCCCCTACATTTCATCTCCATTATCATTTCACATCATCTCTTATCTGGTGGTCTCTTTCAGAGTAGAAGTCTCGGCGGGAGTCTCGGCGGTGCGTGGCGGGATGACACTCTCTGAGGAAAACTATTTACTGCTCCAGTATGTCGGTTGCCGGCTTCAGCTCTTCTGCTAGGACCATTTCGGGACTGCAAGCCAGGGACCTTTGGGGCTGTGATCGCCTGCCGGGACCATTAGTGCTCGTTGCCGTCCCGCAGTAGGGGAGCGAGTTCGTTGTCCTGGCCTGTCGAGAGAAGTCTCTATCTAAGTAAACTTTTTTAAAAGTAGGGACCCTGCCCTCTGTACTGTCATGGCACCTTGAGTCGGCTGCCCTCTGTCTCCTTCGCCACATCCTTCCTCCCGGGGGTGCCGCCACTTGGGGGCATAGGAACAATGGGCCCAGCATGGTGCCCTACGACCGAATCCCCTCCGTAATGGAATCCCAAGGGTATACATTTACTCTCGACCATGCCAAATTTTAGTTGTGATACGACTGACAGCAGTGCTTTAGTGGGCCTCATTAAAGTACACCTGTTGATTAAAGTATTGGTATTCGACCAATCAGAAGTGGCCACGTAACACTGTGAAAGCGCAATTCTCTATTATTATTATAGCGCACCTCCCAAACATTTTTGTTGCCCAATTTTTCAATTCTATTCTTTTTTTCAAAACATTTCGATCGACAACGGTACTAACGCCAGTTTAGAAAAATTTCAAAGTATCTGACACTAGTAACAGATACGTTTAACTTATACCTCCAGAAATTACGATAAAAGCACTCAATGTTACCAATAAATTGCTGCCACCAACGTCAATAAAGATGTACGAAACATTTTACTCACAATTCATGGATTGGAGAATATCAAAAATATAAAATCATTATCAGAAAATGTATTCCTAATGTATTTTGATGAATTGTCGCAAAATATGAAATCATCGACCTTATGGACTCATTATTCTATTTTGAAATTAACACCCAATATTAGGCAACACATTTATTTATCTAAATACTCAAATAAATAAATAAAGTCAGTTCTGTTCATATTATCATTAGCATAATATTTCAATAAATTCAATTGTGTAGAGCATTTAGGGTATGAAAGATTATAGAACAAAATGTTGAACAAAACATGTTTTAAGCTTAGCATAGCTCTTTATTGATGTAGCTTTCTTCCCTTTATATTATTTATGATTTAGATTTTATTGTGTATATTCCAAAATTTTACAATTTACAACGTTTGCCTACATATATTTGTCTTTACTTTGTTGCTGCCTTGGCTTACCTGGCAACTGGTCTTCTGCTCTGCCAGGTAGCTCTTAACCTCAATGCCTCTTTGCTACGTAATTAGCCCCTTTCCTACACCATCTTCCTTACTTATATTCTTTACATTTCTGGCCCATGTTTCTTTTACTTCCTGCAAGAACTCACCAAAACTTCTTACCTTCTTTTCCTCCCTGCCAGTTTACATTTTTATAGCTACTATCCTCTTCTCTACTTTCTCCGATTTTTCCTTGCAAACCTTTTTCCTCCACATTGCAACCTCCTCAGATTCTGGTACATAGTGTTCTATGATTTCTTTTCCCCCACACAATTCACAAATTCCCTTTTCCCTACCTCTTATCCCTCATAGAAATATTGTTCCTGTTCGCATCCAAGCTAACCCTTCTCTCTCTTGCCTATTGCAGTAATCTACATAAGCTTCTCGTCCCCAATTTCATTTTATTTGCTTGTAAAATTGTAATGATTTCATATTTTCTAGTCTTCCCTATATTTCCTGCCTTTCTATATCTTTTATTCTGTATTTTACTAATTGACCCACATCCCTTGTATTCCTTTCCTCTAATTTCCATATATCTCCCATTCCTATTTTTTCCATAATGCCTCCTATCTCTGCCCACCAACTATTTGAGTTCTCTAATCTTTTTTTGCAGTCCCATGCATAACTTCATAATTTCTCCTTCTTCTTTGACCAAACACCTATACCAAAATTTTATTTTTCTTTGCATTATTATTCCATTTCTTCTTGTCTTTCCTAATTCTACTAAAGCCACTTCCCTAGGTGCTGATCTTGGTAAGCCTAGTAGCTCTTTACAAAACCTTCTGTAGTTTTGGTCCTCCGTTTTGTTTACCTCTGTGCCCCCCCCCCCAAGATCCCTACTGCATACATTTTGGATTCGACTAGTGCTTCATACATTCTTTCTAAATACTTGGTTGTCATTTCTAGCTTATATTTGCATATTATTATCCCATTCATTGCCGCCCTTCCTTTTGCTTCAGTTTTTCTCCTATGTGTTCCCCACTTTCCATTGTTATTCAACCTTACTCCTAAGTATTGAAATTCATTGTCCACTTCTACCCTTTTGCCATTTAGTACCCACTTTTCATCTTTTTAAATGATCGTTTAAATTCTCAAACTAGAAACAACTATACTGTTTCTATAAGTTTAAAGCTCATATTATTTTACTTATTTTATTTTTTACAATTGTAGTCATTCCTTATATATGTATTGCCTTAACATCAACTTATATTTCGCAGTTTTAAACAGCTGAAGATCGATGTCAAATATGTTGATATTTCGTTAAGATTCACTTCTCTCATTTTGGAATTCTCACAAAGAAAACAAAAGAGAAACTGTCTTTGGGCGGTACGCAGCAAAGTAGGAGAATGTCTGCCAGAATATATATAAAAGAAACTCGTGGAGACTCGTATTCCCTTAATTAGCATTAATAAATTCTGACATGGAGGACATGTGTTCAAGGCTAAGCAGAACCAGCGAAGCAATAATCAATGTCCCTTTCAACGGCCATTGTTGGCGGGACATATTTACGAGTGTTGACTTTTTTACCTGGGGTGTAATGTCACGTGTCTCATACTACTGTGTTTCTTCTCGATGCCTGTGTAAGTATATCTTTACATGAGGGAATCAAAAGTGATTCTGCAATAAGGAACCCAATAAGAAGATGGCCCAAAAAGTGCCACTGAACTTCTAGAAAATATATTCGGAACAGACAGTTAAAACCTCTTATGTACCCACTCTCGCACACAGCATTTTTTTAACTATTTCATTTTAGAATAGAGCCAGACTGAAAATTTCAATGTCATAGCCGGGATTTAAACTACGGATCTCCCGTTCTCCGTGAGGATGCTCTAACCAACTGAGCTACTTTGGCCAACATGACATTAAATTCTCCAACTGACTCGTATATTTCCCGATAGACCACTAGGGGTTCTCATATGCTATGAGAAACGCACCTTCTGTGGCGACTTACTATGCTATAAGTACTTAAGAACCAGGCTTCATAGTTAAACCACTATTTCCCCGTGAGGTTGCTTCACGGAGCTTCTGTTCTCCCATACGTGGAAGACGAAATTAGGCGCCGGGTGACAAAATTCTACGCTCAGATTCCAGCTCACAGAAGCGCCCTGGTTCGGATTCTAGGAGATTACGAGGCTACGAGACGCCGCTTCAGGCTTTACCGGGTACCCCGTATGGCATGCGGGCACCCGAGATAATCAAGGAGTCAATCCAAACAGCAGCAAAAGCTGAACTTCAAAAATCTCCAAATGAGCTGTTTGGCTACAAAATTTACCCCACTTTTAAATAAAAAAATTAAAAAAAAGAACACCAGGGTGGAAACAAAAAAGCTGTTTGGCATCCTGTACAAAACAGAGGAGCAATACGCTACCTCATCAAAATTTCTTCATCAAAATTATCCCATCCCATCCTGTATCATAATTTTCAACCTGCGGTCAGACCCAAAACCTGGGTGAGTACGCAGCAAAAGCCTTCTGTCTAATAACAGCCTGTCAGTACCGAGTGGAGTGGAGTTAAACCACTATATTATTCAGGTAAATCGATGGAAATAATAATTTCTTTCACACTAGCAGTGTGTAGGCTAAGGTTTGAATGAGTCAGTAAGAGAATTGAATGTAATGTCGGCATGTTGGCCATAGTAGCTCAGTTGGTTGGAGCATCCACACGGAGAGCGGGAGATCCGTGTTTCAAATCCCCGCTATGGCTTTGAATTTTTCAGTCTGGCTCTATTCCTTCAAACCTTAGCCTACACACGGATACATTATTTCCATCAGTTTACCTGAAAAACAGTGGTTTAACTATGAAGCCTGGGACCTAAGTATTTACAGCATAGTAAGTCGCCACAGAGGATGCGTGTATCATAGCACACTGAGATCTCCTAGTGGTCTATCGGGAAATATAAGAGTCAGTTGGAGAATTTAATGTCATGTCAGCATGTTGGCCATAGTAGCTCATTGGTTTATAGCAACCGCACGGAGAGTGGAAGATCCCTGGTTCAAATCCCGGCTATGTCACTGAATTTTTCAGTTCGGCTCTATTCATTTAAACCTTAGCCTACACATGGTTTAGTGTGGAACAAATATTCATTTCCATGTATTTCTTGTTAATTCAAATTGAGTTTACATAACTGGCTTTATTGCGTATTTTTCTTGTATATTTTCTCTATAATTGGAATGGGGAAGTACAGTAGAGTTAAGCAATTGTCACACATTTTAGGTACTGGTTACAATATTATAGCTTTGAAATTCATGCCAGAACATAAACAAATGCCCATCTATTTGAGAAAAGTATAGTATTTAAAACTTGAAATCAATAGCAAGAAATAACTAAATATTGATCATCTTCACAAAAAATGTATATTTTTGTTAATAAGGTAGAGGATTTCGTGGGCTATTCGCAGAAAATTGATTTGTAATGAACTTATTTTAAACACGTCTCTTCTACCACGATTTTGCTATCCGTCATTTATTGTTCAAAATTTCCTTAATTGTGAACTATGAGACGTGTCAGTAAAATAATGTCTCCAAGGCACTGGAGCCGTGAGGAACGCTATTACGCGAGATCTGGCAGCACTGGCGGGTAGCTTGGTTTCACCCCTTCAAATCCCCAAAACAACGAACCCTTTGCAACCAGTAGTCTTGGTTGGGCAGCCGTTTGCGATGGAGCTTCCTATCACTTCCGTCGCCAAGTGCGAGTTACGTGTAGTGATCCGTTTTTTGAGTGCCAAGTGCACTAACCCCAGTGAAATTCATCGTCAGTTATTCGAAGTCTATGGGCCACAGTGTATGGACGTCAAAAACGTGTGAAAGTGGGTCAGAGATTTCAAACGCGGAGGTACAGACGTGCATGACGAACAGCGCTCTGGTCGGCCTTCGGTTTCAGCCGAAACAATTGCAAAAGTGGAGCAAGAAATGCTTAAAGATCGAAGTGTGACAGTTCGCGAGCTGTGTGAACTTATCCCTGAAGACAGTAAGACTACGATTGACAAGATTTTGACTGAACATTTGCATTATCGCAAGGTGTGCGCGAGGTGGGTCCCTGGCTTACTTCAGATGGGGCATCCTCACTGATCCCCCATACATTCCAGACTTAGCACCTAGTGATTATCATCTGTTTCCTGAGTTGAAGTCACACCTGGGTGGAACACATTTCCCGACCGACGATGATTTGAAAAACGAGGTTGAGTGCTACCTGCGCAACTTGGCGGGAGAGTGCTATGACAAGGGTATACAAAAGCTGCCACAGCGCAAGCAAAAGTGCATCGATCGCAATGGTAATTACGTTGAAAAATAGCTGTAAGTTCCGCCTTTCCATCGTCGACAGTAAAGATGTTTCTATATTAAATAAAATTGGAGACCTTATTTTACGGACACGCCTTGTGCTTCAGGGTTAGTTGTTGACACATGGGCGATGGATGTGCGCTTTATAAAGATTTGTTCCTGAAATGGGTAAGACTGCTCAGTTATCATACAGTTCCGGATGCTCTAGGGCCGTTCCAAGTGTTAGAGACTGGATGGACTTGAGCGACGTTTGAATTGGAAAAATTAGGGACACATCCATGCTTATGTAGGTTGTCATTCGGATCTGTTCACCCTTTGGGTCACTCCGCTCATCCAGACCTCCCAGATGTGCCGTGGAAGCGTATGCTTTGACTACTTGAGGCACCACAGCGATGACAAATAAATAAAGAATTAATATATAAATAAAAATCTGCAATACCATATCCTGGTACCTAATTTCTCAAGCCAGGGTATAAATTTTCCAAACTTTTGTACTTATTAAGTTTTATATAATTTATATAAAAATGTTTTTCAGATATTAGAGATACTCCTACTAAAAATAAACAAACACAACACAAAAAACACTACAATAAATCATTTTTATAACACAAAACATATATAAACTTTCTTTCTTTACATTATTCACCCCTTTCCCATTTTATTACATATATCTTTAAATAAAAACTTAAATAAAATTAATAGTGAACAAAAATATTAATAACACACAATATTATTACTGATATCCAGGTATTAATGAAATAAGGAAAAAGAAACAAAAATGTACCCCTAAAAAATTAGCCGCCGGGGACCAGTGGCCCCAAACTGACTTGGTAACCAGCACGACATAATTATTTATTGTGTTTTTTAATAATGCTTAACAAAACTAAAACACATTCACTACATGTCTTACCCATATTGCAAAACAAAAAATATCAATTAAAAAGAAAAAAAAAATTATTAATCCTTTATACCAACTCATGACAGATTAATTTATTTTCCCTTGCTTGACATAAAATATTAAACGTTCAATAGAATGTTTAAAACATAATAAAATATAAACAAAACCAAAGAATTCTTTTACTCAATTGATGCATTATTACACCTAACTATAATAACAATAAATGAACTTATCTCTGAACAATATAAAAAAGTCTAAATTACCCATTCACACATTTATATTTACTAATTTACTAATAAACTTATATATCTAATTACTTCATCAATACATTATTATAAATAGATTCCATTTATCATATCATCTTTCATTTTATTTAACTATTTATTTACTTTATTATTATTTTATTGTTATCATATATATTTACATTCATATTATATTTTACCATTTAATATTTATTTTATTATTATTATTATTATTATTATTATTATTATTATTATTATTATTATTATTATTATTATTATTATTATTATTATTATTATTATTATTATTATTATTATTATTATTATTATTATTATTATTATTATTATTATTATTATTATTATTATTATTATTATTATTATTATTATTATTATTATTATTATTATTATTATTATTATTATTATTATTATTATTATTATTATTATTATTATTATTATTATTATTATTATTATTATTATTATTATTATTATTATTATTATTATTATTATTATTATTATTATTATTATTATTATTATTATTATTATTATTATTATTATTATTATTATTATTATTATTATTATTATTATTATTATTATTATTATTATTATTATTATTATTATTATTATTATTATTATTATTATTATTATTATTATTATTATTATTATTATTATTATTATTATTATTATTATTATTATTATTATTATTATTATTATTATTATTATTATTATTATTATTATTATTATTATTATTATTATTATTATTATTATTATTATTATTATTATTATTATTATTATTATTATTATTATTATTATTATTATTATTATTATTATTATTATTATTATTATTATTATTATTATTATTATTATTATTATTATTATTATTATTATTATTATTATTATTATTATTATTATTATTATTATTATTATTATTATTATTATTATTATTATTATTATTATTATTATTATTATTATTATTATTATTATTATTATTATTATTATTATTATTATTATTATTATTATTATTATTATTATTATTATTATTATTATTATTATTATTATTATTATTATTATTATTATTATTATTATTATTATTATTATTATTATTATTATTATTATTATTATTATTATTATTATTATTATTATTATTATTATTATTATTATTAATTATTATATAACGCAGCGTTGACTCTGATGATACATGAAATGAAGATGGAGCACCGGTAGAATGAGATGGCGTGGGAAGCCGCAGATCCCGAAGGAAACCCGCCCCTACGCCGCGTTGTCCACCACTATCAAACGGTCGCCTGGGATAGAACCTAGGCCACTTTGGTGAGAGGCGGTGTAACCACACGGCGCCACCATTCGTGTCATCTGTCTGACAAACCAGAGAGATGACAATGCAATGAAGTGAGGAAGGGGTGGATTAGAGAAACCACTGCAAGCATTCGTCTATTGATAAGGGAAAACCACGGCAAAATCCAGGTCGATGTGTTCGGACGACCTCTCAAATGCTTACCACTGACGTTACCGTCTAAGCCACCACACTTAGTAGATCGTGTAGTAGTATAAGGTTGAGTAAAATGTGACCTTCTTCATTCACATTAGCCCAGGACATTAGCACATAAAGACCTCACGAAAGCTGAAGTATGCGCTGGTCACTCAACCTTGATTCGATTTGAAAGTCATTGTTCTGGTTTCTGGGAGCGGCAGCTCTCTTGTGTCCAAAATTGGCGATATCGACGTGGACTCGTCAGATACCGCGCAAAACGATTTTGTTTTTCCTCGTGGTGCAAAATGAACAAATATACTGGCGTGCGTCTGGGAACACGTGTCTCGAAAATTGATCAAGTCTACTTTTACTTACTAAGACAAAAACAGCTGAAATCATGAGTAATGAACAGATCAATTTTGAAATGCGCGATACTGCAAAACAAACATTTCAGTTTTTACTCTCACTACCACCTACAGATAATAGGGAGTATTGTATTCCACCACAAAACTAAATGCAGATATTTCACTAAAAATACTTGTTTTGAGGCACCCTGACCTCCAAAATATTATTATGCAATCCTAGCATTAAAACAACTTATTATAGCCCTATAAACCATATGGCATTTTTCAAATTCTCACGATGGTACCGAAAAGAAATGTATAACGAAATAATTACCTAGCAACAAGGAGGCAATGACGTCATCAGCATCTTCACCATATATGTTTCTTTTCTCAAATACAGAAATAACTTTTAACGAATACTAAAAAATTAGAAGCTAGCAGCATTGAAGCAACAAATGCTACACAAAATATAATAACTCGTAATAAACCTTCACTTATCTTTAAGGAAACTGATGAAAATTTCAATGAATTGTGTTGAAACCAGATTTTCATTGCATATATAAAGTAAAAAGGGAACGAGGTTAAATAAGCTATTGAAAGTAAAATATCGATTGAAGAGATAAAAGCAAAAGAAAACTAATATTATTGCCTTAATAATGATATCACCATTGTAAATTTTAAACAAATGTTGTTTTAATGTTAAAATTATTTAAAACCGACTTAAAGGATAAATTGTAAAGTATTGTGGTAATAAGAATTATTCACTGAGAATATTACGTGGGCCAGTAAAATCCTGCTCAATTGCAATAGCAACGACAAGGTCAATAATTTGAGACTAGCTGAATTTGGCTTCTTCTGCACGTAGCCGCTGCAGAGCCGCAAAATGTTTTTTTTTCTTTAATTTATTTAGAGTCGCTTTAACAACTAGGTCATATCGCGCCTATTTTGTATAATACAGTGTATACAGTAAATTGGTTACAATTATTTAAACCAAAACATGAAAACAGTAAACAACTAATCAATATGACAAAGGTATTCAGTATCATAAGGATAAAGCTCTGAATAACAATCAATAGTAAAGTAGTATTTAGACAATCAATTTACTGTGTAATAACTTACGTATATTCTAAATTGGTATCCTTAGAATTAGATTTTCGTATACAAATTTGTACTTTTGGGGAATAGCTGTACGTGTTTGAAGTTGGATGCGTGTTCAGAATTAAGTCAGAGGTTCTACTCCCATTAGTCCTGGACCCGTAGGACCAGAATCTCGGCCTCACGGGATTTTTACCGTAGGACAGTAAATTTTATAAACTGACCCCCCCCCCCCCCCCGCTGCACACGGCAGACAGGACGGAAGTGGATACGCCACTTACGCGCCAATCCAAAATGGACCGGCTACCAAATAACCTTGGTAGGGCCGCCGGTGATCTAGCACACCAGCTACTAGCTCTGCAGGCTAGCATCCGAGACTTGTTAGGCAACCCTCTACCCCCTCCGGGCGGCCGTAGCCTGGTCGGAGGTACCCAATTCCCCGTGGGTGTCGGGAACACACTGCCCCCTCGAGTCCAACCCAATCCGAACAGCTCCCATTCAGAGAGGGGCTCGAATTTTCGGCCCGAGGTTCATCTAGTAACGTCAGAGGTACCACGAGTGTTAAGGGTGCGCAGCGCCCGCACCACGGCAGCTGAAAGGGACGGATCCCCTCCCTTACGGGAGCGTGTTAGAATGGTGGATAAGTCTCCAGTGATTTGATGAAGCGTATTCCTTGCATTCTGTGACGAGATGGTTTACTATGAGGTGGATGTTGCTGGCCTTTGTTAAGTATGTGTGAGTGGGTTAACATTGTATGACCAATGCGGAGACTTGCTAAGAGAGTAGACAGGGGAAGGGCTAGTGTCCCCTTTCCTTACCATATGTAACTTTTCTGGAGGCGATTGATTCCATACCTGTTTCCATTTGGTATTGATTCTTTTTCTTGCAGCAGATATCATCAGATCGGACGCAAACGCTTTTCGGTTCGTAATCTTGCAAACAGTCGCTGTGGAGAGTAAAATATTTCTTTAACAAGAAATATCGACGCTCACAAAAGTATATTTTAATTTGCTGTTAGTTGGTGGAGTTATTTACATAGTTCATTTTAATTAAAAATTCAAATTTTTAAAAAGAAATCGCCACGATTATTTCATTTTTTTCCTAAGAAAATAATCATCACTTCCTGTTGGTGACAACGCTCAAATTAAGCAGCTGAGGTAACTACAACTTAGAGTATCCTAACCAACGCCAAGGATCGGATGTTACAACATCCAACCTACGCAGAGATTATTGCAGCATCTTTTTCCCCATTCCATTGGGAATCCTGTCGCAAAAGGCTTCCAAACCTGGGACTTCCAGTTAATCAACGTGATATATCACCATCATCCCATTTCATAGCAAATCCTGTCACAATATATTTGTAATATGTTTGTAATTTACAATTGACTACCCGTTGCTGTTCTTCGAAACAAGAATGTCCAGGAATGGAAGAGTTCCATCCTTCTCCACTTCCATGGTAAACTTACAGCACCTGAGACTCACTTTCCGTCAAAACGGCTACTCCGAATTTGACGTTGAAGCCTCGATTATCACAGCTAAGAAAGGGAAACCTGTAATGCAGCAAGCATCAGATACGCCTACAGCTACAACCTCCATCCCGTTTCCCGGCAATCTATAAGGCAGAATCTATAAGGCCAAATACAACATTAGGACCATCCACGAGCCACCTCCGAAGATTAAACATCTGTTGAGACTGGGCTTCTAAGCTCCGGAGTGTACCGCATTCCGTGTGAATGTGGGACACCATATATAGGACAAACCGAAATGAAATGAAATGTGTAGTGTTTAACGCCCACTTTTACTACATGCGCCACCGCAGGCGGTGACACTGATGGTATATGAAAACAAGATGGAGCACCGGTGGAATGAAATGGCGGGGGAAACCGGAGGTCCCGGAGAAAACCCGCCCCAGCGCCGTGTTGTCCACTACAAATCTCACTTTGCGATCACCTGGGATCGAACCCGGGCCGCCTTGATGAGAGCCAAGCGTTCTAACCAATGAGCCACGGCGCGGCCTGACAAACCGAAAGTACCATGGCTACCAGAATAAACGAACATGAACGTAGCATTCGTTTAATGCAAACTAAGAGGTCTGGACTGGCAGAGCCTTGTTTTGAAAACGACAATAGAGCCAACTTTTGGAAGACGACCATCTTGGCAAAATGCAGCAGTTACTGGGAGCGGAGAATTAAGGAGGCTTTGGCCATTTCCTCCGAGAGGAGCACGCTTAATCATGATGCTGGATTTCAGTTCAGCTCCTCCTGGAAACTGCCCTTAAAATGGAAATCCGTCGATTTAAGAAGCAAAGATCAATACAGCTTGATAATCATTAAGTAGTAACGTTTCTTTGACCCAATTAATTCTCTATACTCACGCCAACTCCTGACCTGGCATTTAATTTACTGAAAACAGTATTTTGTTCAGTAATGTGAATTTTTATAGTGTTTTGTCTTTGTTTATATTTGTGTCATAACCAGTAGTTCAATTTTGGATATAACATTTATTAAATATCCTGATGTTGGGAGAGATGCACACTACTGAAACGTCGATTTTTAATCGTCTTTTCACATGGCTTGCTTCCCGATAAGAACTTGAGCATATTCGTCTCCAGGAAAGCTACAGGTCTTATTTTAATATTATGCATTAATTCTAACATGCGAAGATTATTTATTGGAATTACCTCTTTATTATTTTTTGTAAAATTGCTATTCTGGTCAGTCAATTGTTCTGTTATTAGCTGGCGTTTTCATTTTCCTTTCATATTATGCCTGCTTTAAAATAGGAGAGATGTTTTACATTTTGTATTCACATTAAGATTCAAGCAATAACCATCAAGAACTTGGCTTAACCTTCGGGATATTCCTACGATATCCGGTATCTCCAACTGCTTAGAAGAGAACTGAATGTGTAATCCAATAAGCGGACATGAAAAGTATTGTCTTTCATAGCGAGGCAGCCAGGCATTGTGTAGTGGTATAGCTGTATTCCATACACTCTCTGCATGCTTATTTACATCGGAGATGTGACATACATACACAATGAGCCACTTCTGACCATCATTATTACCGATAACATACTCGGAAACCGTTGATGCATAGAACAGTAAAGATCCTTATCCCAACAAAGACCTTGAGTCTCTTACATCTGTGCGATGGTAAACCACTTGAACGTCTTATCAGCTCAAGAGTTTATTAGAAAAATTTGTCAAACATTGAAGAACGTTGGGTAAGATTGGATTAGGTTTGATAATATATATCCACTACTACAAATAAAGAAACCAGTTACTACTAAACCTATATTATTTGCCCTTAAAAGCATTATACCCGAAAAATTTGGGGAACTCCAGATTATGTAAAATATCTTCTGGAATGCTGGAAGCGTTGTCATACTCGTGCACAATAATAGAACATTTTTGCATTATTTCTAAACTATAGCTTGCATTCTAATTTTATTGTGTAATTTTACTAATCTAATAAAAGTGGCTCGTATCAAAAATAAGATTTAAAATAGGGTAAAATATGTATTTTCTTAGATCATTTTATGTTTTTCTATTAATCGCAGCTAAGATTTTATTCAACAATGCATTATCAGTAGCAATATATGGAAGTGAGGCCTGAGAAAAAAGAAAAAGTTACTGTCCTCCACAGGAGAGTAAGTCTCCGAGGCCTGAGACGCAGGGGGGTTGGAGAAGGTTCCCACACCCTCCCTGAACAGGTTTATGACACCCCATGTCAGTACAGTTACTGTCCTCCAAAGGAGAGTAAGTCTCCGAGGCCTGAGACGCAGGGGGTTGGAGAAGGTTCGCACACCCTCCCTGGACAGGTTTATGACACCCCATGTCAGTACAGTTACTGTCCTCCACAGGAGAGTAAGTCTCCGAGGCCTGAGACGCAGGGGGGTTGGAGAAGGTTCCCACACCCTCCCTGAACAGGTTTATGACACCCCATGTCAGTACAGTTACTGTCCTCCACAGGAGAGTAAGTCTCCGAGGCCTGAGACGCAGGGGGTTGGAGAAGGTTCGCACACCCTCCCTGGACAGGTTTATGACACCCCATGTCAGTACAGTTACTGTCCTCCACAGGAGAGTAAGTCTCCGAGGCCTGAGACGCAGGGGGTTGGAGAAGGTTCGCACACCCTCCCTGGACAGGTTTATGACACCCCATGTTAGTACAGTTTCTGTCCTCAACAGGAAAGTAGGTCTCCGAGGCCTGAGAAGCAGGGGGGTTGGAGAAGGTTCCCACACCCTCCCTGGACAGGCTTATGACACCCCGTGTCAGTATAGTTACTGTCCTTCACAGGAGAGTAAGTCTCCGAGGCCTGAGACGCAGGGGGGTTGGAGAAGGTTCCCACACCCTCCCTGGACAGGTTTATGGCACCCCATGTCAGTACAGTTACTGTCCTCCACAGGAGAGTAAGTCTCCGAGGCCTGAGACACAGGGGTTTGGACAAGGTTCGCACACCCTCCCTGCACAGGTTTGTGACACCCCATGTCAATACAGTTACTGTCCTCCACGGGAGAGTAAGTCTTTGAGGCCTGAGACGCAGGGAGGTTGTAGAAGGTTCCCACACCCTCCCTGGACAGGTTTATGACACCCCATGTCAGTACAGTTACTGTCCTCCACAGGAGAGTAAGTCGCCGAGGCCTGAGACGCAGGGGATTGGAGAAGGTTCCCACACCCTCCCTGGACAGGTTTATGGCACCCCATGTCAGTACAGTTACTGTCCTCCACAGGAGAGTGAGTCTCCGAGGCCTGAGACACAGGGGGTTGGACAAGGTTCGCACACCCTCCCTGGACAGGTTTATGACACCCCATGTCAGTACAGTTACTGTCCTCCACAGGAGAGTAAGTCTCCGAGGCCTGAGACGCAAGAGGATTGGAGAAGGTTCCCACACCCTCCCTGGACAGGTTTATGACACCCCATATCAGTACAGTTACTGTCCTCCACTGGAGAGTAAGTCTCCAAGGCCTGAGACGCAGGGGGTTGGAGATGGTTCGCACACCCTCCCTGGACGGGTTTATGATACCCCATATCAGTACAGTTACTGTCCTCCACAGGAGAGTAAGTCTCCAAGGCCTGAGACGCAGGGGGTTGGAGATGGTTCGCACACCCTCCCTGGACGGGTTTATGATACCCCATATCAGTAGAGTTACTGTCCTCCACAGGAGAGAAAGTCTCCGAGGCCTGAGACGCAGGGGTATTGCAGAAGTTTCCCACACCCTCCCTGGACAGGTTTATGACACCCCATGTCAGTACAGTTACACACCATTCAAAAATATTCTGACGGCTTCTACTTTTGTGAATGAATCTTTTCGGTTTTAGTGTACGGAGTGAATAGGGCGGATGTTGATTAACCTTTGCGCTCCTTGTGTAGCAGGCGTTTTCTGCCACACACATTCGCTGTGCTTGTCTCACGGTGTAGGGCTGCACATTCCTTTCAGGGATCTTCTTTGCGTTGCTGGACAATAAAATTCAAGGAGCGTAAATGTACTTCCTACGGTCTCTGTAACGTAGTACAAGACAAAAACACATTAGAAATGAGAATATTAGAGAGGAACTAAAAGTACAACCTATTCTTCCACAAATAGAAGAACATAGGAACAATTTACCGAGCGGGATGGCTCAGGTAGTTTCATCTGTGTCCCTCAATCAGGAGGCCCGTGTTCGATTCCCAAAGCCAACCAATCTGACACATTGTTTTTTTTTTGGGATATTTCCCAGGTCACCAGTGAGTGCTGGGTTGGTTAATTACATCCCGCAAATTTCCTCACTCTCCATTTCATCTCCATTATCATTCCACATATTCTCTCATCTGGTGGTCTCTTTCAGGGCATAAGATTCGGCGGGAGTCTCGGCGTTGCATGGCAGGATGATATGCTCTGAGGTGAACTACTTCCTCCTCCGATAGGTCGGTTGCCGGTCTCCGCTCCTCTGCTGGGACCATTTGGGGACCGCCAGGCAGGGACGTTTGGGACTCGGCTAGTGGGTACATTGCCGTCGCGCAGTAGGGGAGTTGTTGTTGTTGTTGTTGAGTCCAGAGGTTCTACTCCCATTAGTCTTGAACCCGTAGGAACTGGACCTGGGCCTCTTTCAACCAGGAAGTTATCCGAGCTGTCCCAAAGGGCGCTCGGCGTCCTCCGTGGGGCTTTCCATAGGGCAAGACCTGGGTTACTAACAAGCCCCCCCACCATCTGGTCCTGGGACACAAGACGGGATGGAAGTGGATACGCCACTTAAGCGCGCCAACACCAAAGGTGAAGGCTACCGATATGACCTCGGTGAGGCCGCCTGGCGATCTAGCACACGTTCTACTAGCTTTGCAGACTAGTACCCTGGAGAATTAATGGCTTCCCTCAACCTCGTCCATAGACGTACCCGATTCCCACGGGTATCGGGAACCACTGCCCCATCGAGATCATCCCAATCCGAACAACTCCTGAAGCAGGGGCTCAGATGTTCGGCCCGAGATTCCTCTAGTAACGTTAGAGGTACTACGAGTGCTAAGGGTCCGCAGCGCCCGCACCACGGCAGCTGAAGGGGACGGATTCCCTTCCCTATGGCGGCAGTAGGGATGTGTGTCCGTTGCCCTGGCCTGTCGAGAGAAGTCTATCCAAGTAAACTTTAGGGATCCTGCCCTCTGTACTGTCGTGGCTTCTTTGGCCGGTCGCCTTCTATCTCCTTCGCCTCATCCTTCCTTCCGGGGGTACCCCCATTTGGGGGCATAGCAACAATGGGGCCAGCATGGTGGCCTACATACCTATCCCCAACGCAATGAAATCCTAATCCGAAACCTAGGAACAATTGGATGTAGCATTTGCAGTGAATTACAGATTATAGGATACCAAAAATGGTATTACTATTTAATTCGCAGAAATAAAAGTCCAATTTGCCGAAATTCCAATTCTTTTTTATTTCCATAGAAATACTCTATTCAGTTCTCACGTAACAATATGACATCACATACACGACACAATCTACCAAGGTCGATGACCAAAACAAACAACGTTCTGATTACATCTCTCTACAGCACTCTTGTTACGTCTGTCCGTTTACGACTGCCCTTGGCGAGTCGTTGCTTCTTTAAATACCTCCACTGATTAGTTCCAGAACAAGCAAGAACCCGAACGCTCTCCATCAATCAAGATGTTACCAGAATGTTCTAACTCTATCTATTTTGGCATGCCTTTTATATCAGTGATACACTACCCGACTGTTATCTTTATCTGCAGGCTCTTTGTGTACACAAGCCGCGCTTGTCTCTCGGCACCGAACTTTCTGTGCTTTTCGCCGACAATATATAAACATAGAGGAAGGAGACTGATAGGAAGATCAAGGAAACGCTGGGCTGAACAGATGTGAAATCGGAACAAGCAAAGACCTAATGTGTAAAATAAGAAGACAACGAAACAAGAAAATGATCATGATGTTTATCCCTAATTATTGTATAAAATAATTAATTTTTGTATACTTTATAACTGTGTATCTTTCAAAAGTAATTAATAATTTGTGACAATTTGGCTTTATTTTAATAAGTCGTTTTCTGTAACGTAAATCTAAGAGGCAATAGAAACATTGTGAAAAAAGGCAGCAAAAGTTTTATTGGGCAGCACATGACTTTCTCTATCAATGCAAACCTATTTTTACAAACACTTATTCGTCTATCCCCTTCACGTTAACATAGATGAAAATTAGCGGAATTATCTTATTACTAATGTTCTTGTAATCTCTGTTTCATGTAACCTTGCCCGGCTGACATGTATCACTCCGCGTGCAACTAACCTCCCCCTCATCCTGATTGGCTAATGCTTTCGCGCCATAGGCCATAGGCGGTGCCTTCCCGTCACATTGAAACCTGCAGTAAACGTCATAATAATTGCCATGAAGATAGAAATATGAATATGAAGGCATGCAAAAATAATGAAGATTATAATGAAACTGAGCAAGTTGAAACTGAATGAATGAGCAATGAAACTGGAACAAGTTTATAACGAAAGGCCTTCGGCCTTTTCCACTGCCATTTTTTTAAACCAGCACACATACCTTGCAAAACATGCTTGTCTTTGAGTCTTAAAAGTCGTATCACGCCATACTTGTCGTGTGTCCTTTATTCACCCAAGTCTCGTCAAGGATTTGGACAATTTGATTGTCCTTAAATAACGTCTTCGCCACACAGCAATATCGCCCCTGGAGTGGTAAGTTTTCCTGTTGTCTCAATTTCATGTCGAGATGTTCCTACGCATCTAACACACCTGTAAGTTCAGGGCACAGCTGTTCGACTTCTCTCACTGACAAAGACGGATTCTTCTCTGTGAGTGCATTAAACACATGCGCCACAATTCTTTTTCCGCCGATTTGTAAAGGTTTTCCCTTGGGATGCTTCAGCGAAAAACTGGCGATAGACCCTGCCATTATACATATAATAACTACACGCGCAATAAACGATCAATAAAATAATTTAGCTCTCGCACTCGGCACAACACACCGAATGGCGATATATCACTAATCCAGTTTAAAACAAAGTCAGTGATAAAAGTCATATAAACAAATATGTCATCACTACCGCTAAATCACGTGCTATCGTGCCATGTGCTTGAGAGGAAAGGAACCTCCTCTTTACTTCGCTTACGAAATAACATGCATTTCAGAAAAATCAACTCTGTTACGTAGTATATTTAATTCAAACAGTTACGAAAATATAAATTTGACAATTCTCTTCCAACATATAAAGATATATCACCATGTTAAATAACGAACTAGTTTTTACCGCACAACAGTCTGCACCACAATAGCAGCCAATAAGATGTGATAAAGTCACGTGACCGTTAGGAGATACGGGGCAAGCTTACGTGAAACAAGGATCAGGTGCAAAGAGAATATGGAAATACAGTTGTCCTTTAACTGCTAGTGAAATATTTTAAAGGTAATTTCTATGTAATGGTTTTGCAATGTCATTCCCTTTGCATGGCCAAGAGATAACCCCATTATTACGTTCAGTTATTTAGTATATACTTAAGAAAATATATCTGCTAAATAGTGTCTTTCGATTATTATTCTTTCTCTTCTAAGTTCCATTCGTTTCCTTAGCATTACGACAAGAAAGGAATGTGTGTTGAGTCGGTACAAACTGGAATAGATATACAAATATTAAGCATCTGCAGCTATCGAAATACTATAGTTTATTTTATTTTTAATAAAATACCTAAAAATTCAATAAAGCTAAGCATCGAGATGTAGATAAATCGACCACCCATCTCTGCATGGAGCCTGGCAATAAAGGGAAGGTATGTTACAAAAGAGAACGAAAGAAACACGAATTGCTGTACGAAAGCAGCGATATTGGCATCCAGAGAGGAATATGTATATTAAAAGGAACCTATAACGCATGAACAGGGAACACAGATATAACAGGAAATCCGTGGAGGCGGCACACGATAACATAGTAAACAGTATTATGTCATATATTCCAGGCTCTTTGGATTCAGCTGAGTTTACACAAGATGAGACATATACTGTACATTCTCTCCAGACACTCGAAAGGGGTCTAAGATTTGGAGGGGGTAGGTATTAAAACCCTGTCAGTTCACTTTCGTAGTACTGTTCATTTATCTAATAAATAACCATTTGATGATCGGGGTACTCAGGTGGTGCAGTGGTCCAGAGATTACAACGCCTTCCTCAACCATTTGAACTGAAGCAATAATGATTGGCGAGCAAATAAGTTGGCGAGCAAAGAGTTCTACGTTGAGGCGCCAATTTGAAGCAACAATATATATGTGGCGAACAATGTTCCACTTGACAATAGAGTTTGAAGCACTTTTGTTTAGCTCAGGGTAAAACAATGAGGTTTCTCACAGGGTATGCGTGGATGTGTGTGAGAAGGATATTTCATGACACTGGAATGCCCGTTTCCAACTTATTTATTCACTGCTTCTTTTTTTAGAACATCGAAATTGAAGTTGCCGACCAAGGGTTACCAATATCCCTGTTTAGAGTTACTGACGGCAGAATGTTTATTACTCGATAAACTTTATTCGTTCCTCACGTATATATATGAACCGACAAATATCCAAGACAGAACAAGAGGACTACCCTACTCGCCCTCACGCCTAGGACCGCTCTAATCGGCTCCACGCCGAAGACTCTTCTAATGGCTTCCTAGCCACGAACTGCTCTGAGCGGCTCCACGCCGAAGACTCCTTTAATCGCCTCCTAGCCACGAACTGCTCTAATCGGCTCCACGCCGAAGACTCTTGTCCACAGATGCGCGTGTGGGTGTATCACTTTCACTTTATGAAAGCCATCTTCACCAAAAATCTCGTTGTGGCTGTTTTGTCATGCCATTCTAAATGATCCAAAGAATACTCTATTCATACAAGTCAAGTGAGCCCCTTTAGAAAACTGCTAAGGAGACTGTTTCTTACATTGCTTTTGTTATAACAACTTTCCCCCAACTGCTATTCGACACAACTGCCCTTGCACTAGTCGTAACAAAGAACTAACATTCCTTTGACATCCATCACGCTTCTTTACTTATGGCAAACCTTAATTTCGGTATCAGAACGCAGGTTCAAATCACTTGCATGCATGGTGGCAAAACAGATGCCTGGTGGGTTTTCTCCACGTTATCTTGGTTCCACAGCCATTCATTCCATCAGCTGCTCCATAATCACCTACCCTGTCTTCCATTCAACGATATTCCATATTGTGACTTTGTGCGTTCCTAAAATTAAAAAGCCGAGTGGCAGAAATTTTAAATATCCTTTATTTTCGTAGAGATACACTGTTCAAATCTCACGTAACAACATCACATCACATATACACAGTCTTCCAAGGTCGATAGCAATAACAAACAGTGACAGCAGATTACATCATTAGCTCTCGTTGCAATAACACTTTCAACTGTCTCTCGTTCACAACACTATTTCACAACTTGCAACTCCTCTTGTTTCACAACAACTGTTTTACAACTCACTGTTTTACAACTAATCTCCTTTGAGAGCCTTCACGTCCGTAGATACCTAATTCGTAATTCTAGATTGTTCTAAAATAAACAAGAACCTGAACAATCTCTATCAGTCCAGAAATTTCCAGAAGCGTAACTTAATCTATGCCGGCAAGTCCTTTACCTCAGTTATCTCTGCTTGCCGGCGCTTGTCTACAATAGCCGCGCTATCATTAACTGCTTAGCAAGGCTCATTATTACCATGAAACTTTATCCGTCGACTGTTTTCTTATTTGTGCCGAAACTTTTATGTCTGTTGCTGTGACACTATTGTGACTTGGTGGGTTCCTAAAATTAAAAGTCTAATTTGCAGAAGTTCAAAATGTTCTTTATTCCAGTAGAAACACACTTTGGTCAACCCTTACAGGCTCTGAAAATGACGTGTCATACACACAGTAATCTCCGGTTGCTTCACTACACATGAAAAAAACGAAGGAATTAACCCGCGGCACACTTCAAAATGACGCACACAGCTGCACTGGCAACAGCTGAACTCGCAACTGCGATGCAGTTCAAATGTCCACGGCTGCAACTCCATTCACAGACTAGCAGGCTTCAGCTCAGCTCAGCTGCATTTATACACGAGCTGCTGTTTCTGGAACGTTGGCGAAGCCACACGATCTTTCGTGATATAGCGAGAACACCATGAAACTGCCTGTTGCTCTCTCTCTCGGTAAGTGATTAGCGCTCACCACTTTATGAGCTTGGCTTGGGTGCTATCTGTCTCTTTCGCTCGCGATAATATCATCTCTTGTCCACCCTCATATTAGGAATCGTGCTGAACCAGCATTCTGGATACTCTCACACGAATGTAAATAAAGAAGAAACGTACAAATATCTTCATATATTTATTTTTTCCATTGGATTTATCTACTGGGTAATTAGCAGAAGTAGACATTTGCCTGTTTGCCCTTTTTGTTTCTCTATTGGGAATCATAGACCGTGATTATACAGGGTGATTTAAGAGATTTCTCACAAATTTAAAGAACTTATACAGGAATAGAAGTACGTCAACTTGAAATAGTAACCTGTGATCTAGAAGGAGATGCTCTGTTGATGCAATATGAATGTCAGGACGGCCAATTGTTCAATTTAAACAACAGCTCAGTGTTACAAAAGTGGGTTATAATAGCGCTCAGTAGGAATATAGCATCATCGTAGAAAATTTGTGCATTGACTGTAATGGGCACCACTTTTGTGACACTTACTCTTTGATTTAATAATTTATTGACCACCCTGACGACCCCAGGCTTACACCATCACGGGCCACCTGGTAAATCACCCCTTCCCATACAAAGTTGTATTTTCAGTACTCAATAATTGTCTCAGGTTTGTGTGCAACGTTTTAAATCACCCTGTATAATATGTTTCATACTTACCACTAAGTGAGAAGATGCAACTTGTAGTGTCTGTACCTCGCTTTCGTGACATTGAGAACTTTTCCCCCTTCGGATGGCTGGGCAGTGCAGGAAAGCTTACCTCCTATTGTACTCATCTCAGTTCTTATTTCAATTTACGTTTATCTGATTGACTATTTCAGGGTTGGAAAGCGTCGAGAGGTATCGCGGCACTGCATAGCAGGGAAAAATGGTTACAATTCCCGGAATTTCCACTGAGAATTTGCAAACGTTTCTTCTGGAGCTGTTAAGGGCATTGTAGTTTGTCTTTCTTCGCCTTACACCATCTTCCCGTGGCGGCTTTTTGGGAGCTACAGGTACGGAAGGCCACATGGGTCATGTTGCCCAAATCCCTCTCTACTTCTTTACTTTAATTACACGCCTGGAGTAAAATATACTATTTTTATATGCCTATTTTCATTAAATATACCTTTTGGTAGCTTTGCGGAATGACTCTGAAACTGAGAATTTCTAACAATTTTTACTAATTTAGTTTCTATGTTACTTTTTTAAATTTCAATGTGCTATGAATTCTATTATTCTTTGCAACAGAAGACTTAAACATTCTATGCCTTTTATGTGATTATGATATACATATTTATTATATAAGTTCGATTTACTAACCTTATTACAAAAGAAAATGATAAACTTCTAAATTCTGTAATTTGAAATGTGTAGGTTTTCATAACTTTAAAAAATAATTAGTCAAAATCCATTCAACGAGGAAAGAAATTATACGACATATTTATTTGTTTTTGTTTCCGGAATCTGTATATAAACTTTCACAGCAACCGTATGAAAGTGGAACATTTTAACAAGTGAATATTGTCAGCGATCGCATTTTTTTTTTTTTTTTTGGAGCCTCAACAAGCAAGTAACGGCGCGTGCGCAGGAAAGAAAGAGACAGAGTGAAGTCTGGATAGTTCCGCCTTTCTCTTGCCGCCGCGAAAGGCCTTGAAACGTCGGCGGCTTTCTAGAACAATGACTGGAGGTATAAAAGCTCGAAAAGTGTTAGAGCTCAGTCAGTTGCTAGTGAGTTGTTGATTTGCAACTGTGCAGTGTGTGCATATTTGAAGTGTACCGCAGTAATGTCTTACGGTCTTTTACGTGTGGTGAAGCAACGAGAGACCTTAAAACTGCTATTGTGTATGCCACGACATTTTTCTGCTGCAAGGGGTGTACAAAGCGTGCTTTACTTGTAATAAAGAGCATTTTAAATTCCTGCAAACAAGGCTTTTAATTCTACGAACCCATAAAGTCACAATACGCTGAAAACAGATAATTTTCTAAAACCTCAAACTTCATAACTTAAAAATCTTTTATTTCTGCTATTTAAAACGAAATGCGTAAATATATGTAGGTATTCTGACTTTGTTGGTACGTAAAATTAAAAGTAAAGTTTGCAGAAATTCAAAATGCCCTTTGTTTCCGTAGAAAGACACTGCACACCCCTTAGCAGCAAGCTGAAGTAACAAACCAACACAGACTCTCGTCACTTCTGCACACGTAAACAAACAACAGAGTTCACCTTCAAATCACAGCTGCAAGCGCACGATATCAGTTCCGATCACGACTGTCCGATAAACTAGCCACGGCTTCTTTTATATCTCCACTCACTGTTCCAGAAATTAGTAGAACGTTCTCTAACCATCAGGACGGCACCCGTCATCTATCTGTTTCGTCAAGCTTTTTACGTCCGTGCTACACTATCTGTTCCGTTTTACGCGCCGGCCACGCCAGTCGCAATAATGCGATCCGTGACAGTATTTATATTATAAAACACTAAACAGATTTTCAATTTATTGCCAGTAAGTCCCCAATATAGGTTCCTTTTAATGAAACATTTTATCGGTGATTCTTCCTATCGTAATTTGTTACTGACAGTATTTATGACCAGCTGAGCTAATGAACCATTGTTGTCCACATAGCTTAGGAAGTTAGAAGTACAGCATTCCTTTGTTTATGTCAGCAGTTGCATTATTTCGTGTAGTAATAAAACAGTTGTTAATTATCACAATAACTCGGACACTAAATTGTTGGTTTACGACTGGAAAATCAATTATTTAGGTATTTACTCATCACTTTGTTCATTATTGAAAAAGCTTTATTGATTTCTCTCTTCTCACGTAGGCGAAATTAGAGTACGACTTATTTTATTGCAAATGCAGTAATAGTCTCTTTAACTTATCACATAACAGCTTCAGTAGTAATTACAAACCAATGTCGGAGTATTAAATATAGCGAAATTACACAACTAAGAGTAAGCTTTGGAAAGATATGATGTAGCATTCACGGCCACTCTTGTACAAATGCTAGTGGACAGGAATGTAATGTAGAAATGAGCAAAATCTCTTTAAAAGGGAGTTTATTTCCCATTACACAGGTTTCCGGCTTACAGAGGGGAAAAACAAAGAAATTACGAAGTAGTTGTACAGGTTTACAGTGAAGGAATAATATCAAGGCTGGCCCCGTAGCTCAGTCGGTAGAGCACCTGCCTGCCGTGTTCCCGGGTTCGATTCCCGGTGGTGGGGGTGGACATTTTTCTCCGACCAAGATAATTCCTCATCTTCCCCAGAGTCTGGAAGTATGAATGAGAGTGTGAATGTGTGCGTGATCTAATAATTAAAACCTAGCGTTTACGAGTTAACACCTTCAACGTGTTCCAAAGGAGAACAGCCGCCGATATAACCATTGTAGTTAAAGGCGGGGTATAAATGGAATAAATAAAAAAAATAATATAAAATGAAGTGTAAATAATAATAGGCTGATATATATTATGTACTATATATTAATCTTACAATAATTACGTAGAAACTGAAGCTAGCTACAGTAAAGCAATCAATATAACACAAATATGACAATTTGTAACCAAAACTTCATTTATCTTAAGAAAATGATGATAATTTTTCTTTCTAATTGAGATCGATTTCACAAACAAATTGCTTGCATTGTCAGCCCATCAACATACTTCGTCGTCCAGGATTCAGATTTTTAAACATTTTAAAAATGTATTTGCCATCCTTGGGTTAATAAACATTTTCAAGCAAGTTTTAAAGAGTTTGGTATAACTTTAGTTCCTCAAAATAAATATAGTATTAACAATTTATTGCATTTCTTTTAATAAAATATCTGGTATTTATCAGTTTAATTGTTTCGATTGTGCTAAAGTTTATATTGGAAGGACAAAACGTAACTTAGAAACCAGAACGATAGAACATTTTCGTAACATTACGTATAAACAAACTGATAAAATGGCCGTAGCAGATCATTTTTGGTCAGTTAACCATGAAATAAATCGTGAAGTCAAATTATTAAAACAATTAAATGGTCCGATAAATTTAATGCGTTGGGAAAAGATAGTTATTTTAAAAAATAAATATCGCGTAATGAATTTTGAAATACCGGCAGTCGATTCTGTTTTTTAGTGGTTTTTTTTCAGATTTTAGTAATAACATATTAACATCTAGCGTTGGTAATGATGACGACAGCTTTGTTTCCCGCTGAGGATGTGGAAAGATTTTACATGAAATCGCGATCCCGGACAATTTATAAGAAAATCATCATCATTTCTTATAAGATAAGTGAAGTTTTACGCTACAAATTGTTATATTTTTATTTATTTGTTGGTTTCACTGTTAATAGGTTCATATTTTAGGTATCTTTATTCATTGTTTACTTTCCAGCATTATTTTATATATTATCAGTATTTGTAGGTTGGTTGAGCTTTCCATTACTGACTTGTCTAGTTTCATTCCATTGCAGGCATTTCAGTAGCAATGTCCCCACAGTGCTGACAGTTTTCTCTGTTTACTAGCCTTATTTTTCATAAATATGCTTTAAAATTTCCGTGTCCTGACAAGAACTGCGTGAAGTAGTAACCAACTTCCACTTGTCTGTTCTTTATCCATGGTTTAATTTGTGGTACAGGTCTTTTTGTCCATTGTGCAACTCCTGTTTCTGCTTCCCATTCAGTTTGCTGCTTTTCCATGTCATTTTCTTTTCAGTTATATTGGAATTCCTCTTCGGTATGTGCGCTCTCTAGCCAATAAATGAATAGATTTCGCACTTGATACCACCTGGAGTGCTCTGGTAGAGTCTGTTCTATGTACATTAATTACCTTATAGTAATTATGCGTTCAACAGTTCTATATATTTGTTTTACCAGCCAGTGTTCCAAAAGACCGCACACTATAGCATTATAGAAAGCTTACGCGTTAGTCAAACCATTTAAGACCTGGTTAATATTAGATGTCTTAACAGCCCATTCTCTTTACATGGCAAGGGCATTAAAAATAAGCCAATTAACATGTCCTATTTGAGAACATCGTAAGTATTTGAAAATTCAAGCCAATAAACATGATAAACTTTAAAAACATTGTTTGTTATTAATTGTGTTAAACTACTTGTGAAGCAAGATTTTCTATATCTCTTACGGTTTACGAATTACGCAAAAGTCATCCAAAATGAGGATTTCAGTGGCTATTCCTATGTAATTTAAGATATGCATTTCATTTGTTATGGAAATAATGTCACGGAGACAGCGAATGGTTACGTAGAGCGGATTAAGTAGAAGTCACCCCATTCCACCGTCCTTGTTGTTTGCCACGACAGTTGCGAAAAATGGAATATTGAAGGACAACCTCTAACTGACGTCATGAAGATGGAAATGCGACCTTCATTACTGTTACCGCACTAGATGTTTGCCAGACCGTTGGATTTCGGTCGTTCTGGAAAATTCGAATCTGACAGGGGTCCATTCTTCGATTGAGAGATTTAGGTTTACCAAACGTCTTTTCTATGACCGACAGGCATTTAAGGGGAACACAAAAACAGGCCTCGGTGTAGTTCAGCTTGCTAGTTATGAGTGGAGCTCTGTATCGGAGTAAATATTAGTGAAACGTTTTGTGTGCGTTGAAACGCTACAAGCAGCGAAAATTGGTATTGCAATAAAGACATAAAAATAAGATAGTACAGTGGAAGGAGACGTGTTTGCTCCGTTTCTCTGCGTAGAAAGTGAAACCGACTGTAAGTGAGGATTGGATCAGGATCTCGGTAACAAATTAAGTGAATTTGTTGCAACTTCGTCCTGCCAGTTCTCATACGGTATCTTTAATTTATAGTATTTTAATCAAATTCATTAGTACCATTTTAATGGATCATTTATTTAAAGTGTTCCTTATAAATGATAATCTGAGTGAGGAATTTTTCTAGAAAAACTTCGTAATGTACCCTTGTAAAACTTTTAACTGAAATTCGAGGAATACAACACTACTTTTATATTATACCACAGCGCAGAAAGTCTCAGGGGCCTGAGACGCAGGGGAGTTGGAGAAGGTTCACACACCCTCCATAGACAGTTTTATGACACCCCGTGTCAGTTCAGTTACAGACCATTCAAAAATATGCTGACGGATTCTACTTTTATGAATAAATAACGTTTTCGGTTTTAGTGTACAGAGTGAATAGGGCGCATGTTTTTTAAGCTCTGCTCCTTGTGTAGCACGCGTTCTTTGTCACACACATTCGCTGTACTTGTCCCACTGTGTAAGGGTGGCACATTCCTCTCAGGGACTTACTTTTCTTTGGTGGACAGTATATACTATAGGTATCTAGTACAACAAGTAATTTTTCAGAAGGCCAAAGAAAGATAAAAAATAAGGTTAAATGAATTCAAAATATTGGGATCGCTTTGAGGGGAAACATGCATTACCAACTAAAATTACCATATTAAATTAAATTAGCTAGTTTTGTTGGATGGCTATTTCAGTATATAGTTTTTTGCTCTAAAGTATATTCTGCACAGAATAGCAGAAAATGTAAACCGGATTACAAAGATTTCGTTAAAGAAATGCTGCAGGATACACATGTTTAGATTTTTTAAAAATGAATTTACACAATTCCTGATTTATTCATTAATTTACGAAATCTTCTGGTCTCAATAAATTTTTATATCTGAAATTGCAATATTATCTCTGCGTTTTATGTACACGTTAGAGGAAATATTGGGACAGAAAAAACAGAAGCGTGTGTACTATAAAAACTTTTCTAGATTTTCATATGTTATTTTCAAGAAAGTGTGTGCATGTTTTGCAGACTTTGGACGTTGTTTTGTATTCAAGTTGTTACTGCTACCGTTGAAGATTCCGATGGAGATGTAATGGACTGGAGAGATTAGCATGACATTGGCGATAAGGCGGCAGCTACCCGGTGGGCTCTGCCCCATCCTCTCGGAAACGACGAGAATCGCCAATAAATTGCAGCGGTTCCATCTAACTTGTCAGGACTAACGATTATGGGATAGCTTTCGGAATGGTTGGAGCGCTACCACTGCCACTTTTAAAACGGCGTTAGAGTCGCTTTCTTTCAGACGTTTTATTCGAAACACATTTCTTTAAGTATATGTGTACAAACCCGAGCTTCCACACGGTAGTTAGCATAGAAAACTGTGACATAAAAACTCACACAAACTGGTTGCTTGTCTCTTCTGAATGGCTACTGGAAACGGAGAGTGGGGCATTTTTAAAAGCGAGCAACTGAGACACAAAGTATTATATGGCGATGCAAAACTAAACGGATGCAAAAAAAGGGGAAAGAAACCTGGAATGGAATATCGTTGAAGCAGTTACGTGGGCGAAGAAAACGGCGTAAACAAGCTATATCTGTAAAGCGAAATGTAGTAACTGTATGAAGGTGGTCAGGGTATTACATTAAATATTCTGATAGACTTAATTCTTGAAAATATAGTCATGTAAAATGTCCTCCGTTTGGATGAACATTCTGCCGGCTGTTGGAGTGGTAAACCATTGCATCCTTCAACATACGCCTATTATGTGTTTCAAATGTGAAGAGTTCTCGGCTGTAGCGAATCAGATGCGTTAGAGCCTTCAGCGTTGCCACCTCATTATGCCCACTATTTTTATATCCCCCCCTCTCTCTCGCACACTTGCAAGCGTTCGTGGCGCTATACGTAAGGGAACGTAAACTGAATTTTCCAAAGTTTTATAATAATACAGTTGTTGAAATCACAATTGCAACATGAATATTCGTATACCTACTACACAAATGTTTTAAATATTTAGTTTAAAGTTAATTGTAGTTTATGAATTACTTCTTTATATATAATTTTTATTGATCGATCAGCAGTACAATGCTTTACAGATCAGAGCAGGGGCGGCTTCTGAAGGGGGTAGCATGTTTGCGCTACAACCAAAAGGCTGGTTCTCCCTTTAATATAATGACATATTCCATTTGGAGCTTCATTCGGCCTTGTCTAGTGCAGGGGACCTGAGCACGCTGTATTGTTTGCAGGTGCCAAGTAGTTCACTCCCAGATGCAAACCACTGGCATACAATAGGGATGTATAGGGCAGGACGAACCTAGGATTTGCCGAGGCAAGTAGGGGGGCGATGTGGGGCGTATGGCTACATGTGGTTGGTTAACCTAGCTGCCAGAGAATTGTGGATGCCTAACCTGGTCGTTCTTTCATCACAGCAGCGGCATCTATTGCGCCTATGTTAAATGTAACCTACGAGCACATAGCCATATGGTTTGTGCCGTGTTTTGTAAGCTCTGCCGTGTTTTGAGTAGTGCATCAGAAATATTTATATAAATAAAGGTAACTTGTGTTATAAGAAGAAACAATGAACTCCGTAGTGTCTTTTAGCACATCCTTTTTCAAACATGACCTTAGAAGAAAAAACTGAACTTAAGCGACTTGGAAGACCCACGCCGAAGCTAAACATCACACAGATAGTCAAAACAAAAACAAGATGTTTTAACAGGAACTTTAACAACGATGTATACGATAAATATTCCAGAGTGTTTATGAAATATGAATGTTGTGTATTGTGCTGTGAATTACCGTGAAATTGTGTGTAGAGCAGTCTGTAGTGACAGGCTTAAAGAAATTTTGATACTTTAAAAAATTAAGTTGCATGGATAACTTTGTGAACCACCAATTTTCAGAGCCACCAGCCGCCCCTAGATCTGAGTGAAAAGAAGTTAACAGTACAATAAGAACAATAACACTCAGGGGTAGGCTAACAGGCCGCCCCCTAACTGCATTAAGCTAGAACTCCAATAATACTCTCTGAGAAATTATTGAAGATGTAAGACAGACATCAAGCACTAGAATCACTTGAATCAGATGTATCACTTAGAAGCAGGTCCTGTGGTAGTCTCCTCTTCAAGCGTGAGGGCTGGCGCGTGCGGACGCCGATATTACAATGCACAGCTCCTGGAACTTCTTGCAGCGTGGAAAAGAAACGACGAGCGATCCTGCGAATGTAGTCGTGAAGAGGTAACAGTCCTAGTTCGTGATGGAGCTGCTGATTACGGATGAACCATGGAGCGTTGGTAGCGATGCGCATGAAGCGATTCTGTATGACCTGAAGCCGACGCAGATGACATGTGTGCGGCCCCCCCCCACACTTGGCAGGCATATGTAATAAGCGGACGAACGAGTGATTTGTAGAGTAACAATGAAGACTGAAGGCCGAGGCTGGAACGGCGAAGCAACAGAGGTGAGAGTTTTGAAAGTCGCCCGGAGGCCAGTGATATAAGACGTTCGATATGAGCACGCCAGGTCAGTCGAGAGTCCAAAAGTACTCCAAGGTATTTAACGGGAGTTGTAGTGGGGAGCCAAGGGACATTGTTCCTGTAGAGACACAACGGAGTAAGCGGAGTATATCGGCGAAGAGTGAAGATTTTAGCTTCGGTTTTCTGAGGGTTCAATGAGATCTGCCAAGTGCTGAACCAATGAGTTAGGCGATCTAAAGAGAGCTGTACTACTTGTTGTGCGTGCTAGAGGTTAGCATGAGAATAATATAGTACTGCGTCATCAGCGTAAAGAGCTAAAGAAGTCGGAGCTAAGTCAGGAATATCAGAAATGTACCTATATATTAAATAGAGTCGGGGCCAAGATAGTACTTCTTTTTCTAATCCAATGAAAATACTAGTGATGCATCCGTATTACTGTGAATGTTACTTACGTTAACAGATAATTCGTCATTGTCATTGTCTTCAACGTTTGACTACTGCAAATTTATGATGATAGGTTCCAAAATCTCGACACGTGATATTTCTTTCCAAAAGTCGTCTTCTTGTAGTTTATCTGATGTCTCACGCAGTTTTTCCAGTCGTGTTTTCTTCCTTGTCAGTTTCTTAGTGAATAAGTCGTTCAACGTCAGTCAGTTTAAGGGGGGACGTATGCAAATATTCAGGGTCTTACATAAATAGCCATAACATCCAAAGTTTTCAAGTTAGAGAAGTGAAACTTAGTATACTCATTTAGGATAATGCATTTAATATGCACAATTGTTTTTATAATTTTCCACTGTTTATAACTAATGCTACATATTTTTTCTATATGCAGAGATATTTACAAACTTAATCCCATTTTTTTTTCAAAATTCACATATGCTATCTTTCTGAAATTTTGTATGTTATTTTAAAACACAGTATAAACGAATTTGTTGGATTTAGATTTCTTATTGAAGCTGTATAGGATTTTTAAGAACAAAAATGTTAAATCATATGCAACCTTTAAGAATCAAAATAACTTCATATATTTTGTATCATCACATTCCATCTGGAGCTTAATCTTAAATTCTAGAACCAGAAAAATGTTCATTGTGGCATAAGAAAGCTGTGTGCTAAATTACATCACTGTAGATGAAGTAGTTTGAGAGAAAAATGGGTTGAAGTTGTAGAAAATGCAAGTTCCGGGGAAAGGCAATTAAAAGTGCAATAAGTATTAAGTTTGCCTTTTTAATTTTAAGTCAGAACTTCCCATATCCATTGTCTATATCCTCATTCTGGTCTTCTTCAGCCTTTCTTTTTAAATTCCTCTTCTGTCTTGCTTCTTTCTACATTGATTTCATAGCTCTTTCTGCACCAGCGATGCGAATGTTGTCGATACTCCATAAACACACCAGGTTGATACCCTAACTGAAGCATAACTTCCTTTCTGCCAACATTCCCATCATTAAACACTATTGCAGCATGAAATGTAGCAATTTTCACCACTATGGAAGACACAAATGATGTTTTGGGACACCTTTTCCATATCAAACTGTTGAGGCTTTCATTTGGGTTTTGTGTCTCTCCATAGAGTCATTTGTTTAGCAAGTCTGGGTGTGCTAAGAATTGGTAGGTGGGCTTTATAGATTCCAAGACAGCTGATGGAAGACTATGTGTTGCTACTATGCTACTGTGCAACAATAGGTACATACAGACCACGTACAGTCATAATATTTTGGTGTTTGATAGCTAATACTATATACTATTTTACAAAATAATAAAAAAATAGATTTTTTAAACATTTTCTCGTACGTCCCCCCTTAAAAATATTATTTCTTTCTGCAACATAATTTGAGCCCAATTAACTCATTTATCCAGCTGATACATTTTTTCAATGGAAAAGTAACTGAATAGTACTGCTTTGAACTCTCTATTAGAGTAAATATAGATTACGAATCATTCGTAAGCAAAGATATAAGTCCGCTCGAGTCCAACCCAATCCGAACAACTCCCATTCGGGAGGGGCCCGAATGTTCGGCCCGGGGTTCCTCTTGGTATCAGCAGGGGTACCACGAGTGTCAGGGGTCCGCAGCGCACGCAACATAGCAGATGAAGGAGACGGATCCCCTCATTTGTTTACTAGAACATATTGTCACACAAGTGACTCTCTTGCTTATAGTGGCGGCCTGAGCCACGTCACGTGTGACGATACCTCCTGGTGGCGATGTGAGTGTGTGTGTGAGGATTACTCTGTCTCTTTTGTAAGTCAGCCTTTGGCAATGCCGGATGTGTCGCCAGGCACTGACACGTAGGCGGTCCATTAGACCATGTTTTTGTGATTGTCTTATAAGTAAATCTCTTTTGTGTTACCTACCGTTTAGGTATTACTGTAATCTAGCCTATATAGGGAAATACCTAAGAATTCCGTCCTTTGCTGATTATCATCTGAGCATACGTTGTTTCCCGGTCTATTCTGGCCACCTGTTAGCCATCCTGAATCCAGCCCACCTCGGTAGCTTAGATGGTAGCGTGTCTGCCTCACGTTCTAGAGGTTCCGAGTTCGAATCTCGGTTAGGGTGAGTTACTGGATGAGGTTTTTCCGGGGTTTTCCCTTATCGTGATAGACGAATGTCGGGTAACTCTAAGCTCCATTGACCCCGGACTCATTTAAGCATCATTTCACCCATTTCATTCATCGTCCGATATCACTCAACACAAAAAAAATCCTGAATCCAGATCCATCCATCGCCAGAACGAGACAATATCATCCTGCCATGCAGCGCCGCGATTCCCAGATACACTTCTTCCCCGAAAGAGACCACCAGATGAGAGATGATAAGTAATAATAATGAAAATGAAACGGAGGAACAGGAAATTAACCTACCCAGCATTGGCCTGGCGACCCGGGAAATCCCGAAAAAAACTTGAGTCAGATATGTCAGCCACGGGAATCGAACACGTGCCTCCCGAATGCAGGCCACAGACGAAACCGCCTGAGCCATCCCAGTCGGTCACACCCTATTTAGTCCACCTCGGTAGCGTAGATGGTAGCGTGTCTCTCTCACGTTCAAGAGGTCCCGAGTTCGAAACTCGGTCAGTGAGTTACCTGGATAAAGTCTTTTCCGGGGTTTTCCCTTATCCTAAAAGATGAATAGGAGGTAACTCTAAGCTCTATTCACCCATTTCATTCATCGTCCAAAGTGACTTAAAAATGTGTAGTGTTTAACGCCCGCTTTTACTACATACGGCACCGCAGGCGGTGACACTGATGATACATGAGATGAAGATGGAGCACCGATGGAATGAGATAGCGCGGGAAGCAGCTGAAGGAGACGGATCCCCTCACTTATGGTGAACTATGGTGAAAACCCGCCCCAGCGCCGTGTTGTCCATCACAAATCTCACTTTGCGGTGGCCTGGAATGGAACCCGGGCCGCCTTGGTGAGAGCCAAGCGGTCTAACCACTGAGCCACTGCGCGGCCTAATGTGAGTTAACGTTGGAGGACGTAAATTACAAAAAATAGACCCTATTTAGGCGTCTAAAACTGTTTTAGAACCTAGAAGTTCGAGGTAAAATCATAAATTGCAATTTTTGAGCTTCTTTGTCATTTTCGCTGTTGGGTTTTAGTGTTCGAAGGTCAGTACATGTTTTACTAATGATATAATGAATCACCTCACGTGAGTTTTAACAACTTGCACATGTGTGTCAAAGCTGATTGTGTTTCTTTTGTGTATTGGAAAGTCGGGCACTCCTATATCCTCGATTACCATCATACAGGGATCCTGAATGTGATCTCGCACGCAATGCTAACATAACGGATCTTATGGCACCTATTCTACCCGCCCGGAGCCCACTACGTTTTCCGGGGCTCCTTTCCGCCTCCTCCCTCTCTTTTTGTACCAAATGAACCGTGTCAGAAGTAAGACGAATGTGGCTCGGGGAACGCTACGGATTTGCAAAATGTTGATGGGACTGGTTCACTCACCTGCAATATGTCATTCCGCTGCGCTTTGTAGCATGAGGCTGCAATGGAGAAGGGATAAAGAAATAGGAGGGAGAGAGAGAGAGGATAATGACGGCACTGACCATTCTAGCTACCGTAACAATGCTCTTATCTCGTTACAGTAATGCCCGATTTTACCAACAGATGTTAAGACTTAACACGAGTTTAGCAAAAGTTAAAACAAAAATTGCATTTCACCAACAAGTGTTAGCGTAACACTCGTGTTAAATCTCTTGTTAAACTAACATGCCAAATTTCTGATGTTAAGTCCTTAACAATTGTAAATAGTCAAGATGGAGAGCATGAACTCAGCTGTTGATGTCGATTTGTTATATTTCAGATCGTCTAAATGGCATTCGTAATAGAGTACGGCCTATGAGGAGAAATGATTTTGAGGAACTATCCGAAGAAAATTGTTTTACGGAGGTATAGACTGTCGAAACATGTTGCTATGAAGGTTACTGCGGAAGTACAAGAGAGGTTAGAACATGCATCGAAAGGAATATGCCGATCTCGACTTTGCATCAAGTATTAATAACTTTGCGATTTTATAGTTCACTAAATTATGTCCACATCCCATCTTGAAACTTTCAAGTCACTTGTACTTCGCACCTCGTTTTAAATTTACGTAATACTGAGTTAGAACATGCATCGAAAGGAATATACCGATATCGCCTTAGCTTCACGTATTAATAACTTTGCGATTTTATAATTTACTGAATTATGTGGATAATACACTCTCCTCCTGCCGTCTTGAAACGTTCGTCACTCGTCACTTGTCCTTCTTCACTCCTCCATTTAAATTTACGTAATAATGAGATAGAACATGCATCGAAAGGAATATGACTATCTCGCCTTAGCTTCAAGTATTAGTAACCTTGCGATTTTATAATTCACTGAATTATATGGATAATACATTGTTCACCTCCCGTCTTAAAACGTTTATGGCACTTGTCCTTCGCACCTCGTTTTAAATTTACGTAATACTGACAAGTTGTTTGGTGCTTGTAGTAGTGACACATGCATTTGAATTAAATTCGTTTCCAATATTTTCCCCGCGACATCTTTCTCTTTTACATTCACTGCATCCGTCCTCTTATTTTCCACGATATCCTTACACTTCGTCACCAATTCAATTAACAATTCTTTCTCCATCGATGAGAAATTTGTCTCGCAAAAATGAAAACAAAAGCGTTTCGTAGTACGTTCAGAAAATAATACGACTCATCCATAGCCTTCTATAGCCGAGATAATTCCAAGTTTCTTGCATTAACACAGTTTTGTTAACATTTTCAGAAAACATGTTGGTGAAATGCAAGAAATTTAACATTAGTGTTAGCGCTGTGACAATTGTTACGTTACATTTGTTAACGTCGATTTTAACATCTGATGGTGTAATCGGGCATAAGAGTTTTTACATTTGCGTAGTTTATAACTTAGTTTCTCTGTTTTCAATTTATCCCTTCTCAACCTGCAACTCTCTGTATATCAACATCATTTGCTTCACCACACCCAGCATTCAAAACAATGTTATGGCGATGATTGAAACTATTCAGCCATCCATTGGAAGCTCTGAAATTATCTTTGCCTAGTTTTCTTGCTGTTTCTAAAGTTAGAATTTGAAATAATAATTCAGAAATGGGAGCGCGAGCACTAACAAACCACTTGAGCACACACGATTTAGCTCGTCGTACTCTGTAGATTTTGTGCTGTTTTTCACATGCCCTGCTGTTCCCTTTAACCACTCGTCTGTAATTATCTAGAAAATGAAACTAGTTACAGTGCAGCAGTAAATATTATACAAATATAACTTTTTTTAACAAAAAACTTTACTTACCTTAAGAAAAATGATGACGATTTTTCTTATAGTTGAATTAGTTCAAGTTGAAATCGATTTCCCGAACTCTTGTCCGCGTCTTCAGTCAAAGAAAACCACAGGAGAAAATAAATTCCTCGTTAAGCAAGTTATTATGCTATTATATTTTTCAGTATTACCAAAATCTGAAAACGAAACAAACTTAAGAACAGAATCAACTGCTGGTATTTCAAATTCACTACCCGATGTTTATTTTTCAAAATAAATATGTTTTCCCAAACCATTGGGACATTTAATTCTTTTAATAATTTAACTTCAGGATTTATATTATGCTTAAATGACCAAAAATGAACTCCTACGGCCGATTTATAAGTTTGTTTATACGTAATGTTACGAAAATGTTCTTTCGCTCTGGTTTCCAAATTACGTTTCGTCCTACCAATCTAAACAATCAAATTGATAAATAGCAGATTTTTTACTATTAGGCATTTCATCTTTTTGGAGAAATGTAGTAAATTATTAATACTATATTCGTTTTGAGGACCCAACGTTATACCAAACTCTTTAAAAACCTTTTAAATTATTAAAACACTTAAATGCCCCGATAGATGTAATGGTCTGGGAAAATATATTTATTTTAAAAAATAAACATCGCGTAATGAATTTATAAATACCAGCATTTGATTCCGTTCTTAAACTTGCCTCGTTTTCAGATTTTGATAATACTGAAAAAGCATAATAACATAGTAACTTCCTTAACGACGATTGTGGTTTCTGTGACTGAGGACGCGAAAAGGGGTTCGTGAAATCGATTTCAACTTCAACTAATTCAACTAATAAGAAAAACAAACATCAATTTTTCTTAAGATAAGTGACGTTTTTTTTTGTTACAAATAGCTATATTTGTATAACACTCGTCTTTAATTTTTATGTTTACAAAATATCATAAATCTCAGCTTTTCCCCACTTTAAACCACTAAAAAGCCGCCCCCCCTCATCGACAACAACATCAAGACGGGATGGAAGTGGATACGTCACTTAGGCGCGTCAACCCCGCAGGGAAGACTTCCGAAACCTCGGTGGAGCCGCGTGGTGATCTAGCACACCTTCTACTAGTACCCGGGACATTTTAGGCAACCCTCTGTCAGGCTTTGGCCACCCGGAGATACCCGATTTCCCGCGGGTATCGGGAACACGCTGCCCCCTCGAGTCCAACCCAATCCGAACAACTCCCCGACGGGCGGGGCTCGGCAGTTCGGCCCGAGTTTCCTCTAGTAACGTCAGAGATACCACGAGTGCTAGGGATCCACGGCTGCTGAAGGAGATGGATCCCCTCCTCAACGGGGCCACAAATGAAATACTGGATATAACACAAATATAAACAAAGACAAAACACTATCAAAATTCGCATTACTGAACAAAAGACCGTTTTCAGTATATTAAATGCCAGGTCAGGAGATGGCGTGAGTATAGCAAATTAATTAGGTCAAAGAAACGCAAATGAGAAGTCTGGACTGGCAGAGCATTGTTTTGATAACGACCATAGATCCAATTTGCGGGAGACGACCATCTTGACAAAATGCAACAGTTACTGGGAGCGGAGAATTAAGGATGCTTTGTCCATTTCCTCCGACAATAGTACGCTTAATCGTGATGCTAGATGTCAGTAAAGCTCCTCTTGGAAACCGGCTTAAAATGAAAATCCGTCGATTTAAGAAGCACAGATCAATATAGCTTGATCACCAAGTGCACTAGTTACGTATTGTGACTATGTGGGTTCGTGAAATTAAAAGTCCAATTGCACAAACTCAAAATGTTCTTTATTTGCAACACTTGCCGATTACACATTTACGTAATGCACACAATTACAATTCACCAGTCAGTCCGTTACTGTTCCACTGTGCGTTCACAATTACGTAAACTCTTCCGATGCACGTACAGTCATCGTACGAGGGTGACACTGCCCTCCGGAAGCGAAACAGCCAGCGACCGAGTATGTGGAGAACTTGGTGGACCATCTCCACGACATGCACGAGATGGCTGGTCAGAACATCCAGAAGGCGAGCGACCTCATGAAGACCCGATACGACAGGCAAGCCAACAGCCAAGGGTTCCAGCAAGGTGACCTGGTCTGGTTGTACCGTCCTACCCGAACCAAGGGACGCTGCCCGAAGCTCCAGCAGCCATGGCAAGGACCGTACCGGGTGGTGAAGAGCATTAACGACGTGGTCTACCGCATCCAGAAGGTTCCCCGAGGGAAGATGTTGGTGGTACACCTGGATCGTCTAGCCCGCTACGATGGTGCTTTTCGGGACGACCAGCTTTGAGGAGGGAGCAGTGTCACCCAACTATCGGAAAGCACGACCAACGACAGCTGAGTAAGGGACCAGAGGCACCCGGATCACACCAACCCATTAATCTCAGTCACTAACTGAGGGGATGATTAGGGAAGTGTCACTTGTCGCTGGCTGCCTCTTCCCCCTTCCCCTGCCTTCTGGAACCTTCGTGGTGATTCACTGAAACGAGAGACTTCTAGAAAACAGTGATATTCCTATAAAAAGGGCTGCAATGAGTGAGTTCAGTCAGTTCTTGGCGAGCCGCATGGGAGCGCCGTGCTAGTGTACGGACGAGAAAACTGTGTACGTGCATCAGAAGAGTGTACGTAACTGTGAACGCATAGTGGAACTGTAACGGACTGACTGGTGAAACGTAATTGTGTGCATTACGTAACTGTGTAATCGGTAAGTGTTCAATTGTAATTCGGTGGAAATAAAGAACATTTTTGAGTGGTGTAATTGGACTTTGCATTTCACGAACCCACAAAGTCACAGTATATATTATATAACGTCGATTTCTAATCTTTTCACATGGATTGTTGCCCGAGAAGAAATTGAGCATATTGTTTTGTGATTTCGTACACGCCTAGATACCCAGGGGAAATATCCCCATAGCTTACCACTGTAAAGCCGATGTATTTATCAAAATTATAATTGCATATCTCTCATGATGATTCAGTTGATGAATGCTGAGGGTAGCCATAAATAAGCAATCCAAAAGAGAATCATACCCTCATTAGTGTGCCCGCCATGTTGAGAAACTCCGTCACGCACACAGTTCCAAAAGCACGACTATTAATCAAATAGCGAAGCAGGTAAGTACGCACTACAGGTTTTAGGAAGGCCTCTTCTCTCCTAAATCCCCCTAAATGCTTCGTGAGCAACATCATTTGTTAGTAACGCAGATAAACTGGGTTATGTGTTACGGAAGAGAAAAACAAACAAATGAGGGGGGAGTGGTCGGAGGCAGGAAATGGCAAATAATACCTGGAACCGCGCAGTTTGGATCCTAAGCCATGCATTTCATGGGAAATTACCGTGTCGTTAAGGGACGTGGAATTTCATACGCACGCTTGGGACGGAGGGAAATTGGCGTTGCATACATTAAGCTCTTTATTTCCTTTAATTACACAGAAATGTGCAGAATACTTGGGTCATTTTCTGCTCGGAGATTAGCAATGCGATTTTAAAAGCTACAAGTTGATGATCTCGGTTTGTGAACAACAGAGAAGCAATTTTCGCAATAAACCGCTTTAATGTTATACTTTTAGTTTCCCTGTTACTTAAAGTAGAGTAAATATAAGAAAACTGGAGTATCTCACGCAAAAAGTTAGTACATAACTCAAAAAAGAAGCATTTTAGAAAAAAAAAGTCTTTGAGTGTGCTTTTTGACGTGTAGGTACCTCAGTCAAAAAAATTTTTTGTATATATTTTGACTTTGTGATTTCGTAGAATTAAAATTCTGGTCTGCAGAAATTTAAAATTCTCTTTATTTCTGTAGAAATATTTTTGTACACCCTTTACAGGCCCTAAAAATGACGCAACATACACCAACGCAGTCTCTCGTTGCTTTAACACATAAACAAATGAATTCTCTGCAGTACACTTCAAACAGCTGCACACGCAATTATCAACTGCGTTGTAGTTCAAGTGTCCACACAGTTGCACACTGCAACTGTCCATTAACAAATGAATAGCAAACCTCCTTGTCGCTTACTTATACCGGAGTCATTATTTCTCAAAAGTTTCTGAAGCTTCACAGTCTTTCACGACGCAATGAGACAAGGAGAGAACAATCCAGACATTTCTCTGTCTCTTTCTCTCCCCACCCCTGTCCCTCTCTCGGCAAGCGCCATGCTCTCGCGTACCTCTCTCTGTCTCTTTCGCACTCACCGGCTGCGGTCCATCGCAAAATATAAATAAGTGAACAAACAAATTAATAATAGCACAAATTTCTTTAAATGCACTTGTCTGGAACTTGATTTTTTTTAAATATCTGCACTTCTCTTTTGAACTACTGAATGCATTTAATAAAATGGAAAATCAAAGCAAATATTTTTGTAAAAATGGCCTTCTGAATTATTACCAAAGTTCATAATTTTCCATTTGAAGATAGAAATAGTTAAGTCAACTGAGGTTATGGATTTGTGATTTGGAATCTCTTTTTATGGTCATTATAAATAATTACGTAGTTGCTGTACAAAGTACTGTAATCAAAACGAATTACTAAACATTCATGCCAAATTATGTTATAATCTGAGCTGTAGAAGTCTAGAAATGTTTAACCAAAATTACACAGTTAAGTCAACTGAGGTTATGGATTTGTGATTTGGAATCTCTTTTTATGGTCATTATAAATAATTACGTAGTTGCTGTACAAAGTACTGTAATCAAAACGAATTACTAAACATTCATGCCAAATTATGTTATAATCTGAGCTGTAGAAGTCTAGAAATGTTTAACCAAAATTACACAGGTTGTTTCACAACCACACCGAACGATGCGTAGTTTATAACTTAAATAGTTCGAATTTCGATATCGCAGATTCAAAGTTCTGTTAGGTATAATTTTATGCAACATTAAATATTACATAATTTTGTGATTAGGCAGTGCAGGAACCACTGGTATGCGAACCTCAGAAGTTGTTATTGGGACGCACCAGCCACGAAAACAAAAACATTACTCCTTGCTGTTTATCAGTGATCCTAGTCCACCTTTCAGGTAATGGGACAAGAGGCAGCTATATGTGCAAAAGTCGACTAATAACTCTGACAGTTGCAAGGTTGCTCTTCAGTGTAAAACTACACATTCCGTCCTAACAGGGAGGACTTTGGACGTATTTAGATAGCAAATCCAAGTAATATGGAGAGCTATACGAACGCCGAAATGACGGATATGGTTTTGATGGATGGAAGAGCTGAAGGGAGTTCAACGAACGCACGATTAGTTTAGTTTCATTAAAAATATAAATTGTAAAATTAGTTACATCAATGACAATATTTATTTGTTTAACTTCAGAGCATTTTGTTATAATCTTAATTGTACAATATTTTCAACCACTACTGTAAATATAAACAGTTACAAATGCTTTATTTAGTATTATCAAACACGTGAAATAAAATGCTTGTCTCATTGTATAAGCCATTTAGTTTTGGTTAATTTATCTACAATCCTTTGATGTTGTTTTCTGTTCTATTTATCATTTAATGCTTACATCCGCAACCTCACTAACATTAACTTCCCTATAAAAGGTATAAGTTGCATATGTCCAACAGCTTATTTGCCATCATGGACTGCTATAACGGAATTTTGGAACACGTTAAACATTCATAAGCAATAATTAAGCAATAACTTCTTTATTACGTTTTCATAAGCCAAAGAAATTCTTAATAATAGCAAGTAAGCTACTGCGGAATATTCCGGTATGGTTACAAGCAGCTACAGCACGCGGCACGGCGTGTGACCTATACCTACGAACTCCGACAGCGTGAGGCACGCGTCGTTGTTCCTGTTACTGCCTAATCCACACTCATTATGGAGCACTTTTATGCGGTTCTATTGGCGGTATATCTGTACGTGTCAAATAGAATCTGAGCAACTGCTTCTATATTGTCGCGCGAGCGCTGGAACACCCTGTGGAAGCAGCTGGGAGCGGGAGACAGGGGAGGTTCGTGTTAGCCACACCTCCCCCTCGTTTGTCTTATAGTGGTGACAGGCTGTGGTCGGGAGAAAAACATGACTGTGCCGTCTGTTTCTCTTACACCTGGTTCTCGATCTTTCTTTTTACTAGAACATTCCTGTGGACACTGGAAGATGGCGATATTCCTATATAAAGGGGGGTTGCAGACAGACGGAGTTAGTCAGTCAGTTAGTTGGCTAGAGTGTGTGAGTGAGGACAGTTCTTGGTGTAAGAAGTCAGTGTTAGTGTTTGACGTGCTAGTGAAGTAGCGCCGTGCAACGGAAGAATTTGTGTAATTGTGTACGTGCATCGGAACGGTAACGGACGAACTGGTGAATTGTAATTGTGTGCATTACGTCATTTTGTGTAATTGGCAAGTATTTAACTGTAAGTCGGTGGAAATAAAGAACATCTTTGAGTGGTGAAATTGGACTTTTCATTTCACGATAACACAAAGTCACAATATGTTCGTGCGATGTCGTTTTGAAACATCCTGTATATAACAGTGCCCAGTCCCTTTAAGCTAATGGTGTTCTTTTGTTACACGGCCTTATACTAAACTCCCTTTTTAGTATGAGTTCGTTAATAACTCTTAAATTCTGACATAGTTTTACATATATTTGCCAATGACTGTCACTCATGTTGTTATCACCTCTTTATAAAATTATAAGTCGTAACCATCAATTATTTGGTATCAAACTATGTGCACTTATGCCATTCTAGTACCACTGCTTGGTATTTCTTTGTATTCGTTTGACTATTCAAACAGAAACTATCAGAAATTAGCTTCTCTCCATTTCTTCCTTTGACATCCACACTTTGTGTATTAGCATGTCGTTATAAAGTGAACGATACTCCTCGAAGTGAATTTTCTTTTGACTACAGAAGGTTTAAGTTGTCTTTTTTGCCTCTCTTACATGCGTTTTTGTTAAATGCCAGAACCACATTTCTAGTTCTCGTAGTTTGTTCTGCTAACATCACCCAGATCGCTTTGCATGCATATCAGCATGGATAAGCATGGCAAAGAGAAAATTTACGTATCTAATATTGAAAGAAGTGTGTGCACAATTTTCATTCTTGTGAGAACCAATTTGGTTTCACGGAAGGCGAAATGATATCGCATAAAATGTGAAACAGCCAGCCAAACGTGGTATAACGTTTCATAGCAGCTGCAAACTGAATTACGAATTTCAGACACGCCATGTGCCAGTTAAAAGAGTTTTTATAGCAAGAAGCAGCGAATTTTCAGAATGTGGAATACTAACGTACAGATATTTCTGGTTTTACTTTCTTTGTCACCGGCTCTTGCATCGGGGAAGTCCTGGATTCAATTTCAATGACCGATCTTCGTGACCCATCGGCTTTTTAGGGGGTTTACTCAGGGTTACTAACCATATCTTTGAAGTTTAACTCACCGTTTCACTTTTCTGATTTCATTTCAACTTTTATCCTGATTGGCTAGTTCAGCGTCCTACTTGTGGACGGGTGGTTCGTTGAGCTTAGCAGAGACTTCAGGTCTGCAAATCCTCGTCCTGCGGATTGGTGGAGGGTTGGGTAAGGACAGCAGGCTGTACCAGCTGTCACAACGGAGTAGTTTTTAAACATATTGTGGAGCCTTTTAAAGAATTACCTAAACTTTGCAATATAATAGCATTAATATAATAGCATTTTAACAAATTCTATTTTTAACATACTTTGCATTACACTATTTACATTACATTACACTACCTACGTCTCAGAGGAAATGTTGGAGTGTCCTGCACCAGCATCTATGGATCGTTGGTCCTATTTTCTGTGATACGACTGTAGACGCTGAAGTTTATATGGGTATCTCCAAGACATTTATGAAGCAACTGGATGAGAGAAGGTTATTTCCAGCAAGATGGAGCAACGTACCATACATCTAATGACGCCATGGAACTTTTAACCAGTTTGTTTAATAACCAAATAATCTCAAAAGGTCTGTGGCCCCCCAGATCCCCTGACCTAACCTCACCGGATTTTCTCTTGTGGGGATATCTAAAAAAGGAGTGTACAAGAATAGGCCACGGACAATTGATGTTCTCAAAGAATTCATTCAAGCCGAAATAAGTAACATTGGCGAGGATACTCTCTGTAAAACTTCAGAGAATAAGGTGAGACGAATGCAAAAATGTATAGATGCTGGTGGAGGACACTTCCAACATTTTCTCTGAGATGTAAATAGTGTAATGTAATCTTCTAATTGTGTATTATTTTCTCCTAAAGTTGCATGTTTCCTTTGATTGGTTCAAAAGTTATGGCCTATTGAAATGGTTCAGGTTTATGTGGATCGTACTTTATGTGGCGATGTAAACAAAGCGGGAAAATGTATTTCTCCGCCAATGACTGTGAATGGAGGGAATATTCTCGCTGTTTTATTCCCACGTGGCAAACACGTGCG
>CM060960.1:28969000-29206500 GCA_030765055.1 Mantis religiosa | reverse complement strand
GGCAACAAAAGAGATGACAACTACAAGCATTTGGTGACAGTGCTCCTGCAATAATACCGTAACCTTGGATGTCCCTTAAGATCCATTTTCTCCACTCCCACCTAGACTTTTTCCCTCCTAGTTGTGGAGCTGTTAGTGATGAATATGGGGATAGATTTCATCAGGACATTTCTCTTATGGAACAAAGATATGAGGGCCGTTGGAATGAAGTAATGCTTGTGGATTACTGTTGGTCTTTGTATAGGGATTCTGCGGAACTCCATCACAAGAGGCAAGCTAAAAGACGACGAAGTCAATAGGCCACCACATGATTCTCTTCAGACACGACTATCTGCGAAGTATTTTTCCAGTAATTTATAACTCTTAGCATGTAATTACCAGTTAAAAAAATCAAATGCACTTTCATTGTTGGCATGTATGTAATTAAAATATATCTTTTTCTCTCAATCCGTTAATATGTAGTAATTCCATCTTGTGTATATCATAGAAACTAGGGCTAATAAAACTTTTTCACTGTCATATTTGTTTTTCTCAACCCAAAATTAGTAGCAATTGCCTCATGAAGTGCTCGAAATTTTCAAAAATTATTTTTTGTTGCCCAGTATTATTAGTAGCATAAAGGATGCGTGCTAAATGAACTTAAAGAAACATTACAGATATATAGCACTTCAACAAGTCTGTGCAATCAAATTTTGGTGAAAATAAAGCCTTTGAGGCGAACTTTGCCATATTTGTTGCAGTGATACTGAGGTGAAAAGTAAAAGACGCAGAGATATTTTTGATCTGATTAGTTTCTCTTTTGTGCACATAGTGAGGCAGTGTTAGGTCATCTGTTGTTTTTCGCCCACCTCTCTGGTTTATGTGGTGGTCTGCCTGTCTCACGTTCAAGAGGACCTTAGTTCTAATCTCGGTGAAGGTGAGTTACATGTAAGGATCTTTCACGAGGTTTCCCTTATCTTAAATTTGGGGTAATTCTAATCTTTCTGTGTATCCTGGGCTTATTGGAGCTCATTTACTAATTTCATTCATCGTCCAATATGTCTTAAATTTGTAGCACCTTAATTAAACATACAATTTTAGGGTTAATATTGAGAAAAGCGAAAATTTTGAAAAACTTTTCATGTAGCATTTGTGTTGGTCTTTTGGGTGCCTGATTGGTTTGGTTATTATGGCAGAAGCAAAATTTAATGGCGGTTGGCAGAAGGTGCTGGTCCACACAACATCCAATCAGATGGATGTTTATGTTTACTTGACAGCTGCAGTAATACCCTAAAAAGTGTCTTCATTTCGTCTGGTTACTGCATACAGGTTATCCCCACCCTTTGACCATAGCCCGCTCATATCCCTTAAAGCCCTGGCACTCAGTCGGATTCCTACGCATTTAAGCGACCGAGCGGTGTTTGCCTTTTCTGCCGCTCGGAGCTCTCAAAGCTGACCCCTAAGCGGCCTTGCCGACATTTAGTTTTGTGGTGATAGTTGAATCAATTTTATGGTCTCAGTATTCAAAGTGAATTTTACATGAGGTGCTGTTGACACCAATCTAAAGTAAGCGAACAAGAAAACTGGACATAAATAAGAATATATAAGTAATCATAAGTATGAGCACAACATTTCATTGTTTATTATTATTACTTTTACTGTTGTGCCGTAAATGATGGTAGTTCATTATCTCAGAAGGTAGATTTTCCAGTACAGCTTTATAGTACAAAAATTTACAATAGACAGTACTGTATTTCAAAGCTCTCCGTTTTTCCAAAGTCCAGGTCTCCGAACCATACATAGCAATACTCCAAATGTAAGAATTACGTATTATATTATAAAATTTTATTTTTATTATTATTTTTATCATCATTATAACAGCAGTTGTAGCAATAATTACAACAAACACCGTAGCAGCAATTATGAGCTCAATACTTTATATTTAAGATGGTGTATTGTTGTGTACTCTTCTGTAAAATTAAGAAAGGAAAATCAAAAGGGATCAGTTTCCATGAAAGAACTACGTAAACAATGGCTAAAAGCTATATCGCGCTCTAATTTCGTGGTAAATGATAAATCTAATTCAACAGTCGTGTGCAGTTTGCATTTTACTGAGGAGGACTATAAGCCAGGCTGTAAAATTAAACTTCTGAAAACAGAAAGTATTCCAAGCATTTTTCCGAATTACCAGATCATAAATTAATGAAACAAGTAACACCAAGGCAGCAAATTTAAAAAATACGCTTACACACAGAAAGGTTAAAACGGAGACGCAGTTTTAGCAGAGAAAGTGTTAACAGTGCTGCTGATGTTAATGCGCTGGATCATGTCACAGATGCACGTACTTATAACTGCGCTGCAATTCCGATTGAGGAAGACATCATTTCTAAATTAAAGAGATTGAAAAGGGTGAATAACACCTTGAGACGCAATTTAAGGGGAGCAAATAAAAGGCACAAAGAATTTGTAAACAAGCAGCAAGCAAATGAAGAGAGATTACTTTATTATGAAACCAATAATTTTCATAAATCAATTCAATTATTGATAAAGACAATTGTACACTGTAACACAGCTTCCAGACAAAATAATCGCATTATTGGGCGAATTGAACAACATTAAAGGTAGTGTGAATTTCCGTCTTATAAGACCTACTAACGTAAATTGTTAAACTGCTTTTAACTGTTTACTTCGTTTTTTTTTCTTTTCTTCCTAGACAGCCTCGTTTCATGCAACAGTCCTCTTATTACTGGCATATATAGAAGGTTTTACAGTTTAAAAAATAGCGGCCGAATTCTCTTGTGCCATCTGTCTTACTGAAGTGTCTACCGCCAAGTGTACAGCATCCCTTCTAAATCTAATATTCAAAAGGGACGAAAACTCCACGTTCTATTACCCATCTGCAGAGTTTGTTTCTCTTTTGGCAGTTATAGAGAAATTTATAACAACCGCTGTACCTAAGCTACCTAAAATATGTGTGAGAAAAAGCCTAGAGGAAGACATAACGCCAGCAATGCAACATTGTCCTTAACTCGTGTGTGCAGAGAACTGAAAGCATTCAGAACTGCTAAGTGAACTGATATGCAAACATTATATTCCTGTGATGTTGAGATGCATTGCTTCTGCGACAACGGAAGTGTTTGAAAAAAAGTAAATTCCTAAACTGTAAACCACTGCATTGGAAAGTTCTGCGTTTGTAATGTCAAAACATTGCAGCTGTCCGTTGGAAGAGGTTTGCAGAGGGGTCATCAGCCAGCGCCATACGGCGAGTAGTGGAGAACTCTGTAACTTTTAGTCATAACACTCCCGCTGGCGAGTGCCGAGGCTTAAAGAGATGTGAGCGGGCTATGCTTTGGCATATGGCTACATCGCGCTTCGTTGCTAGTGGTCAACGTTCAGCCGCCATTAAAATTTGCGTATGCCATGGTGACCAACATTCATTTAGGGAGTAGTTTGTGGTGGAGAGGTTTCCTGAGTATATTATGGCCAAATGTACCTGTTTCTTAAATGCTCTTCTGGGTCCCAAGGGATATAAAACATGTTTATGTGTAGTATCAACATCAATTTTTGGTTTGGAATGCAATTACTTGTCTACTTCTGCCTACAAGGTAGAGAAAATAGACTATTTCTTCTCCAATCAAAAATTAAACCGTTGTTTGCAAGTGTATATAGCTGGATCTCTTGTAAAATACTTCCATCTAGGTTAGACAAGCTTTCATCTCTGAAATGAATTTGTTTATCGAGCACAGAAGATGTAAAAAGCTGAAACTTGTAGATTCATGATACAAAAAGCATGTTACTCTGGTTCTTCTACACACGCTGCTACGTGTTCTGTAGCCTAAATGACTCCCCTGACTGCTAGTATATTGTGCATTGTCGTTAATAAAAATCAAATGCTATTAGTTGCATAACGTTATTTCTTTAACAAAACCACTTCGTTAGCATTAAATTGCTGCAACATGTCCACAAGACTTCCCACTACTACAGAATTAATGTTAGTCATTTCTCTCACAGTACCAGATACTACTATTATAGCATAGATCTTGTACCCGTTTCGCACCACTAACTTTCCGTAGAATAACATGTTTGAATATTAAGCCTAACAACAAACACCTACCATTTTTTACCGAAAGGTAGTTAGTATTCTTGGGACATAACACCAAATAGATAGCGTATCCTCCATTCAAAGAATTATTCACATATGGTAAGACATTCTGGTCACGGTTCACGTACAGATGGCTGTGCTAGCGACAAAAGAAAGAGTCGTGAGGAGACAGGCGAGTATGTGTGTGTGAGAGAGAGGGAGAGAGATAGATTACAGTTTCTCGTAGAAAACTCCAAAATACGTATATATACTTCCTCCCCCCCTAAGTATGGAATTAATCAAAAACTGCACAGCATTTTCAGTAAGAAACTTTAAATAGGTCGAGGAAACGGGGAATGGTAGTCGAATTTGGAAAGTTCCTGCTCCCACAGAAGTAATGGACTTGTTTATAAAACTCTTTTGGGTATAATGTTCTTCCCTTATGTGCATGCTAGGTTTGTTTCTCTTGTATATTTATGGCATATATATATGCCTGAATATGTATGTAACTCCACAGAAGAGAAATCTCTTGAGGCCTGCTTCGCTTTGCTTCGTTAAATTTTCATACTTATATGTTGGGCTTACATCGCGATTTACGAGTGTGGGGAAAGAGAACAGGTATGGAAATAATCAAGGATGGTCTTGAATATTTTCAATAACTAACCCAAGCTCGGTAGAGGGCCAGAGCCGGCCAACCCGACTGCCAGCCCCATGCCCGCATACGCAGGTCAGTTTTGCTCGAGCATCCAACCCATACGGGGAGAAGATGTAGTCAACAGATGTGGCGTCAACAGATTGATTAACCAAATTCATTAGTTTTTCATATTTAAGTTTGATTTATGAGTCACTATGTTTACACTCAAACTTCACTTACTTGTTGATGTATAATTGAAACGTTTTCAAGATCATTCGATCTCATCATCAGCTGTTTGGTGACTAAATAAACCTTCCTCTTCTTCCACTACTACGGAGCTCCGATCTCTCTGCCATCTGGTGTTAGGGACACTAAGTTTTAATACTTCATTTAATGCCGGGATTTCAAAATTTATAACTTTATCACGGTTTTTGTTTATGAATATTTTTTCCCAAATATCCAATTCTATGGGTGTACTTAAAGATTTTAACAGTTTAATGTTGTGGCCAATGTTGTGGTTTTCTGTCCAAAAATGGTGTGAAACTGCAGATTTTTCTGTTTGTTTCAAATTAATGTTCCTCTGGTGTTCTTTTTGCCTGGTTAATAAGTTTCTCTTAGTTTTTCCTATGTAGCTTTTTTTTCACAGGTTTCACAATTAATCTGAAAAATTCCTGATTTCAAATTGTTGGGGATTGTATTTCTGAGTGGTTTATTTAGCAGGTTCCTCAGACTGAATTTGTTTTGGGGTGCTAGTTTTAAGTTTAGTCTTTTGAAGATTCGTTCAAATTTTCTAAAGGCCCATTGGATGGTAGGTGAATTTTCTATATTGCCAATTTGTGTTTTTAAGTGGTGTGAGAGTGGTATTTATTGATATTATCTTCAGTTTTTCTTTTCTCTTCATCATGTTCCTTATGATGGCTGGGTTGAATCCATTTAATACCGCTATGTCTTTTATGTGTTGTTGTTCTTCAAAAATTCATCCTTACTCAGTGGGATGTTGTATAGCCGGTGAATTAGACTTCTAAAGGCAGCTAGTTGATGTGAAACTGGGTTGTATTCATTTTTATTTATGTAATTATCTATGTGTGTGGGCTTCCTGTATATTCCAAAATCTACACCATGACGATTTCTAGTTATCTTGAGGTCCAAAAAGGGTAGGGTGTTGTCTCTTTCTACTTCCATAGTAAATTGGATGTGATTATCTTGCAGGTTTAGTAATTTTAAAGAATCTTCTCTAAGTTTTTCCGGACTGATAGCAAAAACATCATCAACATATCTCTGCCAAAATTTATAAATCTGTGGGAAGGCCTTGACTATGTGTGTTTCAAAATAGCTCATGTGTAGGTCTGCTAAGATAGGCGAAAGTGGGCTCCCCATAGCTAATCCTTTTGATTGTCTGTAGAATTTTTGGTTAAACATGAAGTAATTATTCCTTATGCATAAATCTGTAAGATTGATAATGTCATCTATTTCTCTGGGGTCCGTTGTAGTCTGGGTTAGCCATTTTTTGAGGAATGTAGGTATTTTTTCTACTGGAATGCTTGTAAAAAGTGCCTTAACGTCAAAAGAAACTAGTATGTGATTTTCCGGGATGTTGTACTTCTGTAGATGATTTATCAATTCTAAGGAGTTTTTATTTACGAGTGCTGTCATCTTCTTTGTTGAGGTCGCAAACTTTACACACCATCCTCGTATAAGCTAAAATACTGTTATATTAGTGTGGAGTAATTTTGAAGCATGCTGGATGCAGCTAACTACCGAATGGTAGGCTAAAACGTGTCTGTTTCCCCCTGAACATGGAAGAGCACGAACATTAGAGAAAAATACAGAAGTAGCTGGAAGAAGCAGTAAAGGAGAAGAAGAGTTTGGATGGAAAATGAGTAACTTCCTTCCCTCATGTACATTACCCTTCCAGAGCACATACATTCTGCATGACCTCTGCAAATCGCTTTGCTCCCTCTTGAGATAGAATCTAATTTTATTACACCTAAAACAAGAGTGGCGGGGGAGGGGGAGGTTAGGGAATACCCATTAAAACATAAAGGCAGGAAATAGGCCAACAGTGCTGCCAGCTATCTGTCTACCCCGGTAGTAAATACCTCCAACCTTAAGTAACACCTAAAAGGAACTGTAAATGTGACCTTTAGATTCTTTGAGTTATGTGTGCCTAGATTTTTGATTTATGTATTGTTATCGATCCAACAGAGGAAATTCCAATGATCCTATCCAACAATGCTCATCAGGGCAAACAAACAAAGGAAGTTGATTTACTTGACTAACGGTTCGAGGTTCGGGAAACGGTGCATTCAAGTTCGAGAGGATGGGTCGGTGTGGGAAACAGAAGATATAAATTACAAACATTTTACCCCCAGGATAAAATAAACTCTATATAAAGTTCACTTGTTGGTAATCCTAAGGTACACACCTGTTCAGCTCGATGTAGTACATGGACAACCATCTTTGATTCCATTAACACATGTGGAGGGGTCTCTTCTATACCAGGGGATCCAGAAATTATTTCAAAATCATGTATAGACTTATTCAACTTCCCCAATCAAGATAATTAGCAGAAAAATGCAAACTATTCTTATAGACCCCTCCTCCTTCCTTCTATTTCACTTAATCCAGACAAACTTTGCAGAAATTTTCTTATTACTAATTTTCTTGCAGCTACAAGAGAAATATGGGAATCAGTAGACTTAAATGATACTCATATCTTTTATTAGAACAGCTGGTTGCTTTGTAATGGCTTTCAAATCGGACTGTGTTTGCATGGCCAAGAGATACAAGCTAAACCACTTTTTCTTATTTGAAAATCATGTAAGTTTTGGAAAATACAAACAAATAACAAGGACTATCTCAGAAAAGTTTACTGCAGAAAAGGACATATTACATGAGTTTTTATATAGTGTGAACCATATAAACCTGAACCATTTGAATAGGCCATAACTTTTGAACCAATAATAGGAACACACGTGCAACTTTGGGAGAATATAATACACAATTGGGAGATTACATTACACTATTTATATCTCAGAGAAAATGTTGGTAGTGTCCTCCACCAGCATATATACATGATTGCACTTGTCTCATCATATTCTCTGAACTTTTACGGAGAGTATCCTCGCCAATGGTACTTATTTCGGTTCGAATGGATTCCAGGAGCACATCAATTGTTCGTGGCCTATTCTTGTACCCCCACAAGAAAAGATCCGGTGAGCTTAACTCAGCGTATCTGGGAGGCCACAGACCTTTTGAAAGTACTCGATTATTTAAGAAACAGGTTGTAAGTTCCATGGGTCATTAGATGTATGGCACGTAGCTCCATCTTGCTGGAAATAACCTTCACTCAATTCGATATCATCCAGCTGCTCCACAAATGTCTTGAACATACCCATTTAGACTTCAGTGTCTACAGTCGTATCACAGAAAATGGGATCAACGATTCATAGATGCTTTGGAGGACACGTCCAACATTTTCTCTGAGAAGTAAATAGTATATTATACTCTCCAAAAGTTGCACGTGTGTTCCTATAATTGGTTAAACGGTTATGGCCTATTGAAATGGTTCATGTTTATGTGGATCGCACTATATTAAGGAGATATACATTTTCTATGTACTAAGATTTTGTCTACCTCTCTCGCTTCCTAGTTATTTAAAATCATCCAGAAGGAAAGGAACTTTTGAGGGTATTCCCATAAAATTCAATAGGGGAAAGGAACCCAATATCGGATATTTTAATTGACTTAAATATATTACATTTTATTATATGTTGAGAAACCCTATTAATACACTGTATGGAACACTACTAGGAACACTGCAGTAGAGTAACATAGAGATGCATATATGTTGAAGTTACCGCAGCAAAAGCTGTTTTCAACTTCTGCAATCCAGATTTACGAATCTGAGTAACCCACGCAGTCAAATTTGGTGTCAGAAGTGGGGTACTGGAATACAATGGTCCTGGAGTCTTTTTCTGTCTCTTTCTCTCCTGCCTACGCGCCCGGCTCTGGTCTGTGACAGCAGCACAACACTGTCACACGGTGACAATATGCTTGAACTTCCAAACTTGCCTGTGTGTTATTGCTTTTCATTACGCAGTACTGAGTAAGACATTATGCAGTGTCGTTAGGAACTGCATATATTTAGTTCATAAACTGACCACGGTTCATTGCAGTCCAGGAGCATACGTGGGTATACTTTAGAGTTCGGTTCAAGATCAGTGCGTAACGCAAATTGAGTGTAAGATGTTTTGTGTAACTGTGACAATAAGCTAAATTCACGTATTTACATTGTGTTTTGTGAACTGTTAGTCATGTCCCTTTCAGAGCCTGGTATCAGTGGCACAGGTACCGAGGATAAGGTACTCCGCTCCTAGGCCAGAATAGTAATTTTAAAGTGCACAGTTTCTTTAAGAAATTGAGAGAAAGTGCGTGACCAGATCAATTTTTTACAAAGTCAGGAACCCATGACCAGATTGTGCAATGAGAATTACATACTGTGTCACTTATTGTGAAACATCTAGTACAGAAATTGGTGAATATTTATTTTATTTCAGCTAGCAAGTACTCTGTAGTAAGTCCTGTTCAGAAATCCAGGTACGTTATTTTCAGTGCTAAATTGAATTTTACAGTTTATATTTTTATCATAATTTTCCTTTGCTGCATAAGTTTACGTTTAGACAGTTTGCGAGATGACGAATGTTACTTTCCTGGTTCCCTCCCCCTATCTTCCAGTTTCTGTCACGCATTGGTTCAGCTCATATGCCTTCCAAAACCGTACGCCGTACAGTAAATTAAATTCGATACTTGTGAAAAGCTAGAAGTAAACAACGAGTGGGCGTGATTTAGCTGTATTTGCTAACTTAGTGTAATACATTTTCTCGGTTGTAAAGCCCATTACTTCCAGCATAATTGCAACATTTAAATATTTATCAGCCTTGCACTGCTTCACACGGCTGATCGTTACAGAGAGTAATTAATACATAGCTGCTGCTATGGGAAAAGAGCCCTTCTTCCAATGACGTCACTCAGGTAGGTATATTCGGCCGAATGAAAGTGAGTTATATCCGAGAGACAATTACAGTCAAGGTCAATTGCCTAGGTTCGCAGCGGGACGTCCATAGACACTAATTGCTTCAAATTCCTTGCTTTTGTCGAGCGTCTGGCTCATTAACTATATTCATCATGACCCCCACCGTCACTCAGACTATTTCACTGGAGAATTTAAATCCTATCACAATCACAATGTTTAAATTACATAACTTTATATTATAAAATAGAGGAAATAGAATTCCCAAAAGTAAGTGATTTTGTCCATCTCTTTCTTTATTTAGAGATCACAGGATATGATACGAGAGCTGTTCAATAAAAAATGATAATAATTTTTTTACAGTCATAATTTTTCGCACTAAAATTCAAACTTATTATATTCTGTTAGCTTAATGTGATACAAACACGCCGTAGTTGTTTCATTATTGGTACTCCTGGTTCCCGCCTGTGAGAACCAGGCAAGTTTAGACATGTTCAGTATCGTCTACCGCTGCAATGGAGGTAACACGCGAGGAACAATATGCGGCTTTGAAATTCTGCCTTTGTCTCAACAAATCTACAGTTGAAGCCTATACAATGTTACAGGAGGCCTATGGAAAGTCTGTTCTTGCCTACAGCACAGCTTGAAGGTGGTTTGAAATGTTAAAAGAGGGGAGACAATCAATTTCAAAGGAAGGTGGACCCAATGCTCCAGTTACTGCTCTTACGAAAGAAAACAACAACACTGCTGCTGCCATTGTGAAAGAGGATCGACGAATTACCTTAAGATCACTGTTTGAAATACTGAACATTTCATTGGGTGCCACCCACACGTTGGTGACAGAAACATTACAGACGTGTTTGTGCGCGATGGGTTCCAAGACTGTTGATTCCCGAACAAAAGGACATTCGCATGCAGGTCTGCATACAGTTAAAGTTGATGATAGAGGAAGACGCGAGGTTTCTTTAAAACGTAATCACTGCTGATGAACTTTGGCTACTTCATTTTGATTCTGAGAACAAACAGCAAAGCTCAGTGTGGAAATTTCCTTCATCACCATCCTCCCAAAATAGAAGAAGTGGTTGCTTCTGCAGGGAAAGTTATGGTCATGTTATTCTTTGATATTCATGGAATAGTGTATCAGCATGTTGTACCTGCACACACATCAGTAACTGGACAATACTTCAGGGATGTCCTGAAAACATTGCAAGTCCATATCAGGTGCAAAAGAGCAGATTTCCGTGAAGTAGGCTGGATGCTGTACCACGATAATGCGCGGCCGCATATTGCCAATGTTGTTGTTGAATATCTTGCAAAAATCAACATGAAGTGCATCCCTCACCCTTCCCATAGTCCGGATTTAGCCTGTTATGACTCTTTTCTATTCTCTAACTTGAAGAAACGTCTTTGTGGGAGGCATTATCCATCATCAGAAGCAATGGTGAAGGCTGCGGAGGCGATTTTGAGGGAACTGTGAAAAAGAATTGTTTCCAGCATGTCTTTGAAGACTGGCAGTAACACTGGGACAAGTGCATCGCATTCAGGAGAGACTATTTTGAGAAGGACCAGCATAATTATGAGGAAGAGTAGAGGTACGTTGTCAAAAAAATTTTGTGATCATTTTTTATTGAACGGACCTCGTATTTACCTCCGAATAGAACTTTTGGATAGTAGGTAAAGTAAAAATAAACTATAGAAAAGAAAGGTGCTTATGTTTGTGATTATGAACATAATTACACAAAAAAAGAAAAATTGGTTTTTACCAAACTTAGTACAGTAAAACCTCTCTAAAACGGAATTGCATTGTTCCGTCATTTATTTTCCGTTAACACAGGTTTCTCTCTTTCAGAGGGTTGTGTTTGAGTTGAGTATAACTCAAAATAGTAGCACAGGTTTACAGTGAAGGAATAATATAGAATTAAGTATAAACAATACTAGGCTGATATGTGCCCTATATTTTCCACTTACGTACAATAATTATTGTGGTTTATCGCTTAGTTTCTCTGTGTCTTCAATTTTCCCTTTACAGTCTCCACCCGTCTGCATATCATTTGCTTCATCGCACACAGCATTCAAAACAATGTTATGGCGATGTTTGAAATTCTCGAGGCATTCATTGGAAGCTCTGAACTTGTATTTGCCTAATTTTCTTGTTCTCTCTAAAGCTTAGCCATAGGGGAAGGGATCCGTCCCCTTCAGCTGCCGTGGTGCGGGCGCTACGGACTCTTAGCACTCGTGGTACCTCTGACGTTACTACAGGAACATCGGGCCGAACTGCAGAGGCCCTCCCATCGGGGAGTTCGGTTTGGGTTGGAGACGAGGGAGCAGTGTGTTCCCGTTACCCACGGGAGATCGGTTACCTCCGGCCAGGCCTCGGCCGCCCAGAAGGAGTAGAGGGTTGCTAGACCCGGATGCTAGCCTGCAGAGCTAGTAGAAGGTGTGCTAGATCACCAGGCGCCCCTACCGAGGTTATTCGGTAGTCTTCCCTGCGGGGTTGATGCGCGTAAGTGCCGTATCCACTTCCACCCGTCTTGACGTTGTTATTATATCGATGGGGGCTTTTTAGGAAACCAGGTATTGCCATATGGAAAGAGCCCCGGACTTTTCCATCACTCCCGGGTAGAAGGAAGCCAGGGTCTTCGGAATTTTGGGTAGATCCCATGCGCAAGCTGTCTCTAAAGCTTAAGTCTGAAGCAACTGTCCAGAAATGGGAATACCTTTAGCACGTGCACTAACAAACCACTCCAACACAGAACTATTTAGCTCGTCAAACACTGTAGATTTTAGTATTCGTTTCACATGCCCTGCTGTTCCCTTTAACCACTCGTCTTTATTTCTGTTTTGTTTATCAAAAAATCATAAATTTGTGTTTCTCCCACCTTAAATAACACAGTTAATTCTTTAGGTGGACGGTTGTTCTTCTCGGTTTCTTCAGTAACCTTACTTTTCTTAAGTTTAGAACTAATTTTAGAGAATGTGTGTACTATGTTTCTAAAACTCGCCCAAGCTCACAGTTTTCTTCCATTCGTACTTGATCACTTGTAACAAGGAAACAGAATGAACACACTGCAACAGTTGTAGCCTCACCATGTGTGTTGGAAGGCAGTTGAGAGAGCTAACGTTTTGTTTTCCCTTTTCCTCGAAGGATTAAAGTTTATGAGCCCGCCGCGGCAGCGTAGATGGCACAATGTCTCACGTTCAAGAGGTCCCGAGTTCGAATCTCGGTCAGGGTGAGATACCTGGTGTAACGATATATTTTAGTTAGATTTTTTATATGAATATCCAGTTGGAAATTCTTGTTTTCTGATATGACTTAGTAGGCCATGTAATGACAATATTAAAAACAAAATATATGTGTAATTTTGTGATTGGCCGTAGTAATAATTGTATTACGTATTGTGATGACGTAGCAGTACATCGGCCAATCACAAAATTAATTGAAGAGTAACGATAGTTACGAAAAATCAATAATCTTGAGATAGATATATATTCTTTAGCCTTGTTTCATGACGATGGAAAAATGTCGCGGTGAATATAAAAGTTTTGTAACGGAAAAATTAACAATTGTCAAAAACAGTTATTCGGTATTCGTAATAGTGACGATTGGACGTTAGATTATACAATCAAATTATATAGTTAATCAAACTCAATCATCAAGAAACAATTCGACTTAACATCGCCACAAATATGTCGTGTGGCTTGATTAAGCTGGAGAATTTTATCGCCACACTGGATAAGATTTTTCCCGGGTTTTCCCTTATCCTAAAAGACGAATGTCGGGTAACTGTAAGCTCCATGGACCCTGGGCTCATTTGAGCATCATTTCACGCATTCCATTCATCGTCCGATATGACTTTAAAAAAGTTAAAGTACGTAAATTACACACAAAAAGTTTATAGCTCATAGAACTTCGGCGCCAGTTGCCTTCAAAATTATTGCAGTTTTTAAAATACGTACGTTGTAACCCATTACACATAAAGCAATCCGTTTTAATCAGGTTAGTTCCCGAAAAGTGTTTCCGTTTCCACGTTAGACAGTCTTCCGGTTTGGAGTATAATTTTACATGGGAAGTAGCTCCGTTTCGAAATTTATTTTCTGTTTATCCAGGTTTCCAGTATATAAGGAGCCCGTTTTAGGCAGCTTTTACCGTATCTAAACTCAACATATTTCAAATTAACGATTTTCAGAAAAAGGTACCTCCACTCCAAACCATTCTTTATATGAAAACTTGTCAAAAATCTTGGTTTTCTCAAAATGATTTTAGATATTTTAAATATATAATTATACTACAATATTTATCACATAATATCTTTTAATGCATTAAACATTTTCTAGAACTGCGGGTTGTTGACTAAACACTGCAGAAATAACACAAAAACAAAGAGAAGAATTAGGAGATAAAGTAGAACAAAGAATCAATGTAATTTATTCTGAAATGCAATTACAACATGATGAAAGTAAGACATAACAAGAGGAAATAAACTTACAAATTGATGAGATAAGTAAAGCGAAAGAAGAAGTAATTTTGCAAATTAAAGAGCTAAAAAAATTGAAATAGAGAAGGATAACTTAGGAAAATTGACACAAGTTGTAATTGCATTGCAGGCTAGTAAAGTAAATAATGTGAAAGAAATGCCTTAAGTCAAAATCAGCTTTATTCTCGTGCATGCCATGCATGAACTTCAAAGGCATCACATAGGTTCTGCTCTATCTGCTATATATTTCTTAACCTGTCTAAAACTAAAGCTTGAAAAAATCAATTGATTGAAATGTGCTTAGAGAATGTCATGTGAATGCATAAACAGTTGTCAAGTTGCCTGCCTCGGTAGCGTAGATGGTAGCGTGTCTGCCTCACATTCAAGAGGTCCCGAGTTTGAATTTAGGTCAGGGTGAGTTACCTAAATAAGGTTTTCCCAGGGCTTTCCCTTATCCTTAAAGAAGAATGTCAGGTAACTCTAAGCTCTATGGACCGTGGTCTCATTTAAGCATCATTTCACTCATTTCATTCATCGTTCGATATGACTTGATATTGGTGGACGTAAATTACAAAACAAACAAACAGCTGTCAAGTCACTTCACGAAGTTCTCACCACCATTTCACTGATGACCTAGTTCAAAAGTTCTCTGTCATCAAAAGAATCTCTTTCTTTTACCCATTAGCTGGAGATTCGAAAGCAAGACTTTATAAACTCCTTCCAGTAGCAGCACTCAGTGCATTAGCACGTCTCACAACCTCACTCTCACTTATGGCGAATACGCACGCTTTTACAGCAGCTGGAATTTTCCACAGAGCTCTAGAGTGTTCGAGAGGTGAGGAGGAACATTCCAGAAGAATTTGGTTATATGTACATTACCTATGTGTTTTACAGTCAATCCTAACACTACTGTGTCAACTTATCTTTCCAGTTGTCTGGCTCATTAGCGCTAATCTCCAGATAAGCTTTTTCAATGGCCGCTGCGTTTAATATGAATAAACAACTGTAAGTGCCCCCTCAATTATTGTGGATGACATTAACAGTTTTCTACAATGAGGTTCTTTTTATACACATAATTTCATTCCCCAAAGTAGGCAACAAAAAGGTTATTTTAAGGTATACTCTACTCCTGCCTGAGCATTGTACCATTAACAGAAGTTTCTCTTTGCCAAGCCCCAATAAAAGCTATGGAGTGTATGGGTAGCATTCACATCTACCTCTTCCATTTTATATTTCAGGGGAAAAGAAAGAAAAACAGGCTTTTACTCCCCTTCTAACTGAAAGCTGATTTTCGTAAAGCGTGTCGATGTATAAGTGAAAACATTAAGGGTGGAAAAGTTACTTTGAAGAATTCTGGAGATACGCCAATAACTTTCCTTCTTTATTATTCTCTTCCTTTACTAGAACAGGAAGCGTGCATCGTCGGAACACGTTACTTTTCCTTTCTGTCTGGAGTATTATTCCTTGTTGGTTCAGCTTTAAGTATTCCTTCCGTGGAGGAAAACTTTCGTATTTTAGGTAAAGATTCAAACAAGTGGAAGATTATAAGGATCTCAGTTCTCAGTAAACTCCCTCTCCAGCTGTAATTTTGGCTTTTTCAAGAAGCTACAGCAGTCGTTGACGCGTACCTCTGCAAATATTCAGTTTCTCAGAGGTTCTCGTTCCTTCTAAGCTGCATTACCAGAGTATATTTGATTTAATTCACGTAATAGTTAATGGCACATTCGACTGCTTGCAGCACTTCGTTAACGCTTAAGGGGGAGTCGAAAAGATAAACTGAAGCACAGCTGACAGATTTCGTAAAATAATATTTGGGATAATTAGCTAAAGGTTAACAGTTCTACACTCTACTGCTTTCCTGTTTACTGTTGAAAAATAATAGTTGTGTAGGCCACAACGAAAGCTTAAGGTTTGGCAATTAAAAGTAATCCAAAATATAATAGACTTAATGGGATATTCCCACGAGCACTAAGATTCATGCGGTTTCATCTGTAGACCGCAGTCGGGATGCCCCGGTTCGATTCCCGTGGCCGACCTAACTGACTCATGGGTTTTTCTCAGGTTTTCCCGGTCACCAGAAAATTCTGGGTAGGTTAATTATATTTCCTACTTTTCCTGTCCCTTATTTTTTATTATTTTTATTATTTATTTAATTCCTGTCCCTATATAATATCTAAGGAGATCTTGGACGAGTGGAAGACATAATAGGAACGAGATGTGGAACCAAACTGGAAGTGCGAAGGAAATTGATTCAAATTTGGCAGGGAGAATGGGACCAGATAGAGGAGGGTAGGAGAACACGTGACATATTTCCTAGTGTGAAGGAAAGATTGAAACTAAATATTGAACGTCCAAGAGGGGCAATTCACTATCTTACCGGACATGGACCGTACGCGCCATATTTTAAGAAGATAAGGAAAAGAGAAAGTGATGTTTGTGATAGATGCAACGTTCCAGATAATCCAGAACACGTGACATTTGAATGTGGTAAATACGAGGATTTGTTGTATGAAGAAAGGAATGAGCTGTGAGGAAAATATATATGGAACATCGTGTGGCAGCAAGATGACTTAAGAATTTTGGAGCAGATCACAATAATGATCTCCGAACCCAGGTGGGACTGTTTCCGAGCCGCTCGCCGAAAGAGAGGTAAGAGGTAAGCGCGGAGTGAAAGAGACAGAGTGCAATAGAGGGAGAGAGAGACAGAGACAGTTTCCTGGTGCTCTCGCCTCTTCTCCATTGATCGGTAGCTTTCATGTGGCATCGTCAGGTTTCGAGAACAGCTGCTCGTGTATAAATAAAAGTTCAGAAGAGCTCTGTTATTCTCCTGGCGAAAACCATAGCCAACCGGTTGCAGCAGAACTTCGTTTTACGGCGCCATCGAATCCCATGGGTGCAAACGGCGAAGTATCTCGGGGTGACGCTGGGCCGTAAGTTAACTTACGTTCCGCACGTCAGGGGCAAGGTCCAGCTGGGGCACGTCGCACTCCGGAGCCTATACCCTATTTTCAGATCAACCATGCCGATCCGACTCAAACTCCAACTGTATCGGGCGATCATTCCATCTGTGATTCTGTACGGCTGTGAGATCTGGGGAACAGTGGCTAATACCACTTTTGTCAGGCTCCAGACGCTGCACAACAAGGCACTCCGCATCATCTACGATACAGGCTGGAGATTCCCGGCTCATATCCTACATGAGCACTCCCAGATCCCGTACATTGTCGATGTCATTCGCGAGAGGGTACGATCAATGTACGACAAAATCCAAATTCACCCCAACCCTTTAGTGAACTCCCTGGGAAGGTATGACCCGAGAGATCAAAGACGCTTGCCGTCCTTCAGACTGCCGAGAGACGTCTTGGGACCCCTTGGGTAACCCAAGCAAAACCCCAGATATCTCTGGGACCAATTTTTACGCCGATGGACCAAGCGCTACACAACCCGTAGCCAAAGCGGAGCAAAATATTAAATCGTGTCTCCCAAAACGGGAGAACGATTAAGTGCAGTTGCCCACGACAAAAGGGGCAACCCATTCTAAACATTCCATAATTTCAAACACCCCAGCAGAACATGGAACTACAAGCTCATTTCGCAGGTTAAGCCGCAAAGCGGCTAGCTACTGCGGCATAAGGCACCCGGACGGGGATAGCCCCGCCCGACTAGGACTACCTCTGGACCTCTGGACCGGCAGGGTGGAGAAGCACTCAGACGAGAGCTGCTAATGGTGAAGTGCATACGTGCGGCAGAAGGACTTGAAGGTTTCGTACGTGTGTAATGCATCATTCTGCTGATATCAGAGTTGTACAAGTGTCTTTCTATGCAAATAAAGAGCAATTTGAATTTCTGCAAACTTGACTTTTAATTTTACGATCCCACAAAGTCACAATATGGTAATTTAATCCAAGCCATTGTTGACAAAATAAAATTTAGAATGGAAGGACTTTCTTTCTTGGCGAATCTTCGTGTCAATCCTTAGAAGACATTCCACTTGAATACCAGGTTTGTAGTTTAACTAACAGTTTAAACTGTTTAAACAGACAGGCAACACGCGCGTGCGCCCACGTACACACACACACACACACACACACACACACACACACACACACACACACACACACACACACACACACACACACATACACACACATATTACTCACTGATTCAACTATACAGGTTTTGTTTAAACAAAAAATGCCCTTTTTATTTAGCGAACCGGAAAGATCTCAATATTAAATTTTCAGGTTGAATACAGTTTGAGTCCAGAGGTTCTACTCCCATTAGTCTTGAACCCGTAGGAACAAGACCCGGGCCTCTTTCAACCAGGGAGTTATCCGAGCTGTCCCAAAGGGCGCTCGGCGTCCTCCGTGGGGCTTTCCACAGGGCAAGACCTGGGTTACAAACAAGCCCCCCCCCCCATCTGGTCCTAGGACACAAGACGGGATGTAAGTGGATACGCCACTTACGCGCGCCAACACCAAAGGTGAAGGCTGCCGATATGACCTCGGTGGGGCCGCCTGGCGATCTAGCACAGCTTCTACTAGCTTTGCTGGAAATGAAATGTGTAGTGTTTAACGCCCGCTTTTACTACATACGGCACCGCAGGCGGTGACACTGATGATACATGAGATGAAGATGGAGCACCGGTGGAATGAGATGGCGGGGGAAACCGGAGGTCCCGGAGAAAACCCGCCCCAACGCCGTGCTGTCCACCACAAATCTCACTTTGCGGTCGCCTGGGATCGAACCCGGGCCGCCTTGGTGAGAGCCAAGCGGTCTAACCACTGAGCCACGGCGTGGCCTTAGCTTTGCTGGCTAGTACCCGAGAGACTTAATGGCTTCCCTCAACCCCGTCCTTAAACGTACCCGATTCCCACGGGTATCTCGAACCACTGCCCCCTCGAGACCATCCCAATGCGAACAACTCCCGAAGGAGGGGCTCAGATGTTCGGCCCGAGATTCCTCTAGTAACGTCAGAGGTACCACGAGTGCCAAGGGTCCGCAGCGCCCGCACCAAGACAGCTGAAGGGGACGGATCCCCTCCCCTACGGAGGTTGAATACAATACCTTTTCTTCGAAAGCAGATGTCGCTATCTCATTTTCTACCGACTGATTGTCGCAGCAATTGCAGCCATATACGTAGACCCGCTGCAAAATTAGAGAGTTCTAGAATGTCCCTGGAGGAGGGGGGAGGAAAAGAAAAGCTTTAAAAAGGTCTCTCAATAATGCTTCTAGAAGCTTACGCTAGAACGATGGTACTTTCCTGTGAGAAAATGTTGGAAGTGTCTTCAACCAACATCTATAGTTGTCTCACCATATTCTCTGAAGTTTTAGTGAGAGTAGCCTCGCCAATGTTACTTATTTCAGTTCGAATGGATTCCTTGAGAACATCAATTGTCCGTGGCCTATTCTTGTACACTCTATGTTTTAGATACCCCTGCAAGAAAAAATCCGGTTAGGTTAGGTCAGGGGATCTGGGTAGCCACAGACCTTTTGATTATCAAAGAAACTGGTTACAAGTTCCATGGTGTCATTGGATGTGTGGCACGTTGCTCCATCTTGCTGGAAATAACCTTCTCTCAATTCGATATCATCTCCGTAAAACTTCAGAGAATATGGTGAGACGAGTACAAACATGTATAGATGCTGGTGGAGGACACTTCCAACATTTTCTCTGAGATGTAAATTGTGTAATGTAATCTCCAAATTGTGTGTTATATTCTACCAATGTTGCACGTGTGTCCTATTATTAGTTCAAACGTTATGGCCCATTGAAATGGTTCAGGTTTATATGGATCACACTATACTTACAGCATAGTAAGTCGCCATCAAGGTAGTTGTCTCATGTGTTTATGAGAACTCCTAGTGGTTTACTGGGTAAAATACGAGTCAGTTGGAAAATTTAATGTCATGCTGGCATGTTGGCCATGGTAGTTCAATTCTTAAGAGCAACCGGAGAGGGACTGCAAGATCATTGGTTTAAATTCAGGCCATGTAATTGAATTTTTCTCTTTGACTGTAACTTTCTATAGTTATTGCACTTGTTCATCCTAAATTTGAAGTTCATAGGAACTAATTTGTCCTTGTCGTAGTCAAGACATTAATTTAAAAAGTACTGCGTATAAAGGGCATCCTTGTGTCACTTCTTGGTCTAATAAAACCTTTTGTACTCATTTTGCTCCTAAATTAAAGGCTAAATATTGCCTCTGGTTATAGGTTTTATATAGATGCAATTAAGTGTTTTTGGAAACCTTTTTCCTTCCTAAATTAACGTATTTCCTCATGTTTCCATACATTTTGTATCAGTTCTCTGAACAGCCCGCCACTGCTTCACCACAAATTTGTCATGCACTCTGCCTCCTACATTTTTGTTACCAAAGACACTAACGAATCTAGTTCATCGCGGAAAGAGATTTTTATTTTTATTTTCTGCAGAAAATTTTTCCATAATTGGATTGCAGACTTTGGATCTCTGCTCGTTTGTAATATAAATGCGTTAGTAGTTTGCTGGAGGCTCGTTTTACATGCCAGTCCTCGGCGCTTCACTCGTTCGTTCAAATATTCCTAGGTACACATAAATGAGAAAGAGAGAGAGAGCGCTGGTGTATATTCCAGTGAAAAACAATAAAATATACAGCATTTTTCACTACAATAAAGACGTCTTTTGTTTCAATTCGCCCATTATAAGCGAGCGGAAGAAGCGACGTGGAAGGCAGTGATGGTTTCTGGTATACAAAGAAACAAATTGAAATCAAATTCGAAAATATACAGTTTTAGACACAAGAAAAAAAATGAGCAGCTATCAGAATCAAAGTTCGACTCTACCGTTTCATATTGTGACTTTGTGTGTTATTAAAATTAAAAGTCCAATTTGCCGAAATTCTAAATGTTCTTTATTTCTGTAGAAATACAGTGTTCAATTCTCACGTAACAACATTACATCACATATACAACACAATCTTCCAAGGTCGATGACAATAAGAAACAGCGTTCAGTTTACATCAGTTCTCGCTACAACAACACTCTCAGCTGTTCTCTACTTACCTCTCGCGACTCACTCTCGTTTTACAACTATCCGCTGGCGTCTCACAATCTCTTATACATCTCACTCATAAATTCGAGGGATTTCTGGGACAAGTAGAAGCGATAATCACTACATGTTTCTGGAATGACAAGACATCGAAATAAGAAATTCGAACCTTCCAGAAGCGTAACTTAATCTGCGCCGGCGGTCCTTTACCTCCGCTATCTTTATTTTCCGGCTCTTTGTGTACACTAGCCGCGCTATCGGAGATAACGGCTTCGTGACATGGGATTGGGAAAGCGATGTAGACAAGCTATAAAAGAAGTAGAGGATTTACACACCCTATTAGCAAGTTAACTTCCATTTTATTTGATTTTACATGGAGGAATAAAATATTTACTTATTTCATGTTGTTTAAAACAGAGTAGAGTGTTTTAGTTTTTATGTGTGAGCATAAATTCCATAAAATCAAGTAAACCTTAACAATTTGAAGTTATATTACAATGTGATTAATATACATTTCGTATGTTTACAATTAAAAACAATCAGAATGATGTCTGGGATTCGAACCTTTGTAGGTTTAGCTCCTGCATACTTGCATATAACAAAAGTAGAGAAAAAAAGCAGAGAAGAGTATAGTAGCTATAAAAATGTTAACGGAAAAGGAGGGAAAGAAGGTAACAAGTATTGGTGAGTTGTTGCAGACTGTAAAATAAAAATGGGCCAGAAATGTAAATAATATAAGAAAGGAAGATGAGGGGGAAGAATGAGACTAATTAAGTAACAAGGAGGCCTGGAGGTTAAGCGCTACCTGACAGAGCAGAAGACCAGGGTGTCATGTAAGCCAAGGTAGCAACAAGGTCAAGACAAATGAATGTAGCCTAAAGTTTAAATTGTAAAATTTTGGAATATTGTGACTTTGTGGGTTCGTGAATCCAATTGCACAACTCAACAATGTTCTTTATTTCCATTGAATTACAGTCGGAACACTTGCCGATTACACAGAATTACGTAATGCACACAATTACAATTCACCAGTTCGTCTGTCACAGGTCCACTGCACTCGCAGGTCCGATGCACGTTCACAGTCTTCTTGTCCGTTAACTCACTCGGCGCTCCTCACGCTGCTCGCCAAGAACTGACTTTCCTCCAGCCCGACGCGTTGCTTATATAGGACCAACTGGCCAATCTAGGAGGTTCCGGATTAGATGAAATATCCCGTTTGTTCGAGAACTCAGGGGGTAGCGGAAAGAGATGGCACAGTGATGTTTTTCCAGCCACCCCTCGTTACCGCTATAAGACAAATGAGTGGGCGTGTCCGAACGCTTCCCGTCTGGCTCCATCGCCGGCCGGCTCCACAGGAAGTCCCGACGTTCGGGTGACAATATGCACAATAATTCATTCATTCATGCATTCATTCAATATACATATTACATGTCACATCCTTGGAAGTGCTGTGTTTAAAATACCAACTTTGGTATCTAATCAACTGTTAATTTTTTAGTTATATTTTTCACACATAGGCACACAGGCATACAAAAACGCTTCTTAAAATGCTTTTGTTTTTCAATTCATAGACCTCAAAACTGTATTTCATTGTTGCCAAAAATTTGTGTATCTAATTCTCTACTTCAATGCACTCTAGACGAAGTAAAAATAATACGAGCTCCTCAAAGCAAACACTATGTCAAATGTATATGTTTACCAGAACATAGTGTGACTCTAATTAGTAGCGTGCATAATTAGCTACTTTTCGCTCATATGCAACAGTTAGCAATTATGTCATATCGTATTCATCTTGTTGTGGATTATACCGAGAAGATGAAATCATTTTGTGATATTCTTATCTGTCAGAGCGAAGATGAAAATGCCTTGGTGTGTTATTTAATACAGAATAATTAAGTTATGCATTTGTAATTACTTACATGCTATGCTAATAACAGGTTACGTCAGGATCCATAATACCTGCTTATTTCTCTCCCAGAAGGAAATGCATGCAAATGTCTGTCTTGCGTATAGGTACAACATGCCAGGTAAAGAGAAATACATTGGAGGATAAAATATATGAAAACACTCTCACTATTGATCTGAAAATTTCCCGACCTAAAAAGATATGACATTTTTTTTCAGATATTTTTTTATTATTTTGTGTTTTTCAACATAGTCTCATTGTAACTCTACACACTTCATCCCAGCGATGCTCCCATCACTGTAACCCGTCCAAATAGTACTCGGCGTCTTTCTCTGCAAAATAATTGTTCACGAAGGTGACGGCCTCTTTATTTGACGGAAATCTATGTCCTAATTTTCAGATGAGGGAACAAAAAGAAGTCGCTTGGGGCTAGATCTGGTGGGTAAGCTGGATGGTCAAGCAGTTCAATCGTAATTCGTGGATTTTCGCCATTGCAACCGCTGAGGTGTGAGACGGTGCGTTGTCTTGGTGAAACAGCATTTTCTTTTTCTGCAAATGTGGCCGTCTTTCCGCAAGTTCTGCTTTCAGCTTGTCAAGTAATGATGTGCAGTATGCTCCTGTAGTGAGATTCACCTTTTGAAGATAATCTATTAAAATAACTCCATGACTATCACATAAAGCACTCGCCATCACTTTCCCAGCCAAAAAACAACAGTTTTTGCCTTTTTTGAAGCTGGTTCCCCCTTTTCAGTCCTCTGTTTGAACTATTTTTGTTTCGGGCGTATAATGTTGTATCCAAGTTTCATCTACAGTAATTAATCGGCGCCAAAACTCGGATTTATTGCGCCTAAGCTGCGCCAACAGAGCGTTGGAAATGTTCATTCAAACACGAAAACGAACGGGGCCCACCCATCGTCGGAAAATACATTTGACCTTGAGCTTAGACAGAGTGCTCATAAAAGCAATCAAAACCACCGCATGTCAGATACAACAGCAAATAACTGGTGCATAACTCAAAGCATGGCATTAAACCAAGAGAGTAAAAGATATGTACATTTCTGCAACGAACATAAATAATTTATATTACATAAAGTAATGTTTTCCAGTTGCAATTTTATAACGAATCCTTTATCACATGCTGAAGGTCATTCTTGTTTCCAGCTATTAAATTGACATTATTCTCTCTGTTTCTTTTACATTATCTTTTAACAAGATATATGTCTATAATAATGTATGTAATAAGCAGATATTATTTTTAATCGTTCAGTTATTTATAATTCCGCCGAGCGGAGGCTTTTACGTTACATGGATAAGGTTTTTCCGGGGTTTTCCCTTATCCTGTAAGACGAATGTCAGTAATGTCTGTAAGCTCCATGGACCCCGGACTCATTTGAGCATCATTTCGTTCATTCCATTCATCGTCCGATATGACTTAACGTTGGGGGACGTAAGTTACAAAAAAAAAAAAAAAAGAAAAAAAAAACAGGTTTTTTGGTCTGACGTGAGCAAACGCGGCACCCAACGCGTGGACAGCTCTCTCATGTCTAAATGTTGATTTAGTATGTGATAAACACATATTTTGACATGTTTGTAGACTCTGCTATCTCTCTTACTTTAATTCGGCGGTCGTCTAGCACCCTGTGGCGAACGTTGGCAAAGTTTTCGTCGGTAGTTGCAGTTTTGGACGTCACGAACGTTCATAGTCTCCCAGGCTCTTATGGCCACGTTTAAATTCAGCTGCCCAAACTTTCACTGTGGTAAATGATGGTGCAGAGTCCCCATACACAGAATCCAACTTATCTTTGATTTGCGTAAGGGTATTGCCTTTCAAAAACAAATATTTAATGACAACTCGATACTCGATTTTTCTATTTCCATAAAAGCACTCACATCAACTCACTCAAACGACTGTTACATAACATCTGAACGTCCAAAATGGCTGAAACTTTGGTGAGTAACCGTCAACAGATGAACATATATATTTGTAATTTACGCCTTCCAACGTTAAGTCATATTGGACGATGAATGAAATGGGTGAAATGATGCTCAAATGAGACCAGGGCCCTTAGAGCTTAGAGTTACCCAACATTCGTCTTTCAGGATAAGGGAAAACCCCGGAAAAACCTTATCCAGGTAACTCGCCCTGACCGAGATTCGAACTTGAGACCTCTTAAACGTTAGGCAGACGTGCTACCATCTATGCTACCGAGGCGGGCATATGACATCATGTTATGTTGAAGAAATATTTTCGTAACACAAGATTAAGTTACCTGATAACAGGGAACTGTTTACGCCAGGAAATTTGAATCTCTTGCAGTGCTAAAAATAATCCACAAGTATCCTAAAAGGATCCGTATGAGTAAATTTGTGTGAAGAAATGCTCAGATATGTATTTATGCTCGACCAGTAGAATGGTAGCAGTACTTTAATGGGCCTCATTAAAGTACACCTGTTGATTAAAGTATTGGTATTCGAACAATCAGAAGTGGCCACGTAACATTGGGAAAGCACAAGTGTCGATTTTTCTCGTTTCGATCGACAACGATACCAGCGCCAGTTTAGAAAAATATCTGACACTAGTAACAGTGATATTGACCTTACACCTCCAGAAATTACTCAAAAACACTCAATGTTACCAATAACTTGTTGCCACAAAAGTCAAGAAAGATGTACGAGCAATTCTGTTCACAATTCATGGATTAGAGAATATCAAAAGGTATACATTCGTTCTCAGAAAATGTATTCATATTGTATTTCGAAGAATTGTCTTAAAATATGAAATCATGGAACTTGTAGACCCACTATTCTATTTTGAAATCAACACTCAAATTGTCTTATCTAAATACTCAAAACTGAGCAGCTTACTAAAACGCAAATCAGAAGAATATAAAGGAGAAAAGGTCAAATAATTTACATCTAATGAGTTGAAAGGATTTATAAATGAAGCACCTGATGTTAAATACCTCATGGTAAAAATAAGTTTCTTTTTTAATTTTAACAATGTTTTGTTTTAATGCTTTTAGGTTAAACTGTGTCACACGTTAACAGCTGTTTACAAGAATATTTCTGCACCTGCGTACTACGTACTGCGTCTCACTTTAGACAAAGCAATGACGATGGTAACATGTCAATCAACCAGAAATGAATACTTTGAAATTAAACCTTTAATTTAGATCCATGAAAGAGCCTAAAAAGGCGTATGAAACTTGACTGTGATGGCAATTAAAACGGTCGTAACATAATTATTAACCTCGTGTTTTAAATACTACCATTATAGTCTCGTTGCATAATATACTATTAACCTATTTTAAGGACACAGGTTTAATGTATTTTATCATTTTAATAATCTCTTTTATTGTGATATTAGTAACTGATTTCTTATCAAAAAATATTCAACATAGAGAAAAAAAGATCGCACGAAAATATCTGTATTATACAGTGTTTCCTTAAAAGAACTCTGGCGTTTTGAGGTTAAGTATTTGTATTAAGCCAACATCTTAATTTAATGTGTTATTCATGAATTTAAAGGTAACATTCTCAAGATTTTATTACAATTTGGTAAACTTCAAAATTAACGGAAATAATGATTTTGTAAACAATGTAATTTTTACCGATGAGGCAACTGTACATGTAAACAGTACCGCGGATTGACACGCTGTCTCATGCGTTCTTTTAGCGTTCAAGTGAACCTTTGGTGCAGACTTATGCATGACAAACATCACCCCAGGACCTGGCAAGTAGTCGATTTTCATTTGGATGTTTGCCGTACCACTAATGGACCGTCGTTAAAATGTTCTGAATTGTAATAAAATTTGAGATTATTACCTTTAAATTCAGATATAACATACTAAGTTAAGGTTTTATTTAATAAAATTTCAACCTCAAAACCCCAAAGTTATTTTGAGGAAGCCTTGTACTAATATTAAACTAAACTAGGAGGCTTCGTCATTTGAAGCCCTAGGTACTGTAACAATGCATTTCCCACACTCGTATTGTAATATGGTACTACAGTAAACAAATCTAACAGGCTTTAACACAAATAGCAAACAATTAATCAAATGTGACATAACCTCACAACCATCCCCCTACTAATTATGCTCTTTCAAAGATTAATCCTGTAGTGACAATGCCTGTTTCCTTTGCTGACTTGCTCGTTCAAGACCCAAACACATCAAACTTTTTATAGGATATGTGCCTTTGCATTCAATATGAAGCTATCCTTTTATGATGTTGGAGGTCATAAAATATACTTTATATTCTCTCTCTAACAAACAGAAATAAAGGATTGATGCCGCTCTTGGGTTACGCCCCAGCTGAGGTGTGGGTGTTGGGGTCAGTCAGAATGGCAACCTTGAGGTGCAGAGGCAGGTGTCTGAACTCTTCTGTTTGCTGAGTGCATGTTGCCCTAAACGATGTTGCTTTATATATTATCTGGAAGATTCAGTACGAGCATATCATGAAAATTACTATTTAGGAGTACACATGACGAAGGAGACCCCGAAAACGGATAAAATCCAACAAGTAACTTACTGTACACCTTTTGTTTCCAGCGTGACACCATGAAGGGGAGACATAAAACACAACCTTATCCGGGGTCCAAATTATTCCAAAATTTAACGAATATACCTTCGGTTACCCCACTCACAAGCCCTGAAACCCTTGGGTGCCCAAGATTCAGCCGAGCCACTTCAGAGAACAATTTCTGACAACAGTTCAAACAATTTATGGAGAAAACACTCCGAAGAACACTTCTGCACGCCACAATACACCGAACATAGTCGTCTGATCCTTCAGTATTAAATTCCATAGTGGCGTAGACAAAATTTCTTTTCGAGAAATGTGTGATCTCATGAATTGACTCCCTGAGAAGATTCGGAAAGGGGGGAATTTGCAGCTCATCTAAGGAAGATCTCTTGTGTCTATGTGCCCAGTACGACGTTCTTTGGGAGGTAGAGATGAGATGAGAGGTGATGTCGAAATTAAGGGGTGTAATGTATAAAGAATCGTGATTGATTTCAAAGCAGTCTTGTATGCTGCAGTTGGTTGAGTCGTGTAACAAAAGAAATGTAAGAAACAGTGTCCTTAGCAGATTTCTAAAGGATAGCACTTGACTTGTTGAATGAGGTATTCTTCGAACCGTTCTTAATGGCATGACAAAATAGCCACGAATAGAATCTTTGTGTGAATACAGGGCTTTCAGAAAGTCAAAGTGACACATACACCCACGCACAGATGTGGAGGACGGTCTTCGGCGTCAGGCCGATGAGAGCAGTTCGTGGCTGGCAAGCCATTAAGACAGTCCGAGGCGTGAGGGCGATTAGGGCAGTCCTCTTGTTCTGTCTTGGGCCAGGCATACCAGAAATGAGAGAATATATTTGTCGGTTCATATATACGTGAGGAACGAATAAAGTTCATCGAGTAATAAACATTCCGCCTTCAGTAACTCTAAACAGGGACATTGGTAAGCCTTGGTCGGCAACTTCAAGTTTGATGTTCGGATAAAAGAAGCAGTCAATAAATCAGTTTGAAACGGGCATTCCAGCGTCAATAAAACCATCCTTCTCACACATATCCACGCATACCCTGTGATTAACCTCATTGCTCTACTCTGAGCTAAACACTATTTGTTTCAAACTGTAGCCTCAACGTAGACCTCTTTGCTGGCCATTAAATTTGCTTCAAATTGTCGTGCCAACGTAGTAATCTTTGCTCGCCACATAATTGCTTCAAATTGGCGTCCCAACGTGGAACTGTGCGCCCTTGTTAAATTGCTTCAAACTGGCGCCCAACGTGGGGCTATGCGCCGTTGTTAAATTGCTTCAGAGGACACTAACAAGGCAACTATCACTATGCCCATACCTGTATTCGCTGTATTGATGACATCACCTCTGTTCTTTGTGGGGCCTTACACAAAAAATTTAGCTCTTAGCAGTTTTAGCAAAAAAAAACATTAGCAGGATTGATTACCAATCGCCGACCCAACTGGTGCTTCACTATACAAATAATTTTACAAAACACAACTTTAGAGCCACACTGCACCGTCCCAACTGGTCTCGACTGGCGTACCGGCAGGTCAATGTGCAATGAGGCATGGCACACGCAGAGCGCTCTATCGGATGGCTGCAGAGTTGGGAAGATGAGCGAGTATCGCTACTGCAATATGTGAGTGGGTGTGTGGTGTTTTAGGGCCCGTCGACAACAAGGTAAAAAGATAAAATATATTAAAAACATTCAACTGTTAAAAAGACATAAAAACCATCTAAAGACTAATAATTTAAAATCTCTAAAATTAAGAAATATAAAATGCAAGTTAGACTTGTTTAATAAAACCGATTTGGGCAACAAACCGCAGTGCCTTAACCTCGGCCACTGGGTCGTCCCCTAAAACACCCAGCAAGTTAGTCCCCAAGCTTACTAACTGGCGAACGCGGGCGTGAGTGAGTGAGTGACTGTGTGGTGTTTTAGGGCCCGTCGACAACAAGGTCATTTGGGCCCGAAGTCAACATTAAAACCTAAAAGCTACACTAATCAGGCTAAAAAGGTAAAATAAAATAAAAACACACAACTATTAAAAGTACATAAAAATTCATCCCAGTCCTAGTAATTTAAAAGCTCTAAAAATTAATAAATATAAAATACAAGTCAGACTTGTTTATTAAAACCAATTTTAAAAACAAACCGCAGTGCCTTATCCACGGCCGCTGGGTCGTCACCTAAAACACCGTGCAAGTTAGTCCCCAAGCCCAAAGACTGGGGAACGCGGGCGTACTGCGGGCAATCGAGTAATATATGCCGCACAGTGAGGCGTACTGAACACGGAGCACACACTGGGGCCGGTTTCCCTCTTAACAAATGACCATGAGTCGCTCGTGTGTGCCCAATTCTCAGCCGGGTGAGTATAACCTCGGCTCGCCGGTTATCCCTGCAGGAAGTTAGCCAGGATTGTACGCTCTCCTTTATTGCCCGGAGTTCTGTGCCTTCCAAAGCTGTCCAGGAGTGCTGCCAAGCAGATAGGAGTTGGCGACGGAAGAAACGTTGCACATCCTCGTATGGCACTGTAGTTGTTAAACTCCGGGGCAAACGGCAAGCGGACTTAGCAGCCGCGTCCGCTTCCTCGTTCCCGGAAATGCCCACATTGCCTGGGGTCCAAGTAAAAACAAAATGGTATCCTCGACCGAGCATTTGCGAGATCTGCGAAGGACCTTTATATAATCTCTCATACGATTTTGGTGCATATGTTTCTGTTCGAGCCCATAGTACTTTCCTTGTCAGTAGAAAAGCTTCAAGCAGCCTACCACAAAGGGTGCTAGAATACAAACCTGAAGGAAGAAAATCGATAGAAAGGCCAATGTTAAGGTTGAAATGAGACCGTGGCAGGCTAATGGCCTAATCCATGAAGAACAAAGAAAAAGGAGAACATTTGACGGTTTAAATCAAGCAAGAACCAATCGTGTGATCTCCAGTTGTCTTAGTCCCTACTTGATACATTTTAAAATCGTGCAATTTACTAGCGTTGCTTAAAGATTTAACTTGCGAGGTCTGCCAGCACGCGTACAAGTTCTGTTTGCCTAAGCTTTTCTTCCAGCTATACATCCACACGTATAATTATTGTTCAGGTTATCTTTTGCAATAAGAAAGTTAAATCGGCAGGTTACCATTAATCCTCCATCTGTCACTGTCAAATTAAGGATTTTATATTTCTCTTAGACTAAAGAAGAGCAGTTCGATATACAGGTTTCATAGCGGTTAGACCTAGGCACTCTGGCTTCGATCTCAGACGACCGCATATCGAATGTCGACTGGAGGTTGTGTTTTCTCCGGGTTATTCGGTTCCCCTGCCTTTCATTCCTCCAATAGCTCTATAAGTATATTTCCTTTCATCACTTTTATCTTTATTTCATATTAATTTTACCTCACTCTTATTCAATTCGATTAGTACTAAATTTATTTTGATTATTTATTATATTGATGGCAGGATTTATGCTATATTTTTAATTGATGCATAGTTGAAGGGCATAAATTCTGTTTTATGTTGCTTTAAGCTGAATTTCGATTTTAACTAACAAAAATTAAACCGCTTCGACCCCTCTTCCCAATGCCGTACTCTCTGTTCGCCTCTGTAGCATAGGTGGTAACGTGACTGTTTCATGTTGAAGAGGTCCTGACTTTGAATCTCGGTCATGATGAGTTATCTGGATAAGAAATTGTTACAGGTTTTCCCTAATCCTGAAAGATGAACGTTGGGGAGCTTTAAGGTATATGGACCCTAAGATCATTTAAGAATAACTTCATTCATCGTTCGATATGATTACGTTGGACAAGTTAAGAAAAAAATAAGAAAACTCTCTGCTTCTAAGTTACTATGCAAACACTACATTCTCTGGTTCAGAGGAACAGGATCACTGACCATGTCCCACCTTGCACTTCTGCAGCTCCACTCATGACGCCCACTGTAGATCAAAACTGGGTAGCGGCAGTCGAGTGGTCGTTCTTAACCTTACATGATCTGTTTTACAATGGAGTTAAGTTTTATTATGTCAGCTGTTTGTCATGATCGTTCTGCATCTTTATGTTTTGTTTCCCAACCTTCAGCTTGTTTGGAAATGCACACATTATATAAAATAATGTATATCATTAGGCAGTCTGTCCGGCTAACTGTGAAAATGACGAGTAATTCCATAGCCCTAGAGGTTTTTCCACTCCGCAGGGCAGCTGCTTGTCTTTAATTTCCCTTGGAAAGAGGTTGCCTTTTCCGCAGGCATTGCCGTTCCAATGAGCTCCATCTCCGCCATTGTCCTCGTGGAGGATAAGTTCTTCGCCTTATGCCTGGCAAGGGAACCTTCAGGTTGCTACCTCCTGGGCCAGGAGGAACCTGGAGCTGGCTGGGCAGGGTTGCTCATATCCCTGGGTGAAACTCTTTCCCTTGGGAAAGTTCTCACTTGAAGAAATGGAGACACTTACTGTGACAAAACGGAACAAACATTGTGTATAATCCATGGAATGAAGTTGATGTTGATCAAGCTTCCCACTTTTGCTTTATACATGTTTGCATTGGTCAAATATTTTTTTGGGGTTATCCAGAGCCCTTGACACTAACTTATCTATGTCATTGAAACTGCATGCTTCAACTAAACTTCTCCTGAACAATGCTATATTCGACAACAATGCTACAATATAATTTGAAAATCATTATTTTAAATTTCTAATTTGATGGAAAGCTTTCATAAAGCGTTTCATGAAACTTGGAATTAAAATATAAAGAAGCAAAGTAAGCGTAAGAGAAGGAAATTATTTCAGAGTCTAACCGTTTAAATTGATATTATCTAATACTGCAAAACAAATTAGAAATTTTAAACTACCTTAGAATAACAAATAAATAAGCTAAATAAAGTGTTTTAAATTATAGCTTAGTTTCCTTAATATATTTTGTATTTATTTTCCCAGTTAAAGGACTTTTTTAACGTCTCACTTCTCTCCACGTTATCTAACACGGAGCAAACATGTGTTGAATAAAAAAAATCTTCTTCTTTAACTTCCTTAATTATACTGCTATCGTAGTTTTAGGGAATTCTTGTACACCATATGCCATTATACGTCGGGGTGAGGAGCCACATCTCTGGATCAAATAGATAACCCAGGATAGGTGATAATCCCGATGTCTGGTATGAGAGTGGGTGAAGTAGAGAACGGAATAAGGGCGAAGTGGATGTTAGGAAGTATAATATTGGAGCAATTGGTGAAATAATGGCGAGGGAAACCGGAGATCCCTGAGAAAACACGCCCCAGCGCCGTGTTGTCTACCACAAATCTCGTATGCGCTCTTCTGGGATCGAGCCCGGGCCACCTTGCTGAGAGTCAAGCGCTGTATCTGCTTGGTCACGGCGCGGTCGCAAAAAAAAATGTTACACATAGGAAATAAATCTTATGAACTTTATTCACATGTTTTCATACGCTATCAATTTTGAACCAACTACTGCAAAATTTATTCTTGTAACTACTTCTTGTTAACACAGATAAACCTTCATTATTCATTTACTCATGTTAAATGGATATTTAAGACATTTATGGACCCACAAAAAGCGCCACAAAATTTAAAATTTAACAGAATATTTATTTGAATTTGTTATATTGCCACCCAGATGAACTAATTAAACACACAAATATAAACACAAATGTTTGTTATCTAGGGCTGTTTAGAGAGTACACAAGAGCCTGTGGAAGTTGTTATGAACATGTCACGTTTGATTTGAGGTAGACGCATGTAGTTGTAGCTGTAGTACGTACTTGACAGGCACACATGGCACTTGAATCGATGACACAACCTTACTTGGCCCTACATTACTGCAGAGCTCAATTAAATCACTGAGTAAAGAACAGGTTAGAAGTGCGTCCACGTGCCGTGTACAAACCTTTTGCGTCCTTTGCTTCCCCAACAAATGAGTTGGAATTGCTGTTGGAAGTGGACAAGAGAACGTCAGATTGCGTTCTGTCAGAGGATTCCTGCCCGGAATACTAACGTTTACTGCACCTACCGTTAGAGACTGGGCTTTCTTTAAACATGGAAACTATTGGAGACGTTTGATTAACATTGGAAGCTCAGAGGTCCCTATTTTGGTGTTAGACTACAAAAAGAATTAATAACTTTTTCGTATAATTTCACTTCTAACTCTATTTTAGTAATTTATTTACTGCATACATAATACAAGCCAAATATTTTCTACAGGAAGTATTTATACATTTTTGTGGCCTGCTGAATACAAAGAAATAATTTGTTTTAAAAGTTTTCTATCACCTATTTAATAATTAACATACCGTCAATAATAACAGAGCACCTCGGATTGATAATATACAAGCAGAAATACTAAACACGGAGTCCATAGGGTGGCGGAAACAATACATAAATTATTGCAAAATATATGGAGACAAGAGAAAATCCCTGATGAGTGGAAGATTGGCTTAATATGTCCAATATATAAAAAGGGTGACCCATTATTATGTTAAAATTACAGAGGTATTACACTTTTATCAATAGTGTATAAAATACTCTCCAAAATCCTCTACCTAAGACTGTTACCATTCTCAGAGAAGATCATAAGTAATTATCAAGCAAGGTTTAGACAAGGAAAATCAACAATTAATCAGATTTTCCTATTAAGACAAATCCTGGAAGTAGCCAAGGAATACAAACTTGAAACCCATCATCTGTTTATCGACTTCAGCTCGATATATGACAGTATAAATAGACTGGAGCTGAATGAAGCCCTTAAAGAATTCAAAATACCTGGAAAACTAATAAATTTAATCAGAGCCACATTGAATAATAGAGTATGCCAAGTAAAGGTCCTCTCAGACATATCAGAACCATTTGACACCACCAAAGGAGTAAGACAAGGAGACTCACTCTCATGCTTATTATTTAATCTAGCATTGGAGAAATTTATTAGCTATGCTGGCATCCAAACAAGAGGTACAATATTTAATAAGTCCACACAATTACTGGCATATGCAGACGACATTGATACAATCAGCAGAACAGAAAAGGACATGGTAAGGACATTTATAAACTTAGAACAGGCAGCAACTAAGATGGGTCTAAAAATAAATTGAGGGAAAACAAAGTATATGGTGACTAATGTCAAGAAGAAAAGTAAAGAGCCAGAAAAATATATCCATATTCTTAACTACAAATTTGAAAGACTGAATAGATTCACATACCTAGGGTCTCTTGTGAATGAAAGTAATAACATGAAAGAGGAGATTAACCAAAGAATCCGAAATGCCAATGGGACATATTTTAATATAATAAAAACACTTTAAATCAAAACTCTTAACATATAAATCAAAAATTAGAATTTATAAAACATTAATAAAACCTGTGCTGATGTGTGGGTGTGAAACATGGGTCACTACAAAAGACTGAACATTTTTGAAAGGAAGAATTTATGGCCCAATTAAGGAGAAAGGGGAATGGCGAATCAGATATAACGATGAATTATATAAAATATATAAAGACACCAATATTGTAAAATCAACCAAAATAGCAAGGTTAAGATGGGCAGGGCATGTCCAAAGACTGGATGGAGAGGACATAATTAGGAGAGCATTGCAGTGTAAACTGTATGGTGCAAGGCGATTAGGGAGACCAAACTTGAGATGGATGAATGGAGTATTGGAGGATGTGAAACGGCTGCAAATAAAAAATTGGTGGATGGTAGCCAGAAGAAGGGATGTCTGGAGGAGGATCCTGAGAGAAGCCGAGGCCCACTCCGGGCTGTAGTGCTAGAAATTATGATGATTTAATAATTAAAAATACCAACATAATTAATATTTTCTCTACTTGGTATTAAGCACAGAACTATATAGTTTAGATTTTAGTCCCTTCAAAGTATCCACCCTTTGCTCTCAGAGCTGCTGCGGCATTCTGGAGATAAGATTGTGTAGTGTTTTTGCAGATATTACATTCCAACATGTCTGCAAATTATTGCACAAGTCTTCAACTTTACAAGACCTCAGTTTTCTCACTTCCCTGTCAAGTTCGTCCCATAAAAGTTAAATGGAATTTAAATCAGGTGATTGACTTCGCCAAATCATATTTTCTAGTTCCAAACATTGATCTTTTCTTTTGACGTACCCTCTGCATAACTTAGAGGCAAGTTTTGTATCAGTGTTCTACTGTTGAATAAATCCATGACCAATAAGTCTCTCAGATCAGCATTTTTGATCAGTATCCTTCTTTAATGTTCATAAATTCTCACTAAATCACCAACTTTTATCACCTGCAAAAATCCCCACAGCATAACCGATCCTCCACCTTTGGCAAAACACATTGACTCCTCAAACGTTCTCCATGAAGTCGACGAGCAAACCTTCCACGGTGTCTTCCAATCACCTGAAGCTGAGACTCGTCCGTGAATAACACCTTGGACCATTGTTGAATGCTCCAGTTTTTATCTTGCTATGTCATTGTAATATTTTCATCTTATTTTGTTTGCGTAATAAAGGTATTTTGGCCATTATGCACCCCTATAGACCTTGTAGACGAAGGCGACATTGCACGATTGAGGCAGAGATTGGAGCTGTTCGCATACTAATAACTTCCTCGCGAATTTGTTCTCTGAGGCTTACTCTGTACACATATAAACTGATCCTCCCTATATGATGTTATTCGGGGTCTTCCACATCGAGAAACACTTGCATTGGCACCAATTTGTTTGAACCGCTGCAATCTAAACATCACTGAAGATTGGGCATTGCCCACCTTTCTTGCTATTGTCCAACTGGAATAGCCTACTAGATGTAGAGCTACAATAACGACACGTTTTTCAATTCCGATCTCCTTCTTTCGTCCCATTAGGAGATAATATGGTATGAACCTAAACAGATATACAAACACAATGCGAGATGGACACAATGTACTGTAAACCAGCGTGAACTGTTTGCTATACAGAAAGCTGAAGGAATGAGACCTATTCGAATGGAAACGTCATAGACAAAGGCACGCCCCTTCTGCCCCTTCATATACAATGATTAAAAGTTGGGTTGCAGAGTTTAAAATGGGACGTACGAGTACTAGTGATGAGTCTCCTGTCGAAGTCACTACGCCAGAAATGATTGAAAAAATGCATCATTTAGTACTGGAAGACCGCAGATTAAAGTTGTTTGAGATAGCAGATTCTGTACACATATCAAAAGAACGTCCAGGTAATATATTAAGTAATGTTTAGGGCTTTCACAAGATCTGTGCAAGATGGGTGCCGTGTTTGTCGACACCTGATCAAATTTTGGCATAAAAACCTGCTTCTGTTAAAATTTGAAGCTCTACCGCCAATTTCCCAGTGAATTTTTGAGGCGGCTTATTACCATGGATGAAACTTGGATATATTACTCCACTCCAGAAAGTAAGTAGTCATAGTCAAAACAGTGGATTGCACCAGGTGTACCGACTCCAAAAAGGGCAAAGTCAATTTTGTCAACTGACAAGGTTATGGCGAACCTTTTCTGGGATGCACAGGGAATTATTTTTATTGATCTCTCGGAAAAGGGTTAAAATATCACTGGTGCCTTCTGCACAAGCTTACTACAACGTTTGAGTGATGAGTTGAAAATAAAAAGATCTCATTTGGCAAAGAAAAAGTCCTGTTTATTCGCGACAATGCTCCAGCCCATCGTCCAGTCTTTGCAATGGGAAAAATGTGCGAATTAAAGTTAAAATTGCTTGAACATCCATTCTAATCGCTAGATCTAGAACATAAATGACACCTGTTCCAAAACCTCATAAAATTTCTTGGAGGACGAAGATTTCACAGCAATGAGTTCATTGATTCGGTAAACAGGTATTTTGAGGACCATAATACATCGCACAACGGAGATGGTTTAATTAAATTAGAACAAGTATGTTAACCTTTCTGGAGATTATGTTGAGAAATAAAGCAAAACAAATAATAAGGATTTCATGGGATATAAGAACTTATGATAGTAAGTCGCCACAAATGGTGTATCTCGGATACGGGAGCCCTTAGTAGTTTACCAGGAATATATGAGTCAACTGGAGAATTTAGTGTCAGGACGGCACGTTGGCCATGGTAGCTCAATGTGTTAGAGCGACTGGACGGTTCAAATCCCGGCCATGGCATTGAATTTTTCGTGTTGACTCTATCCTCCCGTAGGGGAGGGGATACGTCCCCTTCAGCTGCCGTGGTGCGGGCGCTGCGGATCCTTAGCACTCGTGGTACTTCTGACGTTACTAGAGGAACCACGGGCCGAACATTCGAGCCCCTCCCGTCGGGGAGTTCGGATTGGGTTGGACTTGAGGCGGCAGTGTGTTCCCGACACCCATGGGGAATCAGGTGCCTCCGGCCAGGCTACGGCCGCCTGGGGGGGGGGTAGAGGGTTGCCTCATAAGTCCCGGGTACTAGCCTACAGAGCTAGTAGCAGGTATGCTTGATCACCCGGAAAAAAGCCACGCCATACTTTTCACAAAGCGCCACACCCCCGCAGACTACCCCAACTTCAGCTTCCGAGGTCGAAGGATAGAGTGGTCTAACTCTATCCGATACCTTGGAGTAACATTGGATAGAGGCCTAACCTTTCGCTAAGACATCAGAGTCTTAGCGGCAAGGGTGCAGGGAGCTATCGCTTCCCTGTATCCTATGCTGGGGTCGAGCTCGATGTCGCTTGGCTTGAGATTATACCTCTTCCGAGCGCTGGGAATCGCCGTGATGCTATATGCCTGCGAGATCTGGCGCATGGCTGCAGATAGCTGGTTGGCATGGCTTCAACGTGCACAGAATAAAGCACTACGGTCTATCTATTCTGTGGGTAGCTATTTTCCTACCAGATTGCTTTACGAAGCCTTGGGACTTCCATATGTGGAGGACGAAGTTAGGCGCCGGGCATCAAAATTCTACGTAACTTTACCAACTCACAGAAGCGCCCTTGTTAGATCACTGGGAGATTATGACCCCAATAGACGCCGTTCTAGACAACATCGGGTCCCCCGCATGGCATGCGGGCACCCAAGATAACCCAGGAGCTAATCCTAACAGCAGCTAAAGCTGAGCTCCACATAATCTCCTAAGTTGTTTGGCAACAAAATTCTCCCCAACTTAAACTAAATTAAAAATACCAGGGTGCAGGGAATTGCATCCTGTTCTTTCATCCCGAAGGTACAAATTGTAACCTCACAAAATTCATCAACATCAAAACCTACACCATATCCATCCTACAAAATCCCGTTCGAATACCTTACCTGCGGTAAAACCCTAACGGGTGGGCACGCAGCAGAAACCTTCTGGCTATATACAGCCAGACAGCACCACATGGCATGGCATGGCGGCCCCACTGAGGTTATTCGGTAGTAGATTGGCGCATCCACTTCCACCCGTCTTGACGTTGTGCTCAGCGGGGGATTTTTAGGCTTAAGGTACTGCCCCATGGAAAAACCCCCGGAATATTCATCGCTCCCGGGTTGAAGAACGCCCAGGTCCTTGGTCTCACGGGTCCAGGTCTAATAGGAGTGAAACCTCTGCAATAAACTGTTGACTCTATCCATGCAAAAGATTAGTCTATGTACGGCTAGTGTGAAGAAATGATTAATGTCCACCAGTTAACTTAAAACAAAGGATAGCAAGTTTTAAATGTTCTTTTTTTTATTTTGGGACCCGGGACTTATCAGCCAACCCTCGTAATAGCAACAATTAAAATATATTTGTAAATATTCCTTTCCAAAAGAAATGAAACCTAAGTGATACTTTATTTTTATTATTATCTTCTTTTAATCCGCGTATGCACCAGCAAAAGGAAATAACTACTTTATTACCATCGCAGGCTCGCGGCTATACGGAAAGGAAAATATAATTACTTTTATGTCGAAGCGTTTGTATTCTTCGTTTTCTTTCTAAAAACATCCTTCCTTCTAGAGCTTAATGGGCAGATCCGCTAGTAGCTAAAAACAACCGCTCTGTCGTAAAAGAGTGCTATCCTTTTCTAAATATTTTAAATAGTTTCGTCCTTTGGGGCGCAAGATAATTGGAAATCGTTATATTCATATCGCCCCAGGAGACGAGAACGTTGAACTGAGGGTCTTTGGAAATGCGTGCTAGTTCAGACCCTACTAGTTGCCGCACAAGAAACAAGAGAGAATCGGCACCATAACACAAACAAAATTGCTACTGGATCCCATTTAGGTACTAATTTCTGAAAGGTGGCTTATAAACAAATATTTATATTCGGAAAATAAGATTTCAATTGGAGGCGTCTGCAGTTTTCATTTAGTACGAGGGCTGTGCAGTAAAGAATTATCATAATTTTTTACGGTCATAATTTTTTGCACTAAAATTCTGTTAACTTAATGTGAAACAAACACGCCGTAGTAGTTTCATTGTTGGTACTCCTGGTTCCCGCCTGTGAGAACCACGCAAGTTCAGACAAGTTCAGTATCGCCTACCGCTGCAATGAATGTAACACGCGAGGAACAATATGCGGCTTTACAATTCTGCTTTCGTCTCAACAAATCTTCAGTTGAGGCCTATGCAAAGTTACAGGAGGCCTATGTAGAGTCTGTTCTTCCCTACAGCACAGCTCGAAGGTGATTTAAAATGTTTAAAGAGAGGAGGCAATCAGTTTCAAAGGAAGATGGACCTGGTGCTCCAGTTACTGCTCTTACGGAAGAAAACATCAACACTGCTGCTGCCATTGTGAGAGAGAATCGACGAATTACCTTAAGATCACTTTCTGAAATACTGAACATATCATTGGGAGCCACCCACACGTTGGTGACAGAAACATTACACATGAGACGTGTTTGTGCGTGATGGGTTCCAAGACTGTTGATTCCCGAACAAAAGGACATTCGCATGCATGTCTGTATGCAGTTAAAGTTGATGTTAGAGGAAGATCCGGAGTTTCTTTCAAACGTAATCACTGCTGATGAACCTTGGCTACATCATTTTGATCCTGAGAGCAAACAGCAAAGCTCAGTGTAAAAATCTCCTTCATCATCAACCCCCCCAAAAAGCAAAAATGGTTGCTTCTGCTGGGAAAGTTATGGTCATCTCATTCTTTGATATTCATGGAATGGTGTATCAGCATGTTGTACCTGCACACACATTAGTAACTGGACAATACTACAGGGATGCCCTGAAAACATTCCAAGTCCATATCAGGCGCAAAAGACCACATTTCCGTGAAGCAGGCTGGGTGCTGAACCACGATAATTGCGAATGTTGTTGCTGGGTATCTTGCAAAAATCAACGTGAAGTACATCCCTCACCCTCCCTATAATCCGGATTTAGCCCCATGCGGCTTTTTTCTATTCCCTAACTTGAAGAAACGCCTTCGTGGGAGGCATTATCCATTATCAAAAGCAGTGGTGAAGGCTGCGGAGGCGATTTTGAAGGATCTCTCAAAATTTGTTTCCAGCATGTCTTTGAAGACTGGTAGAAACACTGGGACAAGTGCGTCGCATTCAGGGGAGACTATTTGGAGAAGGACCATCAAAATTATGCGGATGAGTAAAGGTACGTTCTCAAAAAAAAAGTTGTGATCAATCTTTATTGAACAGTCCTCGTATATTCATTTTACTTTTTCTAATAAATGCACATAGATGGGGGGGGGGGAATTGCATTCTATCTAAAAATTACACACTGAATTTTTCAGGCAGATTCTACTTTTCAAGAACGTTTTGTTGAAGAATTATAGAGAGAATTGCATGATTTTTATAACATTCCCTGTAACTGTGTTAATATATAAAGCAATAAAATGTTGTGTGTTTCAAGTATATCGTATAGTGACTTTGTGGGTTCATAAAATTAAAAGTCAAGTTTGCAGAAGTTCAAAATGCTCTTTATTTCCGTAGAAAGACACTTTTGTACAGCCCTGAGCAGCAGAATGATGTAACATACACCAACACAGTCTCTCGTGGCTTCTGCATACCTAAACAAACAAAAGAACTCACTTTCAAATCACTACACGTTTATCAGTTCTCAACGGGCAACTACATACAGTTTAAATGTCTACACACACACACACACACACACACACACACACACACACACACACACACACACACACACACACACACACACACACACACACACACACACCCACACACACACACATACACACACTGCACTAAAACTGACCATTGACCACTCTCTAGCAGCTTCCTGCCGACACTGACTGTCCAGACCGACTGAGCGACCGACCGAGGTGTTGGCTGACTGTATAAAGCCAGAGGGTTTTTGCTGTGTGCCCACCCGTTAAGGGTTTTAACGCAGATAAGGTTTTTCATGTGGGAATTTGTGAGGTGAGTTTTGAGGTTGGAGTTTCTTTTTTAGGTTAAAATTTTATGTACCTTCAGGTTGTGAAAAGGATGCAATACCTTGCACCCTGGTGTTTTAATTTTAAAGTTTTGTTATTTAGTTGGGATTTTTTTATGCCAATCAGCTCAGGAGAGAAGTGGAGCTCAGCTTTAGCTGTTGTTAGGATTAGCTCGTGGGTTATGTCGGGTGCCCGCAAGCCATGCGGGGTACCCGGAACTGCCTTGAACGGCATCTAGTGGGGTCATAATCTCCCAATTATCTAACAAGGGCGCTTCTATACCTGGGTAAAGTAGCGTATGATTGTGATACCCGACGCCTAATTTCATCCTCCACGTGTGGAAGACCCGAGGCTTCGTAAAGCAACCTGGTAGGAAAGTAACGACCCACAGAATATATAGACCGTAGTCCTCTATTCTGAGCACGTTGAAGCCATGCCAACCAGCTATCTACGGTCATGCCCCAGATCTCGCAGGCATATAGCATCACCGGAATTACCAGCGCTCGGAAGAGGTATAACTTCAGGCCAACCGACCTCGAGCTCGATCCCAGCATTGGATACAGGAAAGAAGTTACTCCCTGCACCCTTACCGCTAGGTCCCTGAAGTGCTGCTGAAAAGTTGGACCTCTATTCAGTTTTACTCCAGGGTACTGGAAGGAGTTAGTCCACTCTATCCTTCGACCTCGGAAGCTGAAGTTGGGGCAGTCTGCGGGGGTGTGGCACTTTGTGAAAAGTATGGCGTGACTTTTGTCTGGATTAACGGACATCCGCCAACGCCGACACCACAGTTGTGTGAGACGGAGATGTCTTTGTAAGGGGTTGAAGGCTCTGAGGATGTGTTTGTCTTTGCAGAATAGAAGTACGTCGTCAACGTATTGTTACATTACAACTCGTGGCTCTATGGGGAAATCTACCATAAAGACGTTGATGAGAGATAGTACAGAGCCTTCGTGAAACTGACTGTCCAGTCCAGTCGCTTTTATAACTGAACCATCGTTTCTCGATATTTGCCGAAGTTTCTCGAAAGCTCCCGAAGCTTCACGTTCATTGGTGGTGGAGTGAGAATATCCATACTATCTCCGTCTCTTTCTACCTCTGTTGCTCTCTCTCTCTCTCTCTCTCTCTCTCTCTCTCTCTCTCTCTCTCTCTCTCTCTCTCTCTCTCTCTCTCTCTCTCTCACTCACTCTCTCGGCAAGTGTTCAACGCTAGTTGGTCCGCGGGCGTGGTTTCGGTGCTATCTGTGTCTTTCACTCCCCGCTTGTATCTCTCTCGGTGCTCGTGTAAGCAGTAGCAAAGCAATGCCTCACGAAGATATGAACATTCCATAGTCATTTTGACCCATCCCAAGTTTTTAAAAGCGTAGCGGCCAGTTAAAATCACGCATCTGTCGCTTTAAACTCTACTGGACCGTTCCAGTTATAGCTACTCTGTTCCCTATTCTACATTTCTGAACATGAATTTTGTTCCTTACATTTCACATATGCTCTGATTTCTATGTATATTTGCATTCACAATCTCAAATACACTCTTACAGAATGAACTGGTGCTTTGTACCCTTTGTCATAATCCTTGCCTCAAATATTTTTGCTTGTTTTGTATACACTTTCTCTTGTACATTTATTTGATAATTGAGTAATCTCGAAATGGCTATGGCTCCTCAGATCCCCTGAACTAACCTCACCGGAGCTTTTCTTGTTGGTGTGTCTAAAAATAGAGTGTATAAGAATAGGCTACGGGCAATTGATGTTCTCAAGGAATCCATTCGAACTGAAATAAGTAACTTTGGCGAGAATACTTGTGAAACTTCAGAGAATGTGTTGAGACGAGCGCAAACATGTATAGATGCTGCTGGAGGACATTTCCAACATTTTCTCTGAGATGTAAATAGTGTAATGCAATCTCCCAATTGTTTATTATGCTCTCCCAAAGTTGCATGTGTGTCCTATTATTGGTTCAAAGGTTAAGGCCTGTTGAAATGGTTCAGGTTTATATGGATCGCACTGTACAAATAACCCATTTACTTAGCTATAGGTATTTAACTTCTGGTACTCTTTTCTTCTTACAGAATCCATAGAAGACGTTTAAAATTGCATAGGGTGTATACAAATGGTATACTTTATAACATAATACGAGGGCTATCCAGAAAGTAGATTACGTTTTCGTCTGTTTCCGCTAGGGGCGGGGCTAGCGCGGCCATCTTGGGGTCAGAGCGTTGCGCAGCTCAGTCGGCATCTAGCCGTGCTAGTGAGAGGTTCGTGCTGTGCTCCGTTGAGATACTGTGACGGTTTGAAATGTCTGCGTTAATTGAAAATCCCGCGAGCTGCGAGGTGCGTGCAGTAATAAGGTTTCTGACTGCACAAAACTGTAAACCGATAGAAATCTATCGGCAGCTTTGTGAAGTGTATGGGGACAACATTATCAATGAAGGTGGAGTGCGTCAGTGGGTCATCAGATTTAAAAATGGCCGAACCAATGTTCACGACGAAGATCGAAGTGGGAGACCCAGCATAGTGACTGCTGAACTTGTCGAAAAAGTCGATGCTAAAGTCCGTGAAAATCGAAGGTTCACAATAACGGAACTTTCTTTGAGTTTTCCACAAATTTCACGACAACGCCCGGCCCCACAAGGCAAATGTCACTCGTGAAGTTCTTGAATCTTTTAAGTGGGAGTTGTTTCCTCATCCGCCGTACAGTCCCGACCTGGCACCGAGCGACTTCCACCTATTCCCAGCAATGAAGAAGTGGCTGGCTATGCAGCGTTTTGATTACGACGCACAGCTGCAAGAAGAGGTAACGAAGTGGTTGAAGGCGCAGGCGGCCGAATTTTTCGACGAAGGAATTTCCAAGCTCGTACATCGCTACGATAAATGCCTTAATTTGAATGGTGACTATGTCGAAAAGTAGTATTTGAGTGTGGCTTTCATCTGTATATAATAAAATTTGTTTCCTATACTTTGTTTACTTTTTATTCCAAAACGTAATCTACTTTCTGGATAGCCCTCGTAGATTTTCTGAAACTTTTCAGTGGTGGCCCCTTAAGGACATCTCAGACAAATATAAGAAGAAAATTTGCCAAGGATCCTCTTGAAGTGGTAATAGAAAGGAAGAAGGACACGTGTGAGACCAAGGAAAATGTAGAAAGTTGTAAATAGATTGTGAAGGATCGATTGTTCCAAAAGTTCGAGAGAGAATGTCACGAAGGAATTGGTGTCAACTGTTGAAAACTAAAGAACTCAAAAGTAAGTACACTATTACTACATAAATTATGCATTGAGATGGCCACGTAATTTAGTTCACCAGAGCACCTGCCTACTGTTCGTTTAGTCTCAGGTTCAAATCCCTTGTGGAAGGTGGTAATTTGTAGCCAAAACTATTCCCTATTTTCCACAGATTGTGGGATTATGAATGCGTATATGATATAATGTATCAAACGCGTAGAGAAATCAAAGTATAGGAGTTAACACCATTGTAGATGGGAAATATTTTCCAAAGAAAAAAGCCCGGAACTGGGATCAGTTAGGAACTTCTGTATTTTTTTTTTTTTTTTTTTTTTTTTTTACGCGAACTCTTTGTGAAGGCTGGTTGCTTTAGTCATTGAGCTAGTAATGCCAATGTACCAGTACGACGTTAAATTCTCTAACTGACTAGTATTTTCTCGATAGACCACTAGTTTTCACATATGAGACAACTACCTTAATGGCGACTTACTATGCCGAAGTACTTGAAGCCCCGGGCTTTATAGTTCAGACCACTATTAGGACAATTATTTTTATTTTTATTTTATTTATTGTTATCTGAAAAGGTTCCCAGAGCCATAGCTCATGCTAGGGAACAGTACAAAAATATATATAAAATGATGGCAAACAGCCCTTGACAATACTTATATTACATTTTTAGAGTAGGAATGAATTACCGTACAAGAATAACATATATGAAACATACAAAGATACAGACATTCACTATAACTCAAGAAATAATAGTAACAAAGAACTTACAGAAAAATAGAAGCTACATATTCTATGGGACATTAATCCATATTAATTTTTAAACAGTTCAGCTTTCAAACCAGCTATAAATGTGTAACACTTTATCAGCTATCAATATATGCCTTCAGTAAATTTTCAGCAACTTTCCTTTTAAAACCTTTTATGTTCCTGCAGCCTTTCAGTTCCAGTGGCAGCGCATTATATAAGTTGATAACGTGTGAGGTTAAGCTGTTCAGGCCATAAGTAGAAGTGTTCACTGTTGGTTTTGTTAAGTTTCCTTTATTTCTTGTATTATATATATGTGAGGAGCTTTCAAATGTTAGATTGGACTTTAGAAGATTATTTTTTATTTTGTGGAGATATATTAGCAAGGACAACTCTATGTTTAGTTGTAATGGTAAAATGTTAGTTACATGGTAGAGTGTTTTTGTGTTTGTTCTAAAGGGTTAATTGTAGATTATTTTCAAGGCACGATTTTGAAGTACTTCGAGGTCATGAATTAAATATTTAACAGAGTTACCCCATAAGATGTTTAAGTAATCCAAATGAGATTGAATTAAAGCATGGTAGATACTTCGTAAATGATTTACACTGAATCCTTTGAATTTCAGCCTGTGAATTACAGCTAACACAGGAAGAATCTTATTTTTTACATGCATGATATGGTCCTTCCATGTGAGCGTACTGTCTAGAATCAAACCTAGATATGTGATTTTTGTTACTCTTTCAATCACCGCGTTATCAACATGTATCTGTAATGGCAATTGATTGCCCTTTAATACTGAAAAATTCAAGGCCATTGTCAGGATTTCAATCATTGATCTCCCGGTCTCTGTCCGTTTGCTCTAACCACTGACCTACCATGGCAGCGTGGCAGCACGACATTAATTCTCCAACTGACTCGCAACCGGCTGGAAACTGAGAAATCCCTGGTTGAAGTCCCGGTTATGGCACTGACTTCCACTCTAACTCTACCTGTCCAAACCATGTCCTGTGTTCATTAATTTGAAACTGCCATGTAATGTCCCTGATCGCATTATTTCGTTGGAGTTGCGACGCCTCGGTAGCGTAGATGGTAGCGTGTCTGCTTGACGTTCATGAGGTCCCGAGTTCGAATCTCGGTCAGGGTGAGTTACCTGGATAAGGTTTTTTCCGGGGTTTCCCTTATCCTTCAATACGAATGTCGGTTAACTCTAAGCTCCATGGACCCTGGACTCATTTGAGCATCATTTCACCCAATTCATTCACCGTCCGATATGACTTTACGTTGGAGGACGTAAATTACATAAAAAAGGCCAGTTTGGTCACGCTTGGGCAGGAAAGAGACAGATAGTGCCGCAAGCCGCAGCCGGCACGTGGGCGGGGGCTAAACGCTTGCCGAGAGAGAGAAAGAGATAGAGATAGTTCCATCTTTCACTGCGCCTTTGTCGGAAGGCCTTGAAACGTCGGCGGCTTTCTAGAACAATATTTGGAGGTATAAAATCCCGCAGTGTGAGAGTTGCGAGTCAGTTGCTAGTTGGTTGTTAATTGAGTAGCAGCTGTGGAATAACTTGAGTGTGTTAACATTTGAAGTGTACCGCAGTGAATTCTTTTGTTTCTTTACGTGTGGTGGCAGTAAAGAGACGACCTTGAAGACTGTTGTGTATGTCACGGCATTTTTACTGCTACAAAGGTTGTACCCATGCGTGCAAAAGTTTTCCGATGGACGAGGGGGTTGGAGAGGCAAGGGGAACAAAATTCTATGATCGTTCAGTTTAGCCTAGAGAAAGCAAAGGTCAAATTTACCTGTTGATCAACACTGAAGTTACCCTCCACAGACCACTGGTGGCGGGTGGCGATGAATTATCCTGTCTTGCAGTCTACCCAACAATAATAATAGAAATAATAACAATAACAGTAATAATGATACTAAAAGCTGACCAGGATGATTTAAATGCTGGCATTCTGATCCCACGGTTGCGAGTTCAAGCCCGGTCTAGTTCGATGGTTTCTACATGAGGCTAAAATTGGAATACATCATATTAGTTTTACTGACATTTAAAGAACTCCTTCGTGAAACCTCCGACATGCCGGTGAGGCTGTAATTTTGTATATGAACTGTCATTATCAAACAAAATAATTCTTTTATTTGTCGTTAGTCATTTGTTAACTTGCTAGCTATATTAATTGTAGTAGTATGTCCATATAATTTGTTCTTGAGAACTGTAACGAAGGAAATAATGTATTCATTTTCCTAACAAGATACACTTAATTTTAAGTACAATGAGTATTGGAAATGCATTTAAAAAGAAGAAAGGGAGATGAAACTGGTTGAGAAATTGATGGAAATTAATCATTTCTCTGTACTAGCCGTATATAGGCTAAGGTGTTTGATAGATAGAGTCAACATGAAAAATTCAATGCCATGGCCGGGATTTGAACCAAAGATCACCTGGTTTCCGTCCAGTCGCTCTTAATCTTTGAGCTACCATGGCCAACGTGCCGTCCTGACGTTAAATTCTCCAGTTGACTCATATATTTCCCCGGTAGACCACTAGGGGCTCTCGCATTCGAGATACACCGTTTGTGGCGACTTACTATCGTAAGTACATAAGTCCCAGGCTTCATCATTTAACTCTTATTATTGTGGTTAATTGATGGAAATTAATCATTTCTCTACATAGCCGTATATAGGCTAAGGTTTTTGGAATTTTTCATGTTGACTCTATCTATGTTTGAGAAATGTGTGTGCGAGAGAGGGAGAGAGAAAGTGACGTCAATAAGAAAAGGAGCGATAAATACCTTAGTTGATACTAAATATGACGATCTACTCCCATTATTCCTGGACCCGTAGCACCAGAACCCGGGCCTCTCGGGTATATTTACCGTAGGACAGTACCCATTTTATAAACTGCCCCCCGCTGCACACGGCAGACGGGATGGAAGTGGATACGCCACTTACGCGCCGGTCCTTAATGAACCAGCTACCAACAAACCTTGGTAGGACCGCCGGTGATCTAGCACACCAGCTACTAGCTCAGCAGGCTAGCACCCGGGACTTATGAGGCAACCCTCTACCCACTCCGGGCGGCCAGTAGCCTGGCCGGAGGTACCCAATTTCCCGTGGGTGGCGGGAACACACTGCCCCCTCGAGTCCAACCCAATCCGAATAACTCCCAGAGGGAGGGGCTCGAATGTTCGGCCCGAGGTTCCTCTAGTAATGTCAGAGGTACCACAAGTGCTAGGGGTCCGCAGCGCCCGCACCACGACAGCTGAAGGGGACGAATCCCTCCCCCTACGGGGTACCTAAGTTGATACTTGAGTCGAGAGGTTCTACTCCCATTAGTCTTGAACCCGTAGGAACAAGACTCGGGCCTCTTTCAACCAGGGAGTTATCCGAGCTGTCCCAAAAGTCACTCGGCGTCCTCCGTGGAGCTTTCCATAGGGCAAGACCTGGGTTACAAACAAGGGCCCCCCCCCATCTGGTCCTAGGACACAAGATGGGATGGAAGTGCATACGCGACTTACGCGCGCCAGCACTAAAGGTGAAGGCTACCGGGGCCGCCTGGTGATCTAGCACACCTTCTACTAGCTTTGCAGGCTAGTACCCGGGAGAATTAATGGCTTCTCTCAACCCCGTGCGAGGACGTACCCGATACCTAAGATAACTAAGTTGATACTGGAGAGTTGTATAAAACCATCTACGTTTCATGTGGAAAATTGTGTTTATTTTCCGTTGAGGCTTAAATACCTGTGCGCCGAACTCGCTGGTCAGGTATAAGAAAACTGAAGCGTGCTGGCGCAATTAACTGATAAGAAACCTGCCTCCCTCCCGTAGGTCAGTCTTACACGTACCGGAATACATTTGCTCGCGTCTGTACAAAGTGTGGTTTACTTGTGATAAAAGATTGTATTGTACTTGTATTTATTTCATCCTTTGGAACATAATACATATGTTATAGGACACGTCCGTTCAAGATACAAAGATAAATATAAAAAGTTACATAAGACTAAAAACTGTAGCAGATACAGGATCCAACAAAAGTCTAAAGTAGAAAAAGCAAATAAATATTGTCAGTAGATTGTTGGTTAGAATTTCTGACATAGTCAAGTTTTTATCATTAATACTAATTGTACATAGTCAATTTTACAACATTAGAATCTAATTTACAGAGTCAATTACAGCATTAGAAACTAATTCTACACATGATCACTTAATCAACTTTATGAATTTATCACTTTCAAGTATAATTAAAGCTGCAATTTCATAATTCATTTAAGTTATATAGACATTTATTTATGAGGAAAGCCTTTAACTTCCATTTAAACTGCTGTTTTGAGATGCTAGCTATTGATTTAATATCAGATGACAGTTTATTGTAAAGCTTAATTCCCAGTATATGTACATCCTTTTGAGAGACAGTTTTAATTACACTATTTATAGTAATTCTTATTGGCTCTGGTGTTATGTTCATGTACCTGATTGTTTTTAACTGGATTACACTTGTCCACAATAAACATTATAGCTGTATGAACATACAGAGAGTAGATGGTGATTATTTTTTATTTATAAAGTTATCCCTGCAAGATTCTCTTGCTTTTAGATTATACATGACCCTAACACCCTTTTTTTTTTGGTAATAAACAGTTTATCCATGTGTGTTTTGGCTGCTAAACCCCATATTTCTATTCCATAGATTAGATATGGATAGATACATCCATAGTATATTAATACATTTTAAAATCATTTTAAATTTTTGCAAACAAGGCTTTTAATTTTTCGAACATAAAAAGTGACAGTACTTGAAAATTGAAATAGATATTAAGGAATATCTCTGAACCGACTCACTCTACAAAAAATATGTCAGAATTAAATCACACGCTTTAAAGAGATCTGCATGTTTGTGACGTAATGTTTTATGTATTTTTGTTTCCAATTTTGAGTTACCTAAAGCATAAACTTCTGATGAAAGGTAGAGGAAAAAGTGAAACTCACGCAGGATTCGGTAAGGAACATAGAATGTGTGTACAGGTTTTCAGTCATTAGGGAAGTAGTTCTAATACAAGATATATAATTATTTGAGATGGTGTGTATCTGTCCACAGAAGCTGGCTTTACTACTATCTTTGGTAGTGAGTCAACAGCCCAGCCCGGATCTGTAATTAACACGTAATGGGCGTGTGCAGGGTTGAAGAGGGACGCAGTGAGAATGAATAAATTAGAGCACGGCACTGAATTTATAGGTTGAGAATGATTATCGCCGCTTCATAGCGCAGGCGGAGCATTCGAGTGGTACCTGCTTCCATCACAGAATCAATCAGCGTGATTGCCCTGTCCGGGAACCAAACCACGTATCTCGTTAACTGCATCTACACGCCCTTGTTTTACTACAAATGACTACTTCCATGAAGATTTCATCAATAGTAATTAACTAAATATTTCATCTAATAGACATTAAACTAATTTGTCTTCATACAGGCTTGCCTGATTTATGTACAGAGAAAAAAAAGTTTCTATTGAGTAGGGATGGGATTTATAGGCACTAAAAATGTGTGAAATAGGCAGGCAAAGAGGCACTAGAAATGGGCAAAATAGGCACTAAAAATTTGCTAAGTAAACACTTAGAAATACATAATTTTAATAAAATGGCTCCTAAAATGCACTATAAATACACTATAACAAAATGACAATCGCTAAACACATTCTATTTTGCGGTTCCCTAGGCGAAATAGTTCTACATTTATTCCAAATTTCATAAACGTCTCCACAGCAAGTTAAAATAACAGATATTATCGTATAATTAAAATACATATAAATCCACTTCACTAAGTAAGAACCATAATGTGCATAAAGGTGTGGAGTAATTAACTATGTCAAAAACAAAAACATGGGCTCTGTAAGGGTGAAAATTGAAGTATCTGAAACTTTTGTTAGATTTGTTTCAAATTTATATCATTTATTTTTGTGTTCGATCAAGAATGGAATAATACCAAGTTTCAGCTTTCTAGTTGCAATAATTTCTGAGGAATTAACAGTTTATGTCTAAATTACAGGCGATTTTTAAAATGTCCCACTTATTGTAATTTTAAAAATTAATGCTTGGGGTATAAGTTTCTGCACCCGTTTTAACCTCTTAATAACCTGTACCTGCGTGAAAAATTTGTCTTCGCCATAGCAACGAAGGGAAAAGATAATCATACCTATTTAACAATGTTTATTTTACTAAGCATTTTCAGTAAGAAGTAAGCATTATAATCCTTTTCAATACAAATAACAAAACCACAACAAATGCAAATGCGTACACTTAATATGCAGTTGCCCTTACAGGCATGTCTAGAATTTCACACAGATTAATAGAAAACTACATCCTATGGAACATTTTGAGGTTAGGAAAATGCTGAAAATATGGAATATGAGAAATCTGAGGTTAAAATTACGTAATAGCAGCTACGATACAGGTGTAGTGTTATTTAAATAGTTATGTGACATTTTCTGTAGTGCTACTAGAAAAAGAAAATAATTTAAAAAATAACTAAATTTGGTATTCTAAGTTTTGGGCCAATTTGCATAGATATGTCTCCTTAATAAACCCCTTTTTGTATATCCAATGTGCAGCAGTAAGAAATTTCTCTTCCCCGAAAACTTCACGTTGCAACCAACAAATGCAAAAGCTGTTGACACAAATTACAAGCAGAAGAAATTGACTAAAAAGGCAATTTTAGGCACTAATAAGCAGAATAGGCACAAAGTTATGAAATATGCATTTATAGGCACTATAAAATTAAGAAATTAGGCTAATAATTAGGCTAGTAATTGTTGTTGTTTTCAAATGCTAGGCTTTGGCAATGAAGCCATTAGCTCTCTTGCTCTCCAATATTTCTGTGTAGTGGGTCCGGCAGGTAGGACTTCACAGGTTATAAGATGTTCTTCAGTCATTTCTTCTTTGTTGTCAAATGCTAGGCTTTGGCAATGAAGCCATTAGCTCTCTTGTTCTCCAATATTTCTGTGTAGTGGGTCCGGCAGGTAGGGCTTCACAGGTTATAAGATGTTCTTCAGTCATTTCCTCTTCTTTGTTGTCAAATGCTAGGCTTTGGCAATGAAGCCATTAGCTCTCTTGCTCTCCAATATTTCTGTGTAGTGAGTCCGGCAGGTAGGGCTTCACAGGTTATAAGATGTTCTTCAGTCATTTCCTCTTCTTTGTTGTCAAATGCTAGGCTTTGGTAATGAAGTCATTAGCTCTCTTGCTCTCCAATATTTCTGTGTAGTGGGTCCGGCAGGTAGGGCTTCACAGGTTAGAAGATGTTCTTCAGTCATTTCCTCTTCTTTGTTGTCAAATGCTAGGCTTTGGTAATGAAGTCATTAGCTCTCTTGCTCTCCAATATTTCTGTGTAGTGGGTCCGGCAGGTAGGGCTTCACAGGTTATAAGATGTTCTTCAGTCATTTCCTCTTCTTTGTTGTCAAATGCTAGGCTTTGGCAATGAAGCCATTAGCTCTCTTGCTCTCCAATATTTCTGTGTAGTGGGTCCGGCAGGTAGGGCTTCACAGGTTAGAAGATGTTCTTCAGTCATTTCCTCTTCTTTGTTGTCAAATACTAGGCTTTGGTAATGAAGTCATTAGCTCTCTTGCTCTCCAATATTTCTGTGTAGTGGGTCCGGCAGGTAGGGCTTCACAGGTTAAAAGATGTTCTTCAGTCATTTCCTCTTCTTTGTTGTCAAATGCTAGGCTTTGGCAATGAAGCCATTAGCTCTCTTGCTCTCCAATATTTCTGTGTAGTGGATCCGGCAGGTAGGGCTTCACAGGTTAGAAGATGTTCTTCAGTCATTTCCTCTTCTTTGTTGTCAAATACTAGGCTTTGGTAATGAAGTCATTAGCTCTCTTGCTCTCCAATATTTCTGTGTAGTGGGTCCGGCAGGTAGGGCTTCACAGGTTAAAAGATGTTCTTCAGTCATTTCCTCTTCTTTGTTGTCAAATGCTAGGCTTTGGCAATGAAGCCATTAGCTCTCTTGCTCTCCAGTATTTCTGTGTAGTGGATCCGGCAGGTAGGGCTTCACAGGTTAAAAGATGTTCTTCAGTCATTTCCTCTTCTTTGTTGTCAAATGCTAGGCTTTGGCAATGAAGGCATTAGCTCTCTTGCTCTCCAATATTTCTGTGTAGTGGATCCGGCAGGTAGGACTTCACAGGATAGAAGATATTCTTCAGTCATTTCCTCTTCTTTGTTGCACAGAGGACAATTTGGACTTGTATAAATTCCAATCCTTGTAAGTGTTTGGCCAAATAATCATGTTCCGTAAGTAATCTAAAAGTTGCTACTTCAGCTAATTAATTTTGCTAATAATTGTAGAAAGCGTGCTTATAACTTAAAAGCCTACGTTTCTGAACAAAGGAATAAAATAGGCAAATAGGGCAAAATCCGCCCCCTAGTAATTTTTGTAATTTTACGTCCTCCAACGTTAAGTCATATCGGACGGTGAATGAAATGGGTGAAATGATGCTCAAATGTGTCCAGGGTCCATGGAGCTTAGAGTTACCTAACATTCGTCTATCAGGATAAGGGAAAACCCCGGAAAAACATTATCCAGGTAACTCACACTGACGGAGATTCGAACACGGGACTTCTGGAACGTGAGGCAGACACTCTACCGTCTATGCTACCGAGGCGGGTTGCTCCCTAATAATGAGTTGACCACAATCTTGTCAGAACCGGGATTACAACCTAAACCTATTTTGATGCAAATTTCCGGGATATTTGTTGCCACAGGACAGAAACTAATTTCTCAAAATATATAATACGTAACCTCTGTAATAGCTTTTGTACTAATTAATTTTAAAATTACTCATTTCCCTCTCTAGTCCATTACTAGCATAAACTTAGGGGAAGATCGTACGGTATCGAGCACGTTAGGTTCTTCTTATATTAGTAATTTCTGATAATGAAGCAAATAAACAGGCTTCATTTTTAAAAATCTTTATTTTCATATTCTTAGGTTGTCTTATAAGTAATATCGCTATTTTTATTTAAGTGTTTTGGAAAGCTTTGGGGGGTGTCTTTGTTTTGGCAATGCTATTTACATGATTTCCTGGCTACTGTTGCGTACATTGCAAGAATGCATCAGTCTTCAGTCGTTAATAAACAATCAAAAATTGGAGATAACAAAGTTTTAGCTTAGAGCTCGACGTTTCAACTAAAGATTTACCACGTTCTGGAAGACCTAAAGTATGGAATATTGAGCCTACTATCAAATTTTGATAGAAAATCCGCAAAAAGTACCCTAGTACTTCAGAACAACTTGGTGCATCAAAAGATAACATACATCCATACCTCATGCCATTAAGACATTTGGAAAATCATATAGAAGCTGTAGATCTGTACCTCGTGAACTGACACCCCAACAGGCTGAACGTACAGTCGGTTCCGACTACCCAGTCAGGATCAGAAGTCCATCTCCATGAAGGCTCCACTAGAGAAAACTGCTGGACGCTAAAGGAACTCGTTGGATGCATTTAAGGTAAAGCTACACTGAAAAATTCAAATTCTATAGTAATAAAGCTATCAGTATGAAAATTTAGCCACATAATTAGAGTTCATTTTAAATGTCCACGCCAGTTTTTATCTTACTACACCAAATAATTCATTAATTATTAATTTTTTTGTGAAAATATTATAAAAATTTAAAATGTTCTACGCGTCAGAAAATTTGAGATTTTAAGTTGAATCTTTGTTTTTGGCTAGTACAGAGCAATTTTAAAATACCCAAAGTTTTATTTTTTGGAATACTCTTGTAGCATTCGTTCTAAAATATTTTACACGTGTTAGCTCTCAAAAGTTTGAAAATATTAACTTATTTTATTACTTAACACCATATAATTTTCAAACCATGAGCATTAACAAAAAAAAAAAAAAGGGGGGGGGAATGTGAAGCTTCTTATTTTCATATCATGGAGCTATCCTAGAGGTTTCCTCAAGTTAAATGTATACTGAAAAGTGTTAGAAAAAATTTCTCAGAAAATGAATTTTTAAGTCATGATTGTTACTTTTAACGATTGATAAAGGCCTCTTTAAGTTGTTACTTGATGGTCTAAAGTGGTGGAAATTATAAAAATAGCATGCGATCTATTACTACAAACCCTAAGCTACCAAAAATGCCAAAAAAGAAAATTCCATGATTTTAAACATTTTCGGCGAATTTTCAGTGTACCCTTGCCTTAAATTGGAATCGTTAGAGACTCCATGAAGTTTTGAGCCTGTCTTCCGTATTACTCGCCTTTTCGGCTTCTACCCTGGTCACACCATACCAGAGGTCGTGGTAGAAGCCCCAGGATCAGGATCTCATACGTGCGGTGGTCTACCCCGTTGAGGGGAATGCTCCGTAATATACAATTATACTGTGACTTTGTGGGTTCGTGAAATGAAAAGTCCAATAGCACCACTCAAAAATGTTCTTTATTTCCACCGACTTACATTTGATTACTTGTCAATTACACAGAATTACGTAATGCACACAGTTAAGATTCACCAGTTCGTTACAGTTCCACTTGCACTCGCAATTGCGTAAACTCTTCCGACGCACGTACGCAGTCCGTCCCCTGACTGGGCGCTCCTCAGAGCTCGCTAAGAACTAACTGTCCTCACTCATTACAGCCCTTTTTATAGGAAAATCACTGTTTTCTAGAAGTCTCTGGCTTCAGTGAATCACCGCGAAGGTTTCAGACGGCAGGGGAAGAGGGAAGAGGCGGCCAGCGACAAGTGACACTCTCCTAATCATCCCCTCAGTTAGTGACTGAGACTAATAGGTGGGTGTGGCCCTGAATACTTCACGTCTGACCCTCCTGCTGGCCAGTTCTATAGGAAGTTCCGACGTTCGGGTGACAATACCTTTATGTGAAAGCAGTAGAGAAATTCAAAATGAAATAAAAATACAGTGAAATGAAATACAGCTATAAATATAATTATATCTATATCGGCAACAATAAATACATCAAACGTTAAAGGTTTTAATATAGTTGATGCATATAGGACCTTAACGTATGCAAAACATGCAGGTTACCAGCAATGAAAGCAGGAAATTCAAGTGTTTGCCATTAATGTGAGGAGAAACAGGAATAATATTGGAATACGTTTATCTCTACAAGGATGAAACTAGTCAGTTATTTTAATACGCGAGTATTCAAACTTGAAACTGTGCCTCCATTTTACAGCTATTGCCAAGCCCTTTACTCTGAAACAAGCAACCTTCATTGAAAAGTGATATGAGATCGTAACCCATTTTCCCATTATCCTTTTACTGCTCTGCATTGTAATACATAATCCATAAATATAATAGCTTTTTGTCAGTTTGTCCCATTTTAGACAAAATTACGTATTTACATAACAAGCGACAGTAATAAAATCAATGATCCATGACATAAGCCCGTAGGGGCCTCAAAGTATAATCGTGGGTGAAACATTCTCTTTAGGTTGTTTTATTTAAATAAGGTGCACGCAAGAGGTACACACCTTCTTCAGGTTTGATGAAAAGGTTGACTTGAAGACAGATGGCTCCTCAAGGTCAAGTTTATACAAACTGTTTCTCTGTCTCTGGTCCCTTTAATTCTTAGGCTGTCTTTATCTCTCCGAGATTTCTAAAGTGTGTCTGTAAATCTGTATGATAACTAACAGTGCACGGTTACTTTGATACGGTAATTTAATTTGTTATAAATTAACTACCATAACAAATTGTTTAAATTGTAAAAGTGTGAAAGAGAAACATGAAAAATATTTACACATTTAGAAAAAGGCAAATATATGAGGGTGGAACTTTACACACTTCCCCCCCAGAGATGCTCCCATCTCTGTAACCCGTCCAAATAGTACTCGGCGTTTTTCAACATAGTCTCCTTGTAACTCTACACACTTCTCCCAGCGATACTCCCATGTCTGTATTCCGTCCAAATAGTACTCGGCGTTTTTCAACATAGTCTCCTTGTAACTCTAAACACTTCTCCCAGCGATGCTTCCATCTCTGTAACACGTCCAAATAGTACTCGGCGTTTTTCAACATAGTCTCCTTGTAACTCTACACACTTCTCCCAGTGATACTCCCATCTCTGTAACACGTCCAAATAGTACTCGGCGTTTTTCAACATAGTCTCCTTGTAACTCTAAACACTTCTCCCAGCGATACTCCCATTTCTGTAACTGTTCAAATAGTACTCGTCGTTTTTCAACATAGTCTTCTTGTAACTCTACACACTTCTCCCAGCGATGCTCCCATCTCTGTAACACGTCAAAATAGTACTCGGCGTTTTTCAACATAGTCTTCTTGTAACTCTATACACTTCTCCCAGCGATACTCCCATTTCTGTAACTGTTCAAATAGTACTCGTCGTTTTTCAACATATTCTCCTTGTAACTCTATACACTTCTCCCAGCGATACTCCCATTTCTGTAACTGTTCAAATAGTACTCGTCGTTTTTCAACATAGTCTTCTTGTAACTCTATACACTTCTCCCAGCGATACTCCCATCTCTGTAACCGTTCAAATAGTACTCGTCGTTTTTCAACATAGTCTTCTTGTAACTCTATACACTTCTCCCAGCGATACTCCCATTTCTGTAACTGTTCAAATAGTACTCGTCGTTTTTCAACATAGTCTTCTTGTAACTCTACACACTTCTCCCAGCGATGCTCCCATCTCTGTAACACGTCCAAATAGTACTTGGCGTTTTTCAACATAGTCTCCTTGTAACTCTACGCACTTCTCCCAGCGATGCTCCCATCTCTGTAACACGTCCAAATAGTACTCGGCGTTTTTCAACATAGTCTCCTTGTAACTCTACACACTTCTCCCAGCGATACTCCCATTTCTGTAACCGTTCAAATAGTACTCGTCGTTTTTCAACATAGTCTCCTTGTAACTCTACGCACTTCTCCCAGCGATGCTCCCATTTCTGTAACCGTTCAAATAGTACTCGGCGTTTTTCAACATAGTCTCCTTGTAACTCTACACACTTCTCCCAGCGATGCTCCCATCTCTGTAACACGTCCAAATAGTACTCGGCATTTTTCAACATAGTCTTCTTGTAACTCTATACACTTCTCCCAGCGATACTCCCATTTCTGTAACCGTTCAAATAGTACTCGTCGTTTTTCAACATAGTCTTCTTGTAACGCTATACACTTCTCCCAGCGATACTCCCATTTCTGTAACTGTTCAAATAGTACTCGTCGTTTTTCAACATAGTCTCCTTGTAACGCTATACACTTCTCCCAGCGATACTCCCATTTCTGTAACCGTTCAAATAGTACTCGTCGTTTTTCAACATAGTCTTCTTGTAACGCTATACACTTCTCCCAACGATGCTCCCATTTCTGTAACTGTTCAAATAGTACTCGTCGTTTTTCAACATAGTCTTCTTGTAACTCTATACACTTCTCCCAGCGATACTCCCATTTCTGTAACTGTTCAAATAGTACTCGTCGTTTTTCAACATAGTCTTCTTGTAACTCTATACACTTCTCCCAGCGATACTCCCATTTCTGTAACCGTCCAAATAGTACTCGGCGTTTTTCAACATAGTCTTCTTGTAACTCTACGCACTTCTCCCAGCGATGCTCCCATTTCTGTAACCGTTCAAATAGTACTCGTCGTTTTTCAACATAGTCTCCTTGTAACTCTACGCACTTCTCCCAGCGATGCCCCCATTTCTGTAACCGTTCAAATAGTACTCGTCGTTTTTCAACATAGTCTTCTTGTAACTCTATACACTTCTCCCAGCGATACTCCCATTTCTGTAACCGTTCAAATAGTACTCGTCGTTTTTCAACATAGTCTTCTTGTAACTCTATACACTTCTCCCAGCGATACTCCCATTTCTGTAACTGTTCAAATAGTACTCGTCGTTTTTCAACATAGTCTTCTTGTAACTCTACACACTTCTCCCAGCGATGCTCCCATCTCTGTAACACGTCAAAATAGTACTCGGCGTTTTTCAACATAGTCTCCTTGTAACTCTATGCACTTCTCCCAGCGATGCTCCCATTTCTGTAACCGATCAAATAGTACTCGTCGTTTTTCAACATAGTCTTCTTGTAACTCTATACACTTCTCCCAGCGATACTCCCATTTCTGTAACTGTTCAAATAGTACTCGTCGTTTTTCAACATAGTCTTCTTGTAACTCTATACACTTCTCCCAGCGATACTCCCATTTCTGTAACCCGTCCAAATAGTACTCGTCGTTTTTCAACATAGTCTTCTTGTAACTCTATACACTTCTCCCAGCGATACTCCCATTTCTGTAACTGTTCAAATAGTACTCGTCGTTTTTCAACATAGTCTTCTTGTAACTCTACGCACTTCTCCCAGCGATGCTCCCATCTCTGTATCCCGTCCAAATAGTACTCGGCGTTTTTCAACATAGTCTCCTTGTAACTCTACACACTTCTCCCAGCGATGCTCCCACCTCTGTAACCCGTCCAAATAGTACTCGTCGTTTTTCTCTGCAAAATAATTGTTCACGAAGCTGATTGCCTCTTCATTTGACGAAAATATCTGTCCTCCGAGCGCAATTTTCACATGAGTGATCAAAAAAGAAGCCACTTGGGGCTAGATCTGGTGAGTAAGGCGGTGATCAAGCAGTTCAAACCGTAATTTGTGGATTTTCGCCATTGCAACCGCTGAGGTGTGAGACGATGCGTAGTCTTGGTGAAACAGCATTTTCTTTTTCTACAAATGTGGCCGTTTTTCCCTAGTTGTCTACTGGGGAAATATATGAGTCAAATGGAGAATTTAATGTCAGGACGGCACGTTGGCCCTGGTAGCTCAAAGGTTAAGAGCGCCTGGATGGAAACCAGGAGATCTGTGCTTCAAATCCTGGCCGTGGCATTGAATTTTTCATGTTGACTCTATCTATTAAAGACAGTGTATTATTTGTTCTTGCTCGAATTTAAGCTCACTTAATTTATTCAATTATCACTTGATGTCAAAGTTTACGTTTCAGTTCTACGCACACGCATATATGACAACTAAAAATGATATCCAATACAATGCTTACGTTGTGATGCATTGTTATAATATAGAAGTACTTTATTTATTTGTATTAGGAAAGCTATTTGAGCTAAAAATATGGGGATTGTGCGGCTATGTTAGTTACATTACTGTCTCCCTTCCTCAGGGATCAGTTTTTACAAAATGGAGTTTTTGCCTTAGCGCGAATAGTAAAGGGGGTATGCCATTCGACAACACCGCAGGACTCCGATTGGCTGCTCGTCAAATAGTGCTCAAGCACAAAGATCATACCATTGGAAGCACATAATAGTACAATTTCGTATTCAGTTTAGTCACAGTATATACCACGAAGCCAATTTCATCCTTACGTACGTGTGCGGAAATCTCCCAATGGTCTTCAAGCAAGCACACGGCAGTTTCTTAATGTCCTAAACCCTTGAAACAGCTGATTATCACATAGTTACATGACAGGTATTATGTGTAGAGATGCAACCTGGCCGCCTATAAGCATCATTAAATACTAATACCTTTTCTTTTATTTTTCTTCGCGTTTTCAAAGCAATTTACATATTCATTAATTTTCTCCCCCTTCCATAAGAAATACAGTCATTTGCAAGGTCAAGAGTAATGTCCTATATGAAGGCTGCAAACCTACATCAGTTTCGCATAAGTGACTTACATGGTCTTGTACAGAGCGGCATACTACTTTTGACTGTCAACTGTTACGAGAAAAATGATAGTGTAACCATCTTTTCTGCAGCTAGTTGTTGTTCATTAATATACTCATCTTCTTTTTACTGTGTCCAGTTCTAAAGATAAATAAGTGAATAAATCTGAACATCTGAACATCGTCTCTGCCCATTCTTCTAGGAATCCTAAAAAGCTTACGAATCCTTACTCTTCGACCTAGCCTTTGACAGTCAAGGTGCATCTCATATCAGTAATAGACCGCGCCGTGGCTCAGTGGTTAGACCGCTTGGCTCTCACCAAGTCGGCCCGGGTTCGATTGGTGGTGGACAACACGGTGTTGGGGCGGGTTTTCTCCGGGATCTCCGGTTTCCCCCGCCATCTCATTCCACCGGTGCTCCATCTTCATCTCATGTATTATCAGTGTCATCGCCTGCGGTGCCGTATGTAGTAAAAGTGGGCGTTAAACACTACACATTTCATTTCATATCAGTAAATCAAGTTATCGTGGCCTATAAAGGAAAGTTGAAGCCATGCTCAAGTTCTTCTCGGGAAGAAAGCAGGGTGCAAAGATAATTAGAAATCGACGTTTCGGGAGTGTGCACCTCTCCCATCATCAGGATATTTATTAAATGTTATAACCACACATGAATCACTGGATATAACACAACTATAAACAAAGACAAAGCACTATCAAAATTCGCTCTACTGAATAAAGGACTGTTTTCAGTAATTAAATGCCAGGTTAGGAGATGGCGTGAGTATAGAAAATTATTGGGTCAAAGATAAGCAACTACTTAACTTGATTATCAAGCTGTATTGATGTGTTCTTCTTAAGTCGACGGATTTCCATTATAAAACCGGTTTCCAAGAGGAGCTGAACTGATATCCAACATCACGATTAAGCGTGCTCCTCTCGGAGGAAATGGCTGAAGCCTCCTTAATTCTCCGCTTCCAGTAACTGCTGCATTTTGCCAAGACGGCTCTATGGTCGTTATCAAAACAATGCTCTGCCAGTCCATACTTCTCAGGTTGCATTAAACGAATGCTCCGTTCATGCTTAAGTTCAGACCATTATGTGGTATTCATTTCCTAGAGCAACGAAGTGCCAAACTCCTCTGTAGTTTATTATATAATGAATAATGAATAATTTATTCGGACAATTTCTATTTTACAATCTTTTATATTATTCCTTATAATTGTTTATCTATCCCACATTATTTCATCTATTACCTTGTTGCTACCTTGGCTTCCATGACACCCTGGCCTTTTGCTCTGCCAGGCAGTTTTAACTTCCAGGCCTCTTTGTCACTTACTTAGCCCCTTTCTTCCTCCATTTTCCTTTCTTATATTTTTACATTTCTTGTCCATTTTCCTTTTACTTTCTGTAAGAACTCACCAATACTTCTTACCTTTTTTCCCTCCTTTTCTGTTAACATTTTATAGCTACTATATTCTTTTCTACTTTCTCCCAGTTTTTCTTCCAAACCTATTTTCTCCAAATTGCTAACGCCTCGCATTCTGTTACATAGTGTTCAATGCTTTCTTTCGCACCACACAATTCACAAATTCCCTTTACCCTACCCCTTATCCCTCTTAGAAATATTGTTCCTGTTCTCATCCAATCTAGCCCTTTTCTCTCGCCTATTGCAGTAATCTACATATTGTCACCCGAACGTCCGAACTCCCTATAGAACCGGGTGCAGCAGCTGGAGACGGTCGGTGTTCGCCACGCCCCCTCGTTTGTTTTATAGCGGTAACGAGGGGTGGCTGAAAAAAAAAACATCACTGCACCGTCTCTTTCTGTTCCACCTGAGTTCTCGAACTAACGGGATATTTCATCTAATCCAGAACCTTCCAGATTAGCCAGCTGACCCTATATAAGCAACACGTCGGGCTGGAGGTTAGTCAGTCAGTGCTTGACGAGCTAGCGAACGAACGAGAAGACTGTGTACGTGCGTCGGAACGGTAACGGACGAACTGGTGAATTGTAATTGTGTGCATTACGTAATTCCGTGTAATTGGCAAGTGTTTAACTGTAAGTCGGTGGAAATAAAGAACATTTTTGAGTGGTGCAATTGGACTTTTCATTTCACGAGCCCACAAAGTTACAATATGCTTATCGTCACCAGTTTCCTTTTATTTACTATGTAGAAAATGAAGCTTGCTACAGTGAAGCAATGAATATTCCACAAATATAACAATTTGTAACAAAAGCTTCACTTATCTTAAGAAAATTGTGTTAATTCTTCTTTCTAATTGATATCGATTTCACGAACTCTTGTCCGCATCTTCAGTCAAAGAAAATCACAGGAGAAAACAAATTATTTGTTAAGGAAGTTACTATGTTCTTACTTTTTTAAGTATTACTATGTTCTTATGTTTTTTTGCAGAATTACTATATTCTTATATTTTTTCAGTATTACTATGTTCTTATGTTTTTTTTTTTCAGTATTACCAAAATCTGAAAACGAATCAAACTTATGAACAAAATCAACTGCTGGTATTTCAAAATTCATTACGCTCTGTTTATTTTTTAAAATAAATATCTTTTCCCAAACCGTTAAATCTATCGGGACATTTAATTGTTTTGATAATTTAACCTCAGGATTTATTTCGTGGTTAAATGACCAAAAATGATCTGCTACGGCCGATTTATCAGTTTGTTTATACTTAATGTTACGAAAATGTTCTTTCGTTCTGATTTCCAAATTACGTTTCGTCCAACCAAAGTAAACTCGATCACAATCATAAAACATAAGAACATAGTAATACTAAAAAAAAAAAAAAAAAAAAAAAAAAAAAAAAAAAAAAAAAAAAAAAAAAAAAAAAAACATAGTAACTTCCTTAACAACAAATTTGATTTCTCCTGTAGTTTTCGCTTGGCTCTCACCAAGGCGGCCCGGGTTCGATCCCAGGCGACCGCAAAGTGAGATTTTTGGTGGACAACAAGGCGTTGGGGCGGGTTTTCTCCGGGACCTCCGGTTTCCCCCGCCATCTCACTCCACCGGTGCTCCATCTTCATCTCATGTATCATCAGTGTCATCGCCTGCGGTGCCGTATGTAGTTGCGGACAAGATTTCGTAAAATCGTTATCAATTAGAAATAAGAATTAACAACATTTTCTTAAGTTAAGTGAAGCTTTTCTTACAAATTATTAAATTTGTATAATTTTCTTTTTATTTGTTTGTAAAATTGTAATGATTTCATATTTTCTAGACTTCCCCACATTTCCTGCCGTTCTATATAGTCTATTCTGCATTTTACTAATTTACCCACATCACTTGTATTCCTTTCCCCTAATCTCCCATATATAACATCAATATCTGAATTGACAGATACTTACAATTCTGTGATATGTCCATAACACCTCCTCACTTCTCTCCACCAAAACAAATGCATACAATTGGCGTCTTGTTTATTGGTTCTACACGTCAGGGTAACGTTTCATTTAACGTTTCATTTACGAAGACGTTCTTTTTATATCAGCTATGGATGCCGAATTATTCGTTATTTATTTCGTACAATTTGAAATGCATAATGTATATTCAACTCATCCATAATCTGAAAATTGTTGCATGAATATCGATTGAAATTACGCATTTTTGAGAGGGATGCCGGAGGCTAAAGCGATAATCAAATCGTTAAAAAGTGGGTTTTCATTTGAAGGCTTCAAAATTCTATTGTCTGCTCCATTGGGACGATAAAAAGCCATGAAATTCTACATAAATTGCATATATCTCCAAGATTTGCATTTTAGAATTAATTTTCTTTTAGCTCTAACATTGTACAAGTTATATACATTTATACAGCGTTTTTTCTCAATTAAGAGGGATTGAAATATGTATAGCTCTTCCTGTAATTTTCGCATTTCAAACAAAGTAGGATTTATTTTGAGAAAATAGTTTGTTGGAAAAACAGTTTTGTGTTGGTAGACTTTTAATTAACTTAATTTAATCTTCGTATTGCATTTGTGGAAGATAGTGTCACAAACGAAAACACCAGTTTCTGCTAATGAAACACTTCGTGTATCATTTAGGTGCTTAGAGTAACGCAGACGTTATGCCTAAACGCTGAAGTTCACGTTCAAGAGTTCCCAAGTTAGAATCTCGTTCAGGGTGAGTTACCTGGGAAAGTATTTTTCCGGAGGCTTCCTTATCCTAAAAGATGAATGTTGGGTAAGGATTAGAATTAGGATTTCACTACGGAGGAGATTCGGGATGTAGGTCACCATGAATGGTCAATTGTTTCTATGTCCCAAATGCGGCACCCACGGGAGGAAGGATGAGGCGGAAGGAGAGAGGGAGTGGCCGACCAAAAGAGCCATGACAGTGCAGAGGGCAGGGTCCTTGCAGTTTACCTATCCTAACAGGCCAGGACAACGGATACGCTTGCCTACTGCCGGACGGCAACGAGCTCAGCAGCCGAGCTCCAAAGGTCTCTGGCTGGCGGTCCCGAAATGGTCCCAGCAGAGACGCGGTAACCGACCTACCGGAGGAGGAAGTAGTTTTCATCAGAGCATATCATCCTGCCATGCAACGCCGAGACTCCCGCCGACACTTCTACCACCAGATGAGAGATGATATGAAAAGTAAATGGAGATGAAACGCAGAGACTGGAAATTCGGGGGATGTAATTAACATACCCAGCATTCGCCTAACCATCCGGGAAACTCCCCCAAAAGAACATGGGTCAGGTAGGTCGGCCACAGGAATCGAACCCGGACCCCACAAATGCGGGCCACAGACGAAACCGCCTTAGCCACCGCTCGGTTGAATGTTATGTAACACTAACCTCTATGGACCTGGCTCATTTGAGCATCATTTTACCCATTTCATATTACTTAATCTGTCACCCAATTATCGGAAAGCAGACCAACGACAGCTGAGAAGGGACCAGAGGCATCCGGCCACACCCACCCATTAATCTCAGTCACTAACTAAGGGAATGATTAGGGAAGTGTCACTTGTCGCTGGCCGCCTCTTCCCCCCTTCCCTGGCGTCTGGAACCTTCGCGGTGATTCACTGAAACGAGAGACTTCTAGAAAACAGTGATATTCCTATAAAAAGGGCTGCAATGAGTGAGTTCAGTCAGTTCTTGGCGAGCTGTGAGGAGCGCCCAGTGAGGGGACGGACTGCGTACGTGCGTCGGAGGAGTTTACGTAATTGCGAGTGCAAGTGGAGCTGTAACGGACGAACTGGTGAATCGTAATTGTGTGCATTACGTAATTCCGTGTAATTGGCAAGTGTTCAACTGTAAATCGGTGGAAATAAAGAACATTTTTGAGTGGTGCAATTGGACTTTTCGTTTCACGAACCCACAAAGTCACAATATCGAGCTGAATGGCTCAGGTGGTTTCGTCTTTGGCCTGCATTCGGGAGGTCTGGGTTCGATTACCGAGGCCGACGTACCTGTACCCTGGGTTTACCCGGATTCCTAGGTGAATGCTGGGTAGGTTAAGTACCTACATTCTCCGAATTTCCTGTCCCTCCAGTTCATCTCCATTATTATTTCACATCATCTCTCATCTGGTGGTGTCTTTCAGGTTAGAAGTGTCGGCGGGAGTCTCGGCGATGCATGACAGGAGGATAAACACTTCCTTCGACTCTGGTAGGACGTTCTTCGGGCTGCCCTAGTGAGCCGTTTGAGGGCTCTGGTGGGTGGATACCATCCACTGTGGTAACTGCTTGGTTCGGCCGCTCCCTGTCTCCTCTCGCCTCATCCTTCCTCCCGGAGATGCCCCGCCTACTTGGGCCATAGTTACAATATACCGATACTGTTCCCAGTGCCAAATTCCCTCCCTTCGATTCTACCATATCCTATGCCATTACTCGTTTTATTTATCATCCGATATGACTAAAGTTTGGAGGATGGCTGTTAAAATATTGCATCACAGCTGAACGGCTGAGTAACAACTCATAACTGAATTGTACTCATACAATCCATGCACTCATGCTATATAAAATTCTCAACTTTCTATCTGAAAAGTAAACCCTTGGCTCAACCCCACTCGACTCGACTTGACGCGACTGGCTTGAACAGACTGGACGCCCAGGCTCGGCCAGTACCTTATACAGGGCCCAGATAGAAAGAAAATCCACCGTAAACCAGCTGGAGCAAAAAGGCATCATACAGTTGATTTTTTTTCTGCACGTACAATTCTACTGCAGCACAACTATTAGTCTTACTTCTATCCAGGTAACCAACCACCCGCCATTCCCCGCGGCCCGGCAGCAGGAAGCACGGTGCCTTGGTGACAATAACCCAAACTGCCGTACACAAACTGACATAAGGACCATGTTATAATTTTTTTCATTATATCCCAAAATATATTTTATCGAATATCAAATATTTAGATGACATCATTACTTTTTCTACTATAGGCAATTCGTAGAAAAATTAAACATGCAGTCTATTTTGTGACTATTCGGTCTCACGAGTGATGTAATACGTTGCAGCTGTTCATACGCTAGTCTACTCACATAGTTGTCAACCAGGACACGCGCATTGCTTCAGGTCAAAACACGTTCCCATCCATCCTCCGCTTTCTTTCAAGGTCGGAAAGGAAAGACATGAATAAGGTGTTTTTCAAAACACAACAACTATTTAAGGAGACGAATTTACAGCAATACGTTTTAGAATTCCTGTTAGAATCCATATTAAGTATAACAACAGAAAATTCCTTTCCTTTTCTTTTACTTTTTATATCACTTATGCAAGGTTGATTGCATAACTTTCCACCTCATAATACAGATTGATAATTGATCTATGTATATTAGAATTAATGTACGAAATATAGCAAGTCTGAATTTCATCCATTAGTGAGTTTCATGTTAAGTAAAGTTTATTTGTTAAGTTAATATATCTGCGTGATTACGTTTATGACGAAACTTAATGAAGGTGTTTTTAATGTAAATTTATATTGAGGAATTAATCCTTAAAGAATTAATCCTTTTAAACACATTACTCCGGTATATGGGTGATTTTTGATTACTTAGAGCCAACTGAAAAATTCAATGCCATGGCCGGGATTTGAACCACGGATCTACTGGTTTCCGTCCAGTTGCTCTACCCTTGAGCTACCATGGTCAACGTGCCTTCCTGACATTAAATTCTCCAATTGACTCATCATATTTTCCCGGTAGACCACTTTAGGGTTCTCAAATTTGAGACAACCACTTGTGGCGACTTACTATTGTAAGTACTTAATTACCAGGATTTTTATCGTAGATTATTTTTTTTAATGTAAATTTATATTGAGGAATTAATCCTTAAAGAATTAATCAATTGGAGAATTTAATGTCAGGAATGTCAGGAAGGCACGTTGACCATGGTAGCTCAAGGGTAGAGCAGCTGGACGGAAATCAGTAGATCCGTGGTTCAAATCCCGGCCATGGCATTAAATTTTTCAGTTGGCTCTAATTAATTAATGAAGGTGCTCCTGAAAATCAGATGCCTAGGGGGAAATGAAATGTGTAGTGTTTAACGCCCGCTTTTACTACATACGGCACCGCAGGCGATGACACTGATGATACATGAGACGAAGATGGAGCACCGGTGGAATGAGATGGCGGGGGAAACCGGAGATCCCGGAGAAAACCCACCCCAGCGCCGTGTTATCCACCACAGATCTCACTTTGCGGTCGCCTGGGATCGAACCCGGGCCGCCTTGGTGAGAGCTAAGCGGTCTAACCACTGAGCCACGGCGCGGCCTGTACTTAGGGGGTATGCAGTTGCTAGGCACGTAGTCTGAGGATTAGATTGGCAATTAGATTCTCAGAACTAAAAATTTTCACTGAGTGAAAATTGCAATTCACATTTGAATTAGTAACCTTAACATTTGACAATACGAAACATAGATGTTAGTAGGGCTATCCCTGTAGCTATGACTTCCTGCATTGCTAATGTTTGCGTCTTTCCCTTCGTGTTTTTCAAGAGTATACAGGTGTTTCTCATTAACATAGGAAGTGAGTAGCACCCAAAGATCATGCTTTAGTTATGTAGCAATAGTAAATTCAGATAAACATTTATACACCTAATGATATTTGCTTATACTGTAAAGACTAAATGCCAGGGCTGTTCAATAAATAATGATCATAATTTTTTACGCTCATAATTTTTCGCACTAAAATGCAATCTTATTATATTCTGTTAGCTTAATGTGAAACAAACACGCCGTAGTAGTTTCATTTTTGGTACTCATGGGTCCCGTCTGTGAGAACCAGGCAAGTTCAGACATGTGCAGTATCACCTACCGCTGCAATTGAGGTAACATGAAGTTAAAGTTGATGTTAGAGCAAGATCCGGAGTTTCTTTCAAACGTAATCACTGCTGTTGAAACTTCGCTACAACATTTAGGATCCTCAGAGCAAACAGCAAAGCTCAGTGAGGAAATCTCCTTCATCACCAACCCCCAAAAAGCAAAACTGGTTGCTTCTGCTGGGAAAGTTATGGTCATGTAATTCTTTGATATTCATGGAATGGTTTATCAGCACGTTGTACCTGCACACACATCAGTAACTGGACAATACTACAGGGATGTCCTGAAAACATTGCAAGTACATATCAAGCCCAATGCCCGCCTTGGTTGCGTGGTGGTAGAATGTCTGCATCACGTTCAGGAGGTCCCGAGTTCGAATCTCGGTCAGGGTGAGTTACCTGGATAAGGTTTTTTCCGGGGCTTTCCTTTATCTTATAAGACGAATTTCGGGTAACTGTAAGCTCCATGGACCCCGGACTCATTTGAGCATCATTTCATCCATTCCAATTATCGTCCGATATGACTTAACGTTGGAGGACGTAAATTAAAAAAAAAAATCAAGCTCAGAAGACCACATTTCCGTGAAGCAGGCTGGATGCTGCACCACGATAATGCGCGGCCGCATATTGCCAATGTTGTTGCTGAATATCTGGCAAAAATCAACATGAAGTGCATCCCTAACTCTCCCTATATTCCGGATTTAGCCCCATGTGACTCTTTTCTATTCCCTAACTTGAAGAAACGCCTTCGTGGGAGGCATTATCCATCATCAGAAGCAGTGGTGAAGGCTCCGGAGGCGAATTTGAAGCATCTCACAAAAAAAAAATGGTTTCCTACATGTCTTTGAAGACCGGCAGAAATACTGGGACAAGTGCATCGCATTCAGGGGAGACTATTTTGAGAAGGACTATCAAAATTACGAGGAAGAGTAATGGTACGTTGTCAAAAGTAAATTGTGATCATTCTTTATTGAACAGCCCTCGTACGTTACAGGTTAATGCAGATCTTCACTTGTTATAACTTTCAGTGATAAATTCTGACAAATATTTAATTTAGTAAACTCATTCATCGACAACTTACTTCCAATATATCATTATTAGCTTCCCTTAAATTTCTAGTCAACTTAGTGACGTTTATCGTCACAGTCACTCACGCATACCAGCAGAGACTGGAGTTGGGAAACACCATCAAAATATGAGGTGCATAGATTCTTTAAGGCTTTCATTTGTCTACTCTGACCTATTCTATATGCCTGCGTCACATTCTAGAAGTCCCAGTTTAATTTAAACCAGAGTGGGTTATCTGGATAAGGTTTTCTTCAAGATTTTCTCTTAACCTGAAAGATGAACGTCGGGTAGCTCTAAGTCCTGTGGATCCAGGGGTCATTTCAGTATCATTTCACCCATTTGGAATCAGTCCTCCGATGTGACTTAAATTAGAGGGCTTAGATAAAAAAAGAAAGTTAATATTTTTGACATCCCAGTATCTGATATTCTTCCACTCTGTATGTGCTATCAAGATACTTCCTGGAAAAATCAAGAAATGCGTGTTCAAGATATTTATCAATGTGGGACTCCGAAGTAATTTTCATTCCATTCTGAATTACATTTGAACAACCAGTACACCGTAAGAGATGGACAAAATTTTTGTAAACAAAGAAGTTAGATCCACTTAAAGCATACTAGTTATCAGTCACTTTTTCTACATCCTGGCCATGCAAAGAGAATGAAATATTAATCCCAGAACTTAGCAACCAGCTGTTAAAAGATTTCCCCACATCTTAATTCTGCTCTATGCTTCTATTTTAACTGTAGCTCTAATCATTTCTACAAATGCTTACCTCGATAAACATGAAGTGGACAGGAAATATGAGTTTTGAAGGATAGCTTGTGAAAGAGTGGGTACGGAAAGTAATATAAATGCACATATGAGGTACATGTTTCATCTAGGGTCATTACCACATATTTTTTTTTTCGAAGAATTCTTGACATCAATTGTTCGGGTCAATACAATATTTCCTTTTAACTGCTATAACCCAGTTGTATTGCTCAAAATGTCTTCATCACTAGATGAATGCTGATAAAGATCATTAATCCCCCGAAAATCATCTCCATCCATTTTGCATCACTTCATTTTGCATCCTCGTTGGCTACTTTGGGGTTTTAAAGTTGCAGCGAAGAGGTTTTGGCGTGCACAGGGAATTTTCTTCCTGTAAGCTCTTCTCCTCAGAATTCTGGAAGGTTTCCGAGGCCCGATCTCCCAGAAGTATTTCTGTAGCTGTTAGGAACTTTACTCTCTGCTCTTGTTTCTCTTCAGATCTGGCCACCCTTGCTGCACTCTCAAATCATCTCTCCCTCTCTGGTCCTCCTATTGATCTAGGGTAGCATTCTAAATTCCGATTTGCGAGGTCGCTAGTCCAAATCCGATGGAGAGCTGTTTGTAATTTACGTCCTCCAACGTTAAGTCATATCGGACGATGAATGGAATGGGTGAAATGATGCTCAAATGAGCCGAGGGTCCATAGAGCTTAGAGTTACCCGACATTCGCCTTTGAGGATAAGGGAAAACCCCGGAAAAAACCTTATCCAGGAAACTCACCCTGACCGAGATTCGAACTCGGGACCTCTTGAACGTGAGGCAGACATGCTGCCACCACGCTACCAAGGCGGGCCCGATGAAGGGTGATGGATTCTTTTCCGGGCGTCAAAATCCTAGTTTTCCCGCTGGAAGGGACTCGACTCAACTGGACTACTTTGCCAAAGGGATTCGATACGGAGACCCAAATGTGATTTACCTATTGTACCTAGGTCTCCAATTGGGAGCCTTCCCGAGAAGGATCAGGCGAGAGGAGACAGAGGGCAGCCACCCCAAGGAGCCACAGTAGTGCAGAGGGCATCGTCTCTGTATTTTTCTGAGTGATAGCTCCCTGGCAGGCCAGTACAACGGACATCCTATCGAATTAGGACTTCGGCAACCGTCCTACCGAAGGAGCAAGATTTTTTTCACAGCATATCATCCTGCCATGCAACTCCGAGACTCTCACTGACACTTCTACCCTGAAGGAGACCACAAGATGCAAGATAATATGAAATGATAATTGAGATGAAATATAGGGACAAGAAATTCAGGGGATGTGATTAACTTACCCAACATTCACCTAGCGAATCGGGAAAACCCCCGAAAAATCACATCGATAAGGTAGGTCGGCCACGGGAATTGAACCCATGTCCTCCCGAATGCAGACCACAGATGAAACCACTTGAGCCATTCTGCTCGGTTTTGGAAGGGCAGTAAAACCAGTGGTCACATGTCTTTGATATACGGCACATAAAAGGACCTCAAGCCGATAAAGACGCCTAATAGTGATTATTAATTGGTCTTTCACTCCGAATATAGAATAAACTCTAAGAACCATGATATTTAAAGAGCGGCTATAAATTAAAAAAGGGCAATTTCAAACAAAACTTGTCCTATAACATAAAGTAAACATTGGAATCAAATGGGTCAAATCACGGGCAGTGAATATACCTAGAGTATCCGAATGTCACAAAGAGAAAAGGAACCAAACGGAATCGCGGAATATGTTACGCAAGAAGCCGGATTTTCGAATGGATTGAAGACCTTCGAGTGGAGCGCCCTGTATATGCGTGTCCTTGAAGACAGAAGGTATCCATCGAGCCGTCACTCTCACGAATCCTCAAGGGCAGCAGCAACAGAGTCCCATCCAATGATCACCACATAAATACGAAGGTATCCAGACGCCGCGCATTCCTCCATAGCCATAGTACATTACTTTTTTTTATTCTTCTTCTTTATTTTCCTTTGCCGCTTCCAGAACGATAAGCTCCGCTGTACAAGCCATTCAATGCAGTATCAGGGTCGCTGATCCAGTAATGGCAGAAAAAATCGTTCTGGTTAGTTTTGCACTGCACTTAATGTATACCACCGTATTAGGCGTGCGGTACTGAAGCCTCCCGCGGTCAGAAAATTAGCCCCGAGGCCTCCCGGACCTTTAAAGGTCCCCTAATAATATAGCCGCCAAGCCTCCCGGTTCCAATATTTCTTTGGCAGCGCTGAATTCTTAAACTTGTAAACATTAACCTTTTGTGTCTCGGAAACAATATTTAAAATATCAGTTTGCATGTATTTATTACAAAATCTGTACTGTATTTACTCTATTGTCCCTCTTATTGGAGTACATAAGTATTCCAACGTACCCAATCGAACAGTGAGAAAGGTGGTTGGACGTACCCTACACGCCCCTACCACATAGCAGTTGTGTTTATGCTATGTCCCGAGACAGTGTGCTCAAAGTTCTTCAGCCAATTGTGAACTCACAGGTAATATGGGACGTAAAGGTAAGGAGACAACGGTGACAGAGAGGAATATCGTGATAAATATGTACAAACAAAACAAATCTCTATCTGAAATTGACAAAACCATTAACAAAAGGAAAACTAGAGTGTTCTGCATAATTCAACACTTCAAACAGACAAATACTGTTGTAAATAAACCTAGAACTGGCGCTCCTTCTAAACTCAACACCAGAGACAGGAGGCAAATAATAAAACTGATGAAGCAGAATCCGGGAGTCACTGCACCTGAGATTAGAGGATGCCTTGAGCAATATTCTGGCACTGTGGTCCACACCAGAACAGTTGAACGGGTTTTAAATAGTATTGGATAGAATGCACGTGTTACTAGGAAGAAATCATAAATTATAAATATTTGATGCAAGTTGAAAGTTTACTTTTAATGTATATGTATTTTATAAATAACAAGAATGGTATCCATTGCAAAAAGGTTGAGACGTACTGGCATAAGCCAAGTGAAAGCTGGTTTAAAAAGTGTTTCATTTTGTATCATATATAATTATCCCTGCTTTGTTTTCCATATTGTTGTTCATATTGCCTGTGTACTATTATATGTGTCTAATGTTAACTTTTGTACATATATATATATATATATATATATATATATATATATATATGCTATTAAACTTTATACCTCTGGACATGTTCAATGTTCACAGCCTTTTCTGGCTACAAGTGAACCTACTGAACGCAAATCAATCTAATCTAATCTATGTTAATAAGATGAATAAGAAAAAGCGTATAGAATTTGCTAAACAGTATGTGATGAAACCAACAGAATTCTGGGATAAGGTTCTCTGGTCGGACGAGAACAAATTCTGCTTATACAACAGTGATGGTCGTCTTAAAGTGTGGAGACTGCTAAATACAGAATGGGAACCTAAGAACATGGTAGCTACAGTGAAACATGTTGGCAGTAGTGTGATGGCACGAGGCTGTATAGCTTCATCTGGCTTTGGGGAACTGACGTTCATAGATGGGATCATGGACAAATTTGAATACAAGAGGATTCTTCAAAACAATCTTAAAAAGAGTGCAGAGAAGCTCGGATTAGGGCATAATTACTTTTAGCAAGAAAATGATCCAAAGCATACTGCTGAAATTGTAAGGCTTTGGATCGTGTACAACGCTCCTGACACTATGAAGAAATCGCCACAATCTGCAGATTTAAATCGTATAGAGAGCATCTGGGAGGAACTCGAGGAGCGTGTGAGGAAGCATCACATCAGAAGCAAGGACCATCTGAAAGAACTTCCACAAACAGAGTGGAGAAATATGGACTCTGCAGTCACTAAACACACAATGCCCAAACGATTATCAGCAGTAATTCAAACAAAAGGGATGATAACAATACTAGCTTTTTTCTGTTCGAACACTTATGTCCAGATGTAAAGTAACACTTTTATTTCTTCTTGTAGGCCAAATTAGTTTCAGTTACTATTTATGAGTTTATATGTTTAATGGAAGACTCAAGATTATTTTGTACCAGTTGTATTTACGTATGCTTACTCTGCGTAGCTTTAAAATAATATAAATAATAAACATGTTTACATTCGAATACTTATGTCGGCCTCTGTAGGTCCAAAGCCTTCCGGTCGAAACCGGTAATAGTACCAGTTTGGTATTTATAATATTTGATGGAGCATTACATACTTCTAGTGGAAGATTTTATATATATTTGCGTTTATGATTAATACCAAAGCAACAGGCTGTAGTACCAAAAGAAAATGAACCTCTAATGCTTACATTTTAATTAGTGGTTGTTGTTCCAGTACGTTTACAGTTACCCACGAGGAGGCGAACTGTCTCGCACCCCAAAAGATTCCACATTTATCATCTTCGTCACTATTTATTTATTTTCTGTACTTTACTCACAATGGTTATGCATTTAGATGCTTGTTTTTTTTTTTTTTTTTTTTTTTTTTTTTTTTTTTTTTTTTTTTTTTTTTTTTACATTTTAAACCTATATCATACAGTAACATGTATTTTAGTCTTTAAAATAGGTGCTATTTTGTCTTTAAGATTTTATTTCCATGTATTTCCAGGCTTGGTTCTATAAGAGACTGACTTCACGAATTCCATTCTTGAAATTGACCCAGTCTACTTGCTACATCATGAGTTTCAAGCGTGGATAAGACCTTTACTGTTTTTTTATTTCTTGAGGAATTAATTGCAATTTTAGTATTCAGTTGCATTTGCTTCAGTACATATCTGGGCTCCAGGAGTAAGACTGGTTGTTATATTTGTTGTGGAAGCTTTCGCAAACGCTGGTCTGTCTGTTGCAACTTAGTTCTGCCCACATGGAAGGAGGAAATAGTGCATTTTCGTCTATGTAAGTTTCCACTAAATATTCGCAAAACATCTGTAGTTTTTCCGAGACAGGCATCAGTGCCATGAAGCCTTCAGCAAAACAGTCACCAACCATATCACGATCCAGCATTCGCAAACAAAATACGTAGTTCAGAAATTTTCCGATTTCATTTCTGGAATAGTAGTCATGTGCAAGTCCCAAGTTTTGTATCTTTCGCCACCAGCTTTGTGGTAGATGAAAATTACATCCTTGGATTTTAACATCAGTCCACACTTCTCTTCCAGCATTCAGGATGCTTTCTTCAAAGTCAGAAAACATTGTTGATGGAAAGAATTTCAGACCTAGCTTATTATATGAGGTACGTCCAGAAAGTAAGTTCTGTTTAGTAATAAAATTAAATTGTGTACAGATACAGAAAAATTATTTATTTCACAAAATTCTGCAACTCTTAAAATTCATTTCCACATAACTGCCGAAATTTTGCAGGCATTTGTCATAGCGAGGCACAAGTTTTTGTATACCTTCTTCATAGAAGTTTGCCACCTGTGTCTTCAACCAGTTGGAAACATTTTCTTTCAGCTCTTCGTCATTGTTGAAGTATTGACCGTCAAGGAAATATTTGAGGTGCAAAAACAGATGAAAGTTCCTAGGAGCAAGGTCAGGGCTGTACGGTTTTGCTCAAACACGTCCCAGCCAAATCCGTGTAGGATGTTTTTCGTCGCATTTGCAGTGTGTGGTCGTGCGTTGTCGTGAAGAAACACAACACCTTTTGACAGCACTCCTCAGCGCTTATTCTGTATTGCGCGGCGCAATTTCCTAAGTGTCTCCTAATAAACATCTGCTTTCACTGTTTGACCACGCGGTAAGAAATCAATGAGTAAGATGCCTTTTCTGTGCCAGAACACTCCCCGTAGGGGAAGGGATCCGTCCCTTTCAGCTGCCAAAGTGCGGGCGCTGCGGACCCTTAGCACTCGTGGTACCTCTGACGTTACTAGAGGAACCTGGGGCCGAACAGCCGAGCCCCTCCTTCGGGAGTTGTTCGGATTGGGATGGTCTCGTGGGGGCAGTGTGTTCCCGATACCCGTGGGAGATTGGGTACGTCTGCGGACGGGGTTGAGGGAAGCCATTAAGTTTCCGGGTACTAGCCTGCTCAGCTAGTAGAAGGTGTGCTAGATCACCAGGCGGCCCCACCGAGGTCATATCGGTAGTCTTCACCTTGACTGTTGACGCGCGTAAGTGGCGTATCCACTTCCATCCCGTCTTGTGTCCCTAGGACCAGATGGGGGGGGGCTTGTTAGGAAACTAGGTCTTGCCCTAATGGAAAGCCCCGCGGAGGATGCCGGGCGCCCTTTAAGGGACAGCTCGGATAACTCCCTGGTTGAAAGAGGCCCGGGTCTTGTTCCTACGGGTTCAAGGCTAATGGGAGTAGACCCTCTGGACTCAACTGTGCCAGAACTCTGTGCACATCAGTTTTCGAGGTGTCAAGATTTGTTTCGGCTTAACCTTTGCTGGGGATGAGGTGTGCCTCCATTCCATTGATTAACGCTTACTTTCAGGGGTGTCGTAAGAAACCCAAGTTTCATCTCCTGTGATTATCTGTGTCAGAAATTCTTCGCCGCCTTCATCATAACGGGTCAAAAACTGAAGTGCGAGAGCACTAATTGTAAACATGCAGTTTTCCTGGATCTTGTCATCAATCACGTGAACCAGTTCTTTTGTAACCAAAGATGGACACCCACTTCGTTCTTCATCGTGCACTTCACTACGTCCTTCATTGAACTGTCGGATCCATCCTCTCACCATTGTTTCATTCATCCCATTTTGTCCATGTTTATCGCAAATTTTCCGATAAATTTCAATTGGTTTCACTTTCCTAGCATTCAGAAAACGAATCACAGATCTGATTTCACAAGCGGCGGGATTTCCAATCAACACCGACATTGTAAACAAGCACAACAAAGCGTACTTTGTTGACAGCGATCTCACAATGGCGCACGTTTCTTCTCCTTGATACAGAGCGTCTACCGCGCATGTGTGGAACTGCGATCGCAGCGCTGCAGCGGAGATAAATTGAAACAGAACTTACCTTCTATACGCCCCTTGTATTTATCAACAAATGTTGAAAATACCTGCTGATATGATCAAGTTTTCTTGTCCTTCAACAAAGAAAATACCATTGCAATGTAATATCCATTAATGAGCTCACCCATCTGCTGGCTAATTACACCGGTTTCGCGGGAGGTTTGGAGGTTGTCACCTGCTAAGCTTACCTGGGTATGGGAGGCTTCAGTCCTATGCCCCACATTAGAGAGATTAGCTACATTTACTGGTTTCAAATTATTAATAGTTTACATAATTACCGAGTGCACTGTACGCGGTATATGGCCCCATGACAATGTTCACATACTTACTCCACTTCCCCTTGAGGGTTTAACCTGAAAGAGAACCCGGGACATGTCATGAGCATCAAAACTACCAGGATGAAAGCTGGCCTGAAATGAGAAATGAGGTGAAATGGAAGCACAGGAAATTTGGGTAATGTAATTGTCTCTGCCAGTATATGTCTAGCACCACAGGGAAACTTTCAAAACAGCCACAGGTTTGAAAGTACTTATTTTATTTTAATTAACGTTCTCCAAAGTTACTGCATGACAGATGGTGAATGAAATGGGTGAAATGGTGCTCAAATGAGCCCAGGCTCCACAGAGCTGTTAGTTAGCCCACGTTCATCTCTCAATGTAAGAGAAAACCAGTAAAACGTTATCCATATAACTCACCCTAACCAAGATTCCAACTCAGGATCTCTTGAACGTGAAGCAGACCCATACCGCCTACACTACAGGGCAGGTCAAGAAAGTCCACCACGTGAATCGAACCCACGAACTCTCTAATGCGGGTCACCGCTAGGGGTCCTCGTATTCGACATACACACCGTTTGCAGCGACTTACTATTTTAAGTACTTGACTCCAGGTTGCACAATTAAACTCTTATTATTTAAGTTAATTGATGGAAATTAATCGCTCCTCCATCCTAGCGCTGTATAGGCTGAGGTTTTGGATAGAGTCAATACCACGGAAAACATGTGAGTCAATTGAAGAATTTAATGCCATGGTGGCACGTTGGCCATGGTAGCTCATAGATTAAGAGCGACCGGACGGAAACCAGGGGATCCGTGGTTCAGGCCCCAGCTGTGGCATTGAATTTTTCAGTTTGACTCTCTGTCTATTCAAAGTTTAATAGTTTTTTATATTAAAAATGAGTGTATTATATTTTATGGCAACTTTAATGTTTTCAGAAGCATCAGACAATGTTTTCCACACCACAAAAGGCATTTTATCGCTGGATCTACCCAGTTCTGTTGTTCATTCACTAACGTTTTAGCTAGTGGTTTGGGGTGACTTGTAACTCTTAACTGGCGCGAGTTGGATGTTGACGATCCTAAACCTCTCGAGCTTGAACTCACAATATTACGCGTAACAATGATTCCTTCACTCTGTGTCATTTAATTACCCCTCACTAGCTTTAGACTAAGTAAACACTCCCTCCCATAACTGACTCAACCTCTACGTGGTTGGAAGGGCAACCGATCTCGCTTGATAAAACATCAGTGAACGAACAGTAAAGAAAGAGGTTTAATTCCTCTTGAGTCTGGGGTATTACCTTATATGCCACAGCATATCACCCAGAAATTAATATTAGATTGTGCCAGCATATATCAGCATTGTAAATTAACGTTGTGTGTGTGTGTGTGTGTGTGTGTGTGTGTGTGTGTGTGTGTGTGTGTGTGTGTGTGTGTGTGTGTGTGTGTGTGTGCGTGTGTGTGTGCAGCTGAACTTCAAAACAAAAAGTTGGTTGGATTGATACCAATCTCCAGCCGCAAAATTCTGTTAAAGTGGCTCTGTAATATTCGAATCTATTATCACATTTTAGTTAAATTATGGAAACTAATCATTTCTTCACACTAGCCGTACATAGGCTAAGGTTTTTGATAGATAGAGTCAGCATGAAAAATTCAATGCCACGGCCGGGATTTGAACCACTGATCTACTGGTTTCCGTCCAGTCGCTCTAACCAATTGAGCTACCATAGCCAACATGCCGTCATGACATTAAATTCTCCATTTGACTCGTATATTTCCCCAGCAGACCACTAGGGGCTCTCGCAATCGAGATACACCCTTTGTGGCGACCTACTATCATTTAACTCTTCATCATTTAACTGTTATTATTTTAGTTAATTGATGGAAATTAATAATTTCTTCACACTAGCCGTGGCATTGGATTTTTCATGTTGACTCTATCTATCAAAAACATTAGCCTATGTACGGCTAGTATGGAGAAATGATTAATTTCCATCAATTAACTAAAATAATAAGAGTTAAATGATGAAACCTGGGACTCAGGTACTTAGGATAAAGTCGCCACAAACGGTGTAACTCGATTGCGAGAGCCCTTAGTGGTCTACTGGGGAAATATGCGAGTAAAATGGAGAATTTAATGGCATGACGGCAAGTTGGCCATGGTAGCTCAATTGGTTAGAGCGACTGGACGGAAACCAGGAGATCAGTGGTTCAAATCCCCGCCGTGGCATTGGATTTTTCATGTTGACTATCTATCTATTAACACATGTTTAAAATAAGTATATATATGTTGAATTTGGGGGGAAATAACCTCCTAAATTCTCTTCGTTTAAAATCAGTTTTGTATAGTTGGTAAAGTGCAAGACATACATAAAGTTTTGTTCTCTTAAAGCCCTTGATTAAGTCATTTTTGTGCAGTTAATGCGTTAATCTTTAACCTGGAGTTAATAATTTTTAGTCATATACATTTTAAAATATACCTGTCACCTGCTGATCCAGAGAAAGAGGGAATTTAAAGCCATCACGTAGAAACAGGATCTTAAAGGATTTTGTTATTATTTAGCTGATATTGTATTCCTCTGTTTGCAATTTAGTATCGAAGAAATATTCAAATAAGTCATTATCAACAATTTTATCTCCATATTTATAACATTGAAAGATAGAGGAATAAGCATTTATGTGAAAAAGTTGATTCTACAAGACTGAGAGAAGAAAGTAATGCTAGTTCAACAAATCTGTTTAGCAAATTGGGCTTTCTGTATACCTACTACAGAATGATAGAGCAAGAATGTTAATTTGACAACAAAGTAATAGGTTTACAATTTACTTATAATTTGCGGCAAACCCGCATACCAGTGTTAAAGTGATTGGGTTCAAATTGGAGCTATGAGTTCTCTTATCCTCAGATGAATGGTTGTAGAAAATGGATTTTGGTGGTTGTTGGCTACTCAGTCCTATTAATAACACTTGTTTGTTGTAGAATTATTTGGTTTAATTTCTACTAAGTTTGCTTATGGACTTGGATCGGTGACCACCTGTTAGTAAAATTCCTAACATAAATTCAATTTTACTGGAAACCCTGGATTACTTGTTTAAATTTACTTCTGCGCGGTTTCTATTTCTTCTTTATACGGCCACTACTTTGCTCTAATAAACATCTAATGCTGCTTCCACTTACGCTGGTTGCGCTATTCTTAACTTCCCTACACTTCAGACTTATAAATCTTCGCTTCTCTTCTTAACGCGCATGAACACGTCCTTCCTGTCGTAGTATCACCTTTTAAGTAAGTTTTTCTTACTTCACGATCAGTTCGAACCTTATTCTGACCCCCCTCTCTAACTTTATCACACTAGCTCACCCTTCTCAAATGTTACAGTATTATTGATTTCTAATTTATTTCGAATTTTCGCATTGGTTTGCAAAACTCATCTAATTTATTGACTTTCAGCTCACCCTGAGTTGGGGAACACCTATCCTGAGTTGTTTGTAACAGTATACATGGTTATCAAATCACCGAAGTAAATCTCTTTAGCGTTGATGCTCAACTGCATTTTGAAAGCCCTTTGCCTCAACACATTCCTGGCTGAAAGTATACAATAGTTCTCAGACATTGAACTTTTCCTAGCACAAAGAAGATAACGGTCCTCCCTTCTTGTCTCTCCGACGTGTACATATTTTTACAAGAATATTTTCTCTTTCTTGCCTGTATACTAGTATATGTGTTATATTAAATTATATTCTTCCTTTCCTATTCTTTAAGTCAACTGCTATTTTAATCATTACTCTATCCATTCTAATTTCATATTATTATAACAAGATTTTATAATAGTTTAGCAAAGCATTTTTATTAATTTATCTTCTTTTTTAATTATCTGATTTCGAATAATTCGCAACCTCCTAAACGCTGCCTGATACTGCGGTTACAACTTCTGTAGTCTTTATAGATAGTGTATAAGTAAACACACGTTTCCTAACATGTAATCAAAGGACAAAATTATTTACTTTGTTGATCACGAAGGACGGCCTCAAGTAATCTCATAGAATTGCTTGAAGGCTGTAGTACTATGTTGTAAAATTTATGCTCTGTTCTAGCAAAATCATTGACAAATTACGGACTGGTTCGCAATTCCAGTGGCCTGGAGTCAGAATGAATAAATCCAACAGTCTTTAGCTTGATATTCTTTCTAGCTGTAGGCACAAGGCGATTTTGAATTTATTCCAATGGCGCGGAGGGGAGGATGAAGGAATTAATAGAAAATTAGTCGATGATAATGCAAAGTTATGACCTTTCAAAGCTTTTATTGTTTTTAAAACCATGAAATTCCTAAGGGGAGTTTTTGTAACAGTCACACAGAAAAACTGAAGTTGAATTCTTGCTCTTTGACCGTTGTGGGACGCATACTTTTGCACAGAGGCCACCCATGCTGTAAATCTGGAAGTGGAACCACCGGCTCTACTTCCCTTCCAAAGGAAGGATATTGTGACTCTGTGGGTTCGTAAAATTAAAAGTCTAGTTTTCAGATATCAAACTGCTCTTTATTTCCATAGAAATACATTTTGTACACCCTTTGCAGCAGCAGAATTACGTGACATACACAACCCCAACGTTCAAGGTCGTGCGCCACACGTCCACAAACAAAATGATTTACTTTCAAATCACTACACCAGTACACACACACGATTATCAGTTTTCAACTAACTGACCCTCTGACAGCCACGCCGCTTAGGTATTTATAACCATCGTTTCTCGAAGGTTGTCGAAGCTTCACGGCCTTTCATGACGTCAGGCGAAGGAGAGGGAACTGTCCAGACATCTCTCTGGGTCTTTCGCTCTCGGCAGGTACTGTCCAGCAACACAAAGAAGGCCCCTGAAAGGAATGTGCTGTCCTACACAGTGGGACAAGTACAGCGAATGTGTGTGGCAGAGAAAGCCTGCTACACAAGGAGCAGAACCGTTAAAAACACGCGCTCTATTCACTCTGTACACTAAAGCCGAGAAGATTCATTCACAAAAGTAGAAGCCCTCAGAATGTTTTTGAATGGTCTGTAAGTGTAGTGACATGGAGTGTCATAAACCTGTCCAGGGAGGGTGTGGAAACCTTTGCCAACTCCCCGGCGTTTCAGGCCTCGGAGACTTACTCTCCTGTACAGGACAGTAACGCGATCTCTTCTGTCGCCTTCTGCCGCTTCTCTCTCTCCCTCTTTCTCGGCGTTCGCATATGCGTGGGTCGCAGCCCACCTCAAAATAATGCCTGCCGACAATATGTACACCTAAGGAATCTACTGCCCTCCGTAGGGTTTGAATCGGTGACCTTGGGAACTAAAGGGTAGCCTGTTACCCTGAGACCAAGATCGCAGGATATTTTGTACGAAACTTTTACATAAGAAGTTCAAACTCCAATTTTTGCACATAGAAGGATCAGATTACTTCGAAGGGAGACATTCGAAAATTGGTGATAGATAGGCTCATTGTGCCTACAACCTCTAAGGAAGAAGGTTATGAACTAAGCAACTACAGAAGGCTACAGGTCACAACAAATAGGCTACAGAGGCGCGCGGAAGTCACCAAAACATCAAGACTCGAAGAAACACCTCACAGTTGGAGTTGCCTAGATATCTAGGCCCATCGATCAAGCTGCCCTCTAGAGCCAATTGGTACTACCTCTTCCCTTGGGACCGCCTTGGTAGCGCCTCACGTTCAAGAGGTCCCGAGTTCGAATCTCGGTTAGGGTGAGTTACCTGGATAAGGTTTTTCCGGGGTTTTCCCTTACCTGAAAGACGAATGTCCGGTAACTCTAAGCTCCGTGGACCTCAGACTCATTGGATCATAATTTCACCCATTTAATTCATTGTATGATATGACTAAAACGTTGGACGATGTAAATTAAAAAAAATCTTCCTTTAGACAAGTATTCTACGTCATTGCACATAGGCCACGAAAACCACACTTTAAGAATGAGAAGAAAACAAGAATGAAAGGATTTAACATAAAAGTAATTCGTAATAGACGAGAAACTACCCCAGGAGGTCGAATCAAGTGTGCAATAGTTTGCACTTTGCTTTGAAGTGGTGCAGAATTCAAAGTAGAAAATGACAGACGTGCTATCTTTAATATATACATTTAATTAAAATTAATAAGATAATCATAAAATCCTATTTTCAAAACTGTCACAGAATTTGTAATTCAAGCGCTTCCATTAAGAAGCACCATGAATCGGAGGACCTAAATAAAGTGCACTAATCCGGATGTGGAAATCTATACATTTATCTTTTTCTAACCTATTTTCTAGTGAGCCATTAAGTATAGGAACCGTGACTGAATCATCCGTTTGATATTCGTTTCATCCTAGTAACCTTCTGTACGTTATCGTGAGGACTGTCCTCTCTGCTTTACCCATCACAACAATTGTCCCGCGTTCTTGGGGAAGATAAACGGCATGTCTTGATTATATAAGGTATACTTGGAGATACCAAGCATTATTACTATTCAGCAAATGAAGTAACTATTAATGTAATGCTTATTACACTATCCTGCAAATATATGCAGTTATATCCATGACACCCTGTATAGCTCCAAGTAATCATTACTCTTCTAATTTCTGTACGTGACAAACCTTTTGTTTCTTATTCTTTCCTACAGTAAGGGATAGTTCTAAAAGACCTTTCAGGATCTCTGAAGGCTCAGTTCACGGTAAGTAGGTAATAATACTGAAGTTAATGGTCAAGCATTATAGAAACAGAGCTTAAATTGGCGTGTTAAATTCATAAAATAAAGAGACATGCAGAAAATAAAAGAGATGGCTCCGGGAAAACGAGTGACTTATCCAGTAACAAAGCTTAAACGCCGACAACAAATCCTCATTAACCGTCTTCATATCGGAAACACAAAACTTACTCAACAAAACCCTACATCCTGTATGCAATACTTGTGACGTGATCATCACCGTCAAACACATCATAGAAGAGTGCAAGAAATATCAACAGCAGCGAATAGAAGCCGATGTTCCCAGTAAAATCACAGAAGCACTTGGTAACTACATATATTGTAAAACAGTTTTGTACTTTTGTAACATTACGGAACTCTGTAAAAACATCTGATATGAATGAATGAATGAATGTGTAGTGTTTAACGCCCGCTTTTACTACATACGGCACCGCAGGCGGTAACACTGATGATACATGAGATGAAGATGGAGCACCGGTGGAATGAGATGGCGGGGGAAACCGGAGATCCCGGAGAAAACCCGCCCAACGCCGTGTTGTCCACTACAAATCTCACTTTGCGGTCGCCTGGGACATCTGCTATGAGTGCTAATAAAATGTAACTTCAATGTTAAGATGTCGCGATATGACATGTAAGTTAAAGCGACAAAAAATTAACCAAATTAAAAAAAAAAAAAAACAGTGACTCTCGCATTCCCAAGTCTCAGAGTTCAATCTTTGGTGGTTGTCTATATTAAGGGCACTGGGAGGTAAATAGATTTCAAAAATTCCATTTTTTGTCTTTAATGTTAAAAATTATATAATTCTTCAACTTTTAAATGATATATATAACATAAGTTGTCAGCTGGGAATAAAGCCCTTTAATTCTTCAATTTAAAGATGGCGGCGTAATGATACGCCCACTTCCGGAGAATAGTGCTTAATCTTTGATCGTGATTTCCCAAAACCCTGATTTTTCATACTTTAGGTGCATGTTTCTCAAAAACTATAAAAGGTATTGACACAAAATTTGTAGTGGTTGTTTTTCAATGTTACTTGAACACATTCGGCTAACATATATATTCACGTGATTTATAAAATGGATGAAAACAAATATTCAGTCCTTGAAAATATTATTTTTTTTTTACTCAAAACTAATTAATTTTTCATGTGCATAGTATAAACTATATGTGATTTTCATTTATCCGATATTATAAAACTGTATCTTAGGTTATTTAGGATAAAACTTGGTGCATGTAGCTTTAAATTCCTACAAGTAAAGTGCACCTGAAATATAGGGTGCAATATTTTTTTTTCAGGACACACGGTGTGATTTATGCCTCTTTTGCATGGACCTATGTGAACGTAATTTAAATATTATATAGTAATTAAATGCACACAGTAATCATACCGAATTTCAATTTCTGATAATGTTTAGTTTTCTATATATTCAAATTTTAATATTGTTAAAAATTAGCCTTATCTGGGTAAAAATAACCTGGCAGTGCCCTTAACCATTGGTTTTTCCGTATTGTTCCATGTTCGACGAAATGAATACAGGAGGGGTGTGTTCTATTACGGTTTTCCTCTCTCCCTAAGTTCATCTCTCTCTGTCTCTATCTTGAACGTTACAAATTTACTCCTTTGCGGTATGCTGGTCGACGGCAAATGGAGTACGTAGAAGATTATGAATTGTAACTATTTTTCCACCCCGCTCAGATGGCAGTGGTCTCAGCTTTCCCTTGTTCTCATTGGAGAAGAGTCTATGAGCCACCATTCAGTGGCTTGGGAGGATTTGCCGAGTGCCCTCCAACTAAGTAGTCTGGTAATGTAGCTTTTAGAGAACTGTGCAGCTGTCTGCTGTCGACACTGGACGGTTCTGCAGCCCACACGTCTCTTGCAGTCACCTTATCTCATTCATTCCTCCTGGAGGTATATGTATGAAGGGTAGACAATGAACGGAAAACCTCAGGTAATGCGATCTCCGTATATATCTATTGTGGTCTAACACCAGGAGGAAGGGATGAGGGTGAAGGAACCACAGGAGGCCACAGGATCGTAGCCAAAAGGGGCACATAGACACGAAGTCCCTAATAATTGCTGAACTCCTTCATGCTGACCCTGCGTAGCCATCAAATTTCCCCGTCCGGTATCGAAAGCGTGCCTTCTCGTGAGTACAGGATTCAGAATATGCAAGCATTCGCGCCATTTTTCCGAACCTGAGAGTACATACGAACGATCAAAGGAAGTAGAATGAAGTAAACTGAGGGAAAGAAATTCTTAAAGTGTGAATGTAAGCACAGTCACCTTCCCGTAGGGGAAAGAATCCGTCCCCTTACACTGCCGTGGTGTAAGCCTGTGGACCCTTAGCACTCGTGGTACCTCTGACATTACCAGAGGAACCTAGGGCCGAACATTTGACCCCTCCCGAAGGGGAGTAGTTCGGATTGGGTTGGACTCGAGGGGGCAGTGTGTTCCCGTTACCCGTGGAAGATCGGGTACCTCCGGGCAGGCCTCGCCCACTCGGTTGGGGTAGAGTCCCAGGTAAAGTCTGTTTAGTTAACGCGTGTGCACGTCGGCTCCTGCCTTTGACGAATCCTTATAATCGTTTTAAAACCCCCGGCCGTTCTTCACCCAGTCCGTTCTGCAAGGTTACCCACCTTTCTCGATACGTCATGGGTAACGTACGAGGTTTCGTCTAAAGAAATTATCTTATGTCCATTACTGCAAAACTTCCTTAGTTTTGACAAATATATATATACGAGGGCTATCCAGAAAGTAGATTAAGTTTTGGAATAAAAAGTAAACAAAGTATAGGAAACAAATTTTATTATATACAGATGAAAGCCACACTCAAATACTACTTTTCGACATAGTCACCATTCAAATAAAGGCATTTATCGTAGCGATGTACGATTTTGGAAATTCCTTCGTCGAAAAATTCGGCCGCCTGCGCCTTCAACCACTTCGTTACCTCTTCTTGCAGCTGTGCGTCGTCATCAAAACGCTGCATAGCCAGCCACTTCTTCATTGCTGGGAATAGGTGGAAGTCGCTCGGTGCCAGGTCGGGACTGTACGGCGGATGAGGAAACAACCCCCACTTAAAAGATTCAAGAACTTCACGAGTGACATTTGCCGTGTGGGGCCGGGCATTGTCGTGAATCAACAAGATCTTAGAGCTCAACATTCCTCTGCGCTTGTTTTGAATGGCTCTTCTGAGTTTTTGGAGAGTTTGGCAATACCTTTGAGAGTTTATTGTAGTGCCTCTTTCCAGGAAGTCCACCAAAATCACACCTTTTCTGTCCCAAAAAACAGTCGCCATCATCTTCCTTGCCGACATTGTTTGCATGCATTTCTTGGGCTTTTGGGGAGAACTTGTGTGCCCCCACTGAATTGATTGCAATTTCGTTTCACAGTTCACGTGTTTCACCCATGTTTCGTCACCAGTAACGATGCGATCGAGTAGAGTCACCATCCTTATGGTAAACGTCCAAAAAGTTCAACGCTGCAGCCATTCGCTGATTTTTGTGGTCCTCTGTCAAGATTTTTGGAATCCATCTTGCACAAAACTTGTGGTAACCAAGCTTTTCGCTGATGATTTCGTGCAACAAACTTCGCGAAATTTGTGGAAAACTCAAAGAAAGTTCCGTTATTGTGAACCTTCGATTTTCACGGACTTTAGCATCGACTTTTTCGACAAGTTCGGCAGTCACTATGCTGGGTCTCCCACTTCGATCTTCGTCGTGAACATTGGTTCGGCCATTTTTAAATCTGATGACCCACTGACGCACTCCACCTTCAGTGATAATGTTGTCGCCATACACTTCACAAAGCTGCCGATAGATTTCTATCGGTTTACAGTTTTTTGCAGGCAGAAACCTTATTACTGCGCGCACCTCGCGGGATTTTCAATTAACGCAGACATTTCAAACCATCACAGTATCTGAACGGAGCACAGCACGAACCTCTCACTAGCACGGCTAGATGCCGACTGAGCTGCGCAACGCTCTGACCCCAAGATGGCCGCGCTAGCCCCGCCCCTAGCGGAAACAGACGAAAACGTAATCTACTTTCTGGATAGCCCTCGTATATATAGCCAAGTTACAAGTCTACTGGATTCCATAATAACCCTTATCTTATTCAAAGTGCGGTATTTGAAACCCAGCTCCTTTAGGAGACCGCGCAAAGTGCAGTGTCCATAAAGAAAATCACAAATTTCTTGTAAATGTGCAACCAATTCCTCTAAGGTGGGCGCTCTCCTTTTTGCATAGAATCTATAAATTTCTCGACGAATTAAATTGCACGTGAAATTATCTACTTTAGAGAAACATTTCCTTTTGTTTTCACACTTGATCAGCGTCTTTGGTATTCCTTTCGTCACAATATTTCTTACTGTATTTCTGTGAATACTCAGAATTTATCATCAGGTTCATTGCATGACCCCTTACCAAGATTATTTGTCAGCACATATTTATATGTGTTCAAAACAAGCGTTTGAATATGCTTAGAAACAGTTTCCGTTATAACTTTGTTATTTTTCTAGGCTTTTCCATTAATATAATTCGGCCCAGTTATTCATACTGTCTTCACTTTGGTTATTTTCACGTGACTGAAAGTTATCTCTACTTAATTTGCATTTACCACTGCATTTCCCTCCTACGGTCTCCTCATTGTGACACACAACGAATTTCTGCACGTAATAAATGCTGATCAACTAGAAGTTGGAACTTTGGCAACTAAGACTCCACGTGGAGTAGACATGCGACTGTCATTTCCAGAAAATCAGGGTTGCTATTGGTCCTCAACGGCAGTGTTCCATCTCTTAAGTGTGGAGATAGATTTATGACGATCATTAGTGAGCGGGCGGCTCAGGTTCCTTTGACTCGGAACTGCACATGCGTTAACTAAACAGACTTTACTAGCCTGTATAGCTAGTAGAAGGTATGCTAGATCACCAGGCGGCCCCACCGAGGTTTTCGGTAGTCTTCTCTGGGGGGTTGACGCACGTAAGTGGCGTTTCCACTTCCACCCGTCTTGGTGTTGTTGTCGATGGGAGGGGGACCTTTTAGACTCCAGGAATTGCCCTATGGGAAAAGCCCCGAAGTTTCAATCGCTCCCGGGTTGAAGAAGGCTGAGGTCTTTGGACTTTCGTGTAGATCCTCTGTGTTTACAAGCTCAGTCACCCATATGAGAATGGGAAATCAGAGTGCATGTCGATGGTGATCGAACCGAGGGCCCTGTGAATGCGAGTCCCACACGTTACTGCAGTACCATTTTACTTGATAGGTAATGAGCTGCCTTAACCTGTCTTGGCCTTATTGCGCATCATTGATACACTTACCCTATCTCTTTCGCACGACAGAAAAGCAGCATGAAGCACTGCTAAATAGTTTTAACTTGTTAAAGCCAGTACATTGAAAATAGAGTGCCCATGTTAGACACAATGCGTCATAGATTGTAGTAACATACCTACGAGACCTGAATATTTAAAACACGAAAATTCCATATGTCAGCGAGAGGCTATTCAGAATAACAAGCATATTTAATTGCACGGAAATTAATGTATATTCCATTACCGTGGATCTGGGGCACAATATGCCATGTGACAAGGTGGTTTTAAAATTCCATTAAAACGTTCAATGTACGCATGCAAAATAAAAATGACAAAAGGAATGGAATAGCCGGTCAGTGAATTTATATTATTAATGGATCTGCATTTCAACTTTGAAAGCGATGTGACGAAGCAAAACTAGAGAAAATGTCACTGTGCTAATGAATAACAGAATTGTATAAAAAGATATGATCTGTTAGGTTCTATGACTATTTTTATATAGCCCAAGAAAAGTACAAATAAAGAATTAGAAACGTTTTTATTACAAATGTTCCTATAGATTCATTGGCTTAGTGGGATAGAGACTTCACATTTTTCATGACTTTTGGGGAGGCAGAACAATGACCTTCATTAGTATTGGAAAATTCAAACAAATTATAATATACAGGGTGATACGTTTGAGATGTCACAAAAGTAAACTTATATTTATGAAGATAATGTAGCTAATGAAGAAATTGTGGGAATCACGAACCCAAGACTAACTAGATCACTTTAGTTAATTGATGGAAATGAATCATTTCTCCACACTAGCCGTATATAGGCTAAGGTTTTTGATAGAGTCAACAAAAAAATTCAATACCATGGCCGGGATTTGAACCACGCATCTCCTGGTTTCCGTTCAGTTGCTCTTAACCATTGAGCTACCATGACCAACGTACCGTCTTGACATTAAATTCTCCAGTTGACTCGTATATTTCCCCGGTAGACCACTAGATGCTCTCGCATCCGAGGTACACCGTTTGTGGTGACTTACTAGTGGTCTACCGGGGAAATATATCGAGTCAACTGGAGAATTTAATGTCAGGGCGGTACGTTGGCCATGGTAGCTCAAAGGTTAAGAGCAACTGGACGGAAACCAGGAGATCCGTGATTCAAATCCCGGCCATGGCATTGAATTTTTCATGTTGACTCTATCCATCAAATAACTAGATCACACTGATGAGCTACAGAGTGATCCATATAAACCTGAACCATTTCAATAGGCCATAGCTTTTGAACCAATAATAGGACACACGTGCGACTTTGGGAGATTACATTACACTAAAATAATACCTGAAGCTTTCCTGGCGACGAATGTGCTCAAGTTCTTTTCCGGAAGCAAGCCAGGTGAAAAGACGATTAGATATCGACGTTTCGGGAGTGTACATCTCTCCCATCATCAGGATATTTATTTAATGTTATAACCACAAATGAAATACTATATATAACACAAATATAAACAAAGACAAAACACTATCAAAATTCGCATTACTGAACTAAAGACTGTTTACAGTAAATTAAATGCCAGGTCAGGAGATGGCATGAATATAGAAAATTAATTGGCTCAAAGAAACATAAGTACTTAACTTGATTATCAAGCTGCATAGATCTTTGCTTCTTAAATCGACGGATTTCCATTTTAAGGCCGGTTTCCAAGAGGAGCTAAGCTGAAATCCAGCAACACGATTAAGCGTGCTCCTCTCGGAGGAAATAGCCAAAGCCTCCGTAACTCTCCGCTCCCAGTAACGGTTGCATTTTGCCAAGATGGTCGTCTCCCCAGAGAAGTATGGGCTCGCAGAGCATTGTTTTGATAACGACCATAGAGCCAACTTTCGGGAGACGACCATCTTGACAATATGCAACAGTTAATCGGAGCGGAGAATTAAGGATGCTTTGGCCATTTCCTCCGAGAGGAGCATAGAGCTGATTTTCGGGAGACATCATCTTGGCAATATGCAACATTTACTGGGAGCGGAGAATTAAGGAGGCTTTGGCCATTTCCTCCGAGAGGAGCATAGAGCTGATTTTCGGGAGACATCATCTTGGCAATATGCAACAGTTACTGGGAGCGGAGAATTAAGGAGGCTTTGGCCATTTCCCCCGAGAGGAGCATAGAGCCAATTTTCGGGGACATCATCTTGGCAATATGCAACAGTTACTGGGAGCGGAGAATTAAGGAGGCTCTGGCCATTTCCTCCGAGAGGAGCATAGAGCCAATTTTCAGGAGATACCATCTTGGCAATATGCAACAGTTACTGGGAGCGGAGAATTAAGAAGGCTTTGGCCATTTCCTCCGAGAGGAGCATGCCTATTCGTGATACTGGATTTCAGTTCATCTCCTCTTGGAAACCGACCTTAAATGGAAATCCGTTGACTTAAGAAGCACAAATCAGTACAGCTTGATAATAAAATTAGGTAGTTACGTTTCTTTGACCTAATTAATTTTCTATACTCACGCCATTTTCTGACCTGGCATTTAATTTACTGAAACAGTCTTTTCGAATATTGATAGTGCTTTGTCTTTGTTGATATTTGTGTTATATCCAGTATTTCATTTGTGTTTATAACATTTAATAAATATCCTGATGATGGAAGGGATGTGCACTCCCGAAACATCGATTTCTAATCGTCTTTTCACCTGGCTTGCTGCCCGAGAAGAAATTGAGCATCATAATAGTTTGTACAAAAGTAGTGAATGTTGTCAGAAAGTTACACGAGAGACCTTTGGCAACCTTTGCAGACACTTGCTTTGAGTGATAGCCACATTTGTTGGACCGAGTAACCCAGAAATGAGCACGGGAACTAAACGAGGTTCCACAAATAATAATTTCCAATGAAACCCTGTAACCGAGAGAGACACGTGACGGCGAGGTACATGGGAACAGCCACCTGTCGCCCCCTCCTCCCCTGCCACACCTCAGCTGGAAGGTCACGCGTTGAAAAGATGCTCCAGGATATCGTGACTGGAACATTCTTTTGGGAGGAAGACAAGAAGTATTTTTGGACGGAGCTAGGCGTATCCATATGGTGTTCATTAATCCCCTTCTTTATCCTCTTCTTTTTCCTTCGGCCGCCCACACATTGTTTTCTTGTGTACTTTTTGGACAGAGCTACATGTTTAACAAGTCACACAGCGGCCGAAAGCAAAACCGTCGGTAGTCCCAAAGCAATCTCTATAAGCATTTCTTCACCATATAAAACAGGTTATAAAATAACAGTCTTTGTATTTAAACATCTTCCAGCACTGACTCATTCTGCCTTCTGCTCCGTAGTTTTTAACTCTTCCTTGAATGTTTCTTCCTCTGATTTTAAACTTTAACGTCTTACTTTCTTAGTACATATTTAAATATACGACGGCTGTTAAATAAAGAATGATCACTTTTTTTTGACAAAGTACCGTTACTCATCCTCATAATTTTGATGGTACTTCTCAAAATAGTCTCCCCTGAATGCGATGTACTTGTCCCAGCGTTTCTGTCAGTCTTCAAAGACATGCTGGAAACCATTTTTTGAGAGATCCTTCAAAATCGCCTCTGCAGCCTTCACCACTGCTTCTGATGATGGATAATGACTCCCACGAAGGCGTTTCATCAAGTTAGGGAATAGAAAAAAGTCACATGGGGCTAAATGCGGACTATAGGGAGGGTGAGGGATGCACTTCATGTTGATTTTTGCAAGATATTCAGCAACAACATTACCAATATGCGGCCGCGCATTATCGTGGTGCAGCATCCAGCCTGCTTCACGGAAATGTGGTCTTTTGCACCTGATATGGTCTTGCAATGTTCTCAGAACATCCCTGAAGTACTGTCCAGTTACTGATGTGGGTGCAGGTACAACATGCTGATAAACCATTCCATGAATATCAAAGAATGAGATGACCATAACTTTCCCAGAAGAAGCAGCCACTTTTGCTTTTTGGGGGCTGGTGATGAAGGGGATTTCCACACTGAGCTTTGCTGTTTGCTCTCAGGATCAAAATGATGTAGCCAAGTTTCATCAGCAGTGATTATGTTTGAAAGAAACTCCGTATCTTCCGCTAACATCAACTTTAACTAACTCACTTTTAAAAAACTAACTTTTAAAAACTCACGGTGTTTTTACTTATAATCAGAACTTGCCTTATAGTCAACTGCTTAACGAATTCAAAACAGTCTCACTCTCTGATCGTAGAACAATAGCCGAACAATTATTTCTGTACAAACTCATAAACGGCTTGTATCCACTGAAGAACTGCTTGACAGAATATGTTTTAATGTCAGTTCTGCTAATTTTAGAAATCGTCAGCTCTTTCAATTTACGACTCCCAAAACAGTATCCCATAAAAATTCTCCCATTGTTAGGTTGTGTGCGAAATACAATAAACTTTCTACTAAAATAGAGCTGGATTTTAGTTTAACTTACGAGCAGTTTAAAAAACAATTAAATATGGGAATTATTTGCATGTGATTTTCAGTTGTATTGCATAATGAGTTTAACATTTGCAATTCTAGTCTTATATAGTAGTTTAATTTGTTTCATTTTTAGTCTTAGTTTTTTTTAAATATTTTATTCCATTAATTGCATTCTCTTTCTTTTATATTCAACTTTGATCAATTATTGTTTACTCTGTTGTATCACTTATTTGCTTGATTAGTATACAATTTGCAATGTCTTGTCTTCAATAATAGCTTAATATATAGTGTATTTTTAGTTTGTCTGTATTCCTTTTTGTATTTCTGTTTTGCATTTAGTCAAACTTGTGTAACTAAATTGCATGTAGCTACTGTAACTGGAGCTTTGCTCTGTTGTAGCACAAATGAAGAAAATAAATGAAGAAAATGAAGAAAAACTACATGCACACCTGGAAATTAATTGTTCTTTCACACTGGCCGTGTGTTGGCTAAATTGTAGAGACGCAGAGTCAGACTGAAAAATTCAATGCCATAGCCGGGCTTTGAACCATGTATCTTCTGGTTTCCGTCCAGCCGCACTACGATTCAGATGGAGAATTTAAATTGAATTTTTCAGTCTGATTCTACGTTTCTACAATTTAGCCTACACACGGCCAGTGTGAAAGGACAATTAATTTCCATTTATTGACCTAATAGTGGTTAACTATGAAGCCCAGGCCTTAAAGTACTTACAATATAGTAAGTCGCCATTAAGGTAGTTGTCTCATGTGTTTATGAGAATTCCTAAGTGGTTTACCGGGAAAATACGAGTCAGTTGGAGAATTTAATATCATATCGGCACGATGGCCATAGTAACACAATGGTAGTGCGGCTGGACGGAAACCAGAAGATCCGTGGTTCAGATCCCGGCTATGGCATTGAATTTTTCAGTCTGACACTACGATTCTGCATGCACACGTGCTTGCGAATGTGCTTTTGTTCAGGAATCAACAGTCTTGGAAGCCATCGCACACAAACACGTCTCATGTGTAATGTTTCTGTCACCAACGTGTGGGTGGCACCCAATGAAAGGTTCAGTATTTCATAAAGTTATCTTAATGTAATTCGTCGATCGTCTCTCACAATGGCAGCAGCAGTGTTGATGTTTTCTTCCGTAAGAGCAGTAACTGGAGCACCGGGTCCACCTTTCTTTGAAATTGATTGTCTCCCCTCTTTAAACATTTTAAACCACCTTCGAGCTGTGCTGTAGGCAAGAACAGACTCTCCATAGGCCTCTTGTAACACTGTATAGGCCTCAATTGAAGATTTGTTGAGACGAAAGCAGAATTTCAAAGCCGCATATTGTTCCTCACGTGTTACCTCCATTGCAGCGGTAGGTGACACTGAGCATGTCAGGCAGTAACCAGGAGTACCAACAATGAAACTACTGCGTCGTGTTTGTTTCACATTAAGCTAACAGAATATAATAACATTGAATTTTAGTGCGAAGAATTATGACCGTAAAAGATAATGATCATTCTTTATTGAACAGCCCTTGTAATTTTTCTGTTTTCTAATCAGAAGTCAATACAAATGAAATAAGCAATGGGTGACAAGCTGCGCCCTTGCTGCTCTCTTTGATTTCGAAATAGTTCATGAGATAAAATTTTTCAAGGCTTATAATACTTAATTTTAGTATAGGTGAGATCATGAACTTATCGCCCGTTATACCTTGTGCTACTATAAGAGCCGATTCGTGTAAGCGATATTTATCGATGTAGGAACATGAAACACGGAGTTGAAATATCACTTGTGTGAACGGTTGTGGCAAAGCGAATAGAGTGCTTATGTGGGAGTGCTGGTAAAGGACTTGATATCTGAGTGATTTAGTGCATTTGAAACATGTCTAAATGGATATTGCGTGCGCAGATACAAATCGCGAAATAATATAACCAATACACTAGCGCACTCTCAGTTAACCTTGTCGGTCGCTTTCCAGAGTCAACAAACTAGCGCTTGGGACTGAAGGACTTTGGCGAAGGGGAACCTAAGGTGAAGGTAAATTAATGTTAGGATACAGTGGCCCAAAAATAAACAAATAAGTAAAGCGACGTGAAGGAAAAACGTGACTTTAGTTATGACCGAGGTGCAGTAACAAGGGACCTTTTTTATTCCTCCTTCGCCTTCTATTGATATTTTCAGGGTATCACTACACTCCCTAATACCTTTTACTGCAGGTACAAAGTTTGATAAATTATTACATTCCACCTAAAACTTCGATACAGAGCCATCTTCTGAGAAATAATTTATTGATGTACCCCGAATAAGTACAAAATATGAACCAGAAACACATATCCCATTTTTTGTAACGAAATTCATAGGTTTTGCATTGACTGGGGACTAAGAAGAAACAGCAAAAAATAAAAAATAATGGTGTTTAAAAGAGGATCGATATTTAGGAAGGGAGAGGAATGGTTCATAGGAGATCAAAAGGTAGAAGTGGTTAACGAGTGTGACTATTTATGTGTAAGGATGTGTAGCAGTGGAGGATGGGCCGCACAAGCCAGAAAAGTGATAGCCAATGGCAGGGCGGCAATGTCAGGGGTAAGAATATGTAAGCATAAACTGGAGATGTCAGTTAGATGGTTAGAAAGAGTGTATGAAGCCAGAACAATGTATGCAGTGGAGGTATGGGGCACATCAGAGATAGGAACACAATTAGACCAAATATATGGACTGTTTTGCAAAGAGCTAATCATCATCATTAGGCTGCGCCGTGGCTCAGTGGTTAGACCGCTTGGTTCTCACCAAGGCGGCCCGGTTCGATCCCAGGCGACCGCAAAGTGAGATTTGTGATGGACAACACGGCGCTGGGGCGGGTTTTCTCCGGGATCTCCGGTTTTCCCCGCCATCTCATTCCACTGGTGCTCCATCCACATCTCGTGTATCATCAGTGTCACCGCCTGCGGTGCCGTATGTAGTAAAAGCGGGCGTTAAACACTACACATTTCATATCATCATCACCATCATCATCATGATCATTATCATCACTGGCATGACAGCCCTATGTGGGCTCTAGCCTTCTGTAGAAGCTTTCGCCATTATACTCTCACCAAAGTCGTGCTTCTCCAGGATTTTTATATCCCTTCTCACATCCTCCTCCCTTCTCAGCTTTGGTCTGCCTGCTTTTCTTGTGCCGTCCGGGGTTGCATTAAATATTTTCTTAACTGTCCGTACTTCTGCACGGAGAACATGCTCAACCCATTGCAGTCTCTTGATCTTAATAGCTGTCACAATATCTGGCTCATCAAACAATTTATACAACTCAAAATTGTATCTTTTTCTCCATTCATTCTGCTCCTCTTTGGGGCCAAATATGAGGCACAATACCTTCCTCTGCAAAAAGCTACTAGGGCTGTCAAAATCGGCACCAAGAGAAGTGGGATTACTAGAATTGGGTAACACAAAAAGGAGAGGAATATTGAAATTCTGGTATAAGTGTATTAAAAGGCAGAAAGGGGAATTATTGAATTTGTGCAAGAAGCAACAGAAAAGCATTAAAATACAAATAGTTGGTGGTCGGAATTGGAAAGAATGGTATCAAAGATAGGCATGGTAGATCTATAGAGAGCAGAGAAGGTAAATTATAGCTGTTTTGGAAGGTAGTAAGAACTAGAGACAAGACATAGATAGGTGAGAGATATAGGGAAGTATAGAAGAAAAAATATCTTTGAAATTTTCTAAGCAATTAAAGACAGAATGGGCTAGGGAAAAATATATAGATCAACGTGAGAAAACTAGAAGAGAAGGCATAGCATGGATAAGAGTAGAATTAAAAGTGTTGAGAAGTAATGACGTAGGGATATGTGAATTTTGTGGAGATGAAGAGAGCACTGTTCATTACCTGATAGAATGTAAGGAGTTAACAGATTACAGGAGAAAAATATGGGATGTGTAAGTAAAGAGATATTGGCGGTATGCATGCTAACGGGGATGGGAGAAAAGAAATATAGATGTATAGGAGATTTCTTATATAGGATAAGAGAAAGGTGGATAAGGGTAAAAGAAGCGAAGGTCAGGAAGAAATGAAAAGCGGCTCAGGAAAACCAAAGGATTATAGCCAAGGGACCTGAGTCAGCAAGTAAATCTTAGGTCAGTAATTTTATGTATTTGTACAGGAGATATAATACAACATGCTTAATGTTAAATTTATTGTATTGAAATTGTAATGGAAACTGTACAAATAAATCAAATACTGTAAAGAAATATTAACTGTTTATTAAATCACTACAACTCACATCATATGCAAGATGTCGAAATAAATGAAAAGTAGTTATAGAGACAAGTTTATTTAAAAAAACTGTCCCAAAACAACAAAGTCATGACCTTACAAAGTATTACAAAAGCACTAAAAGGGTAAAGAATGAGTTAAACATTGCCCTTATTTGTTTATCTAGTTGCACTTTTCATTTAAACTAGATTAATCAACTGGCCGCATAGCTCAGTTGGTAGAGCCCCTACCTGCCGTGCAAAGGGTCCCGTGTTCGATTCCCAGCTGGGGCTGCGGATATTTCTCCAACCAAGATGATTCCCCATCTTCCCTAGAGTGTGGAAGTATGAATGAGAGTGAAAATGTGTGCGTAATCTATTGATTAAAAAACAAAATCCAAAGTACCACCAATCCAACCTCTACGAGATAACACCATTGCGATATGTTCCAAGGGAACGTAAATTTGATTAAATACAAAACTTGTTTCTTTAGTTTTCTATCTTCCAAGGATGAAAAAAAAATGAAAAAAACTTCTATCCAAAATTACATGGGACATCTTTTGAAAGTTTTTATTTTCTCAGACACTGCTCTAACAATTTTGGTTTGAATGCCATATCTTTTAAGTATTGTCACCGATTGCATTGTTGCAACTGGTGCGGCCGGCGGGCACAAAGGGATAGATAGTGCAACGCGGAGATAAAAAGCTTGCCGAAACAGACAAAGATAGATGACTGGAGTGTTCGCTTTCTTGATTGTTACAGAAATTTCTAATAATTTCTGGAGCAGTGAGTGTAAGTGCGTAGTGTTTAACGCCCGCTTTTACTACATACGGCACCGCAGGCGATGACACTGATGATACATGAGATGAAGATGGAGCACCGGTGGAATGAGATGACGGGGAAACCGCATGTCCCGGATAAAACCCGCCCCAGCGCCGTGTTGTCCACTACAAATCTCACTTTGCGGTCGCCTGGGATCGAACCCGGGCCGGAACAGTGAGTGGAGATATAAAAGTAGCCGTGGCTAGTATATCGGGAGAGTCGAAATAGGACTCGATAATTGTGCGCTTGAAGCTGTGACTTGAAAGTGAACTCTTTTGTTTATTTACATGTGCAGAAGTGACGAGAGTTTGTGATGGTTTGTTACGTCAGCTTGCTGCAAAGGGGTGCACAAACTTGACTTTTAATTTTACTAACCCACAAAGTCACATTATTTTCTAGTCCAATAAAATGGCATATTCAAATTTTTGGAAGTGCCTCTGATGTCTACCTCATTGTGGATAGAATGTCTGATAGCTGATAAAGCTTAACAGATAGACAAAATTATACTACACAAAAGTTACGCCCTGTTAAAGCAAACAATTTGTTGTGTCCGAGCTATTATTTGTTATTTGTAATATTTTTTTCAATACCTTTACTTTACTCAAACAGGAAGACGTTAGTCTTTTTTTATCTTCTGTTCATGTAAAGAGAGAGTGGAATTCAAAGTCATTCCATTGAGAGAAGTTCTTAAATGATAACTATCTCTTAAGATACCGCATTTCCTTATTGTAATTACAAGGTAAATATGCAGTAAGACAATTTTTACAAATTGTAATGTCCATTAGGGTGAAGGATATAGAGGAACATGCATTTTAAACAGCTTCCTGGTATAGCATACAATTAATACTCAAAGTGGTTTGAAATGTATCCAGTTTGGCACGTCTCACGAACGGTTTAAACGGCACATTACAGATGCGAATGCACGTGCCTTCAAAGCCTTCAGGAGGCATTGGTAGCCCAAGGACGGCGTCCATCACTGATCACTACTGGCGCTGAATTTTGCAAGAGCCACCAAACCGTTACTAATGCCATCGATAGCCTACGTGCAATTAAAACATACCAGCAAAGAATTCAGCTGAAACAAGTGAAAGGAATAAATCAATTATTTGGCAATCTCGATGATTAGAAAAAATGGAACACATTCTCATGCATTCCAAAGAGTGATGTGATATCACAATCTGTAATAAAAAATAACCAGTCTTCGGAATGTCTGAATTTGTTACAGAACCATACACCGACAAATATTGCACAGTTAAAAGCTACGATAAAATTTTAATTTATGGACATTTGTATATACAGGGTGAATCACCTAAAATTTGCATCGTCACTAGTTCCAAAATGGAAAGTGCTATTGTTGCGCGGTATTCACAGCATTGTTTGGTAGTAAGGGGCTTGTATTTTAGCCAATAAACATATTTTAATAACACTAAGAGGTGCATTTATGGTGCAAATATACACTTTTTTAAATGGAACAGTTCTAGGACTCTAGTGCCAGTAGTTCACGAGATATCTTATGTTGAAACTTTTACACACTGAAACTTGTACTACCTGTGGCGGTGTAAACTAAAGAAAAACAAAAGGGAATGCACTGCCTCTGTAGATCCTGACAAAGAGAAATTTAACCTTCAAAGCTTTTGTTCAAAATGACAACCTGCAGCTTCAATACAAGCTTCCAGTCTCCTGTGGTAAGTCTGCGGCACATGTTCTAGCATTTCAGTGGAAATTTCAGAGCAGGCAGCAGTAAGACGTTGTTTCCTATTATCTGGTGTAGTTGGTATGCCCCTGTAGACAGTATCTTCAGTTTTCCCCATTTAAATGAGTCTACAAATCCGGTGAAAGGGGCAGCCAAGGTTCAGGTCCCCTTCGTCCAATCCATCAATTTGGAAACAATCTGTGAAGACCAGCTGTAGTAATTCGTGCACTATGTGCTGGACAGCCATCATGCTGGAACCACATGTTCCTCCTCTTAGCCTGCCGAGGAACGTCTTCTAGCATCTGTGGAAGATGATCTGTTATGAGGTTGAGATACTTTTGAGAGTTTAGTGTTCCTTCTATGAAGGAATGGAACTTCATGGGCGCTGACGTTCCACCTGACGAAGCCAACGGAGATGTCAGTGTGCATGCTTCTACGGTTTACCTGGCCATGATTAGTAAATGTTGCTCCATCACTAAGAAAATGCATGATGAATCTGGAATATCATATCTTAATGCCCATGTACAAAAATAACACGATTTTCAAAATCGTTTGCATGTAGCTCTTGATGGAAAGAGATGTGATAAAGATGGAACCTGTGTCGATCGAGAAGCGAAGTACTGTCCGCCCAGCACAAGAAGGCAAGAGACGAATGAAGGAGGGGAGAGGTTTGAACTGTTAAACTGCTCTGTTAATGGATCTGTTTACTAGGAAATCAGTGTATGAGAGTGCATGGCCGAACTGACGAGCCCCTCCCGTCGGGGAGGTACCCAATTTACCGTGGGTGGCGGGATATCACTGCCCCCTCGAGTCCAACCCAATCCAAACAGCTCCCAGAGGGAGGGGCGCCAGTTATACTAGTCTGCCGGAGACATTCCAGCTGCTCAATAGGAGGAACCCTGGCCTCTGCATTGTCATGACTCTTTTTTGTCAGCCGCCCTCTGTCTCCTCTTACCTCATCCTTCCTCCTTAAGGTACTGCTCTAGGTGCATAGGTACAATAGATCAATTCTGGTCGACGTATCGGATCCCCTCCGTAAGAATTTATCTTATGCTGTATTCGGGAGATCCAGGTTCGATTCCGTGGACGACCTCCCTGACCCATAGATCTTTTCGGGAGTTTTCCGTGTTGCCAGGCGCATGCTGGGTTGGTTAATTACATCCCCAAAATTTCTGTCCCTCCATTTCATCTCTATTACCATTTCACATCATCTCTTATCTGGTGGTCTCTTGCAGGGTAGGAGAGTCAGCGGGAGCTTTGGCGGTGCATGGCAGGATGATATGCTGTGGGGAAACTACTTCCCCCTCCAGCAGGTTGGTTGTCGGTCTCCGAACCGGCTGCTAGGACCCTTTCGCAACCAGATACCGGGACCATTTACGACCCGGCCTCTGGGACACTTCCCGAACCACAGTATGTGCGTTGTCCTGGCCTACCGAGGGAGATCTCTAAGTAAAATGTGAGGGACCCTGCACTCTGCACAGTCGTGGCTCCTTGGGACGGCCACTCACTGCCTCATCCTTCTTCTCGGGGATGATACAATTGGGGGCATACTTACAATAGATCAGGGGCGGCTGGTGGCTCTGAAAATCGGCGGTTCACAAATTTATCCATGCAATTAAATTGTTTTAAAGTAACAAACGGTTTAAACACTATAGACTGCTGTATACACAAGTTAACGGTAATTCATAGCGTATAACACAACAGGCGTATTTCAGAAACACTCTAGAGCATAACACTCTTCTATTTATGCAGCTAAAATGGACTTGGTACCTCTTCATGGCAGACTTCAAGTGTATATTGCAAGATTTCGTTCTGGATTGTCTTGGAGGTTCCCTTAAACACTGCAGCATTCTCCAGATAGGTTTTTCAGAACACAGTCTTGCTCTGCACTGAAGTTTTATCAGTCCTCGAAAAATACCAGGATTGTTTGACGTAGTTGAATCATTGTGTCCTCGTAAAGCTAACTCTAAGGTTTCACAAAACCTAACGCAGTTAACAATAATGTTTAAAAAATACCTATTTTGAGCCACTTTCTGTGTTCTTCAATTGTTCTCCGATATGCACTGTTCATCTGCTTTGCAAAGTGAGATTTGTGGTGGACAACACGGCGCTGGGGCGGGTTTTCTCCGGGTCTCCGGTTTCCCCCGCCATCTCATTCCACCGGTGCTCCATCTTCATCTCATGTACCTATTATCAGTGTCATCGCCTGCGGTGCCCCGTATGTAGTAAACGCGGGCGTTAAACACTACACATTTCATCTGCTTTGCTATATTTACATTGCCAAGCATAGCAAAACTGTGTTTTTCATGTGCAGTTTTTAAGTTACGTGATTTTAGCACGATCATGAAGATGCTGTAAGACGTTCACGCCATGTTTTGTCCACGTATCTTCACCGCCAAAGAGAACGCAAGGAAAGCAAAACAGGCTATTTTTAATATTACAACCACACATCAAATTATATTTTTCATATACATTGTTGTCAAAGTGCCTGTTGAAATATCTTGTTTTTGTTTTGACTACCTATGTGATTTTTATATATGGCGTGGGACTTCCAAGTCGCTTATTTTCGGTTTTTTCTTCCTAAGCTCATTTTAAAAAGGATGTGCTAATAGACTATTTATGTAATTCATTGTTTCTCCTTATATAACACAATATACTTGTATTTAAATAAATCACTCTTATTCACTACTCAAAGCACGGCACAGCTAACAAAACACGGCACAAAACATGTGGCTATGCTCTGGTAGGTAATAGTAATCTGTGGTAATAGTTGACCGATGCGAACATTTAATATGAGAATAATAGGTGGCGCTGAACACAGAAGGAGAAGGCTTGGCATTCACTATTCTCTGGCTGCTAGGTTAACCAACCTTATGCAGCCATAAGCCCCGCCCTTCCCCCCTACTTGCCTCGGTACACCCTAGGTTCATCCTGCCCTATACCTCCCCATTGTATACCAGTGGTTTGCAACTGAGAGTGAACTACTTGGCACCTGCAAACAATACAGCGCGCTCACTGCACTAGACAAGGTCGAACTGAACTCCAAATGGAACATGCCCTTGCATTAAAGGGAGACCCAGCATTTTGGTTGTAGCGCAAACATGCTACCCCATTGAGAAGCCGCCCCTGCAATAGATCAAAACTGTTCGTAGTACTGAATCCCCTTCGTAGAAATCCCAAACTTAATCCTACTCCTAAATCCCATGTGGTTTGTGGTTTATGGACACAGACAGGCAGGAATTTTACTAAAAGTAACTTTTGGGGTTTCAGGAGGTCTAAATATGTATCTTTCTCCTGAAATCTAGGTTTCATTTTTTTTTTTTTTTTTTTTTTTTTTATTTTACGTCCTCCAACGTTAGGTTATGTCGGACGGTGAATGATGAAATGATGCTCAAATGTGTCCAGGGTCCATGGAGCTTAGAGCTACCCGACATTCGTCTTTAAGGATAAGGGAAACCCCCGGAAAAACCTTATCCAGATAGCTCACCCTGACCGAGATTCGAACTCGGATCTCTTGAACATGAGGCAGACACGCTACCATCTCCGCTACCGAGGCAGACTTTCATTTTTTAAAAATCTATTTACTGTACGTAGATTAGTAATAATGTGGTGTGTCAATATAGCACTTCAAAAAGGAATATTAAGAAATAAATATCTTCTTTGATACAGAAATTCCACCATTGCAATGGTATTTCGAGTCTAAACAAAGAGAGATTTTTAAAAGATAAAAGATTCAGCATGAAACTAAAAATGACATTAGTTTCCCCCCTTATCCTGGTATAAACCTTTTTTTCCAAGGGTTGCGTTGTATTTTTAAAATGTCCCCATACTGGCTCCCTCCCTCTTGTGGGCCGCTCTGAAGCGCCGGCTCTTGCTAATGATTAATCAGGGAAGATCAAAGCTAATGTTTCGTAAAGCGCACATTTGCAGACATGAGAAATGCATATGTGCAATTAATATCAGTAACGATGTGCTGCGATTAGAGGCAAAGTGCTGGCTCGGTCATTAGTGGGATTGCTGCCTGCTCCATCAGCAATATAGCTAAACGTTATTTGGTTGTTTACTTAATTCATCTTTTGAGAGCGGCAAACGTTCCATATGTTGACTTCCATAAATCAGCGAAATCATGCTCCCCACTATTTCAGACTGACATGACCGTATATTTAATGTATAACATATATTATGGGAAATTTAGTATAAAACATACATATTAAAATTTGTAAATGGAATGGCTATGCACACTTTGATAACATGCATCTTTGCTTTCCATTTACACAAATGTGATACGTACACTCACATACGCCCGCCTCGGTGGCGTAGATGGTAGCGTGTCTGCCTCACGTTCAAGAGGTCCCGAGTTGGAATCTTGGTCAGGGTGAGCTACCTGGATAAGTTTTTTTCCGGGTTTTTCCCTTATCCTTAAAGACGAATGTCGTGTAGCTCTAAGCACCCTGGATACATTTGAGCATCATTTCAGCCATTTCATTCACCGTCCGACATGACTTAACATTGGAGGACGTAAAATAAAAAAAAAATAAAAAAAAACAACACTTACATGACTTTTTCTACTAACCCTTGTAAAAATTCAAAATATAATGGAGAATGGGAAGGACATGTCAGGCATAAGGATATTGTGACTTTGTGGGTTCGTAGAACTAAAAGTCTGATCTCTGTTTCATATAACCTTGCCCCGGTGGCATGTATCACTCCGCGTGCAACTACCTTCCCCTTCATCCTAACTGGCTAATGCTTTCGCACCATACGCCATAGGCGGTGCCTTCCCGTCACATTGAAACCTGCAGCAAACGTCATAATAATTGCCAGGAATATCGACAAAATCATACAAATAAGAATATGAAGGCATGCAAAACAAATGAAGTTTATAATAAAACTGAGCAAGTTGAAACTGAATGAATGAGGAATGAAACTGAAACAAGTTTATAACGAAAGGCCTGCGGCCTTTTCCACTGAGATTTTTTTAAACCAGCACACATACCTTGAAAAAATTCTTGTCTTTCGGTCTTAAAGGCCCTGTCACGCCATACTTGTCGTGTGTCCTTCATTGACCCAAGTCTCGTCCAGGTAGTATATTTTGCGAGCTGTATCCCTGTACAGTCTGATTGTCCTTATATAACGTCTTCGCCACACAGCAATATAAATAATGATGATGGTGATGATAATGATAATGATAATGATAATAATAATGATAATAATAATAATAATAATAATAATAATAATAATAATAATAATAATAATAATAATAATAATAATAATAATAATAATAATAATAATAATAATAATAATAATAATAATAATAATAATAATAATAATAATAATAATAATAATAATAATAATAATAATAATAATAATAATAATAATAATAATAATAATAATAATAATAATAATAATAATAATAATAATAATAATAATAATAATAATAATAATAATAATAATAATAATAATAATAATAATAATAATAATAATAATAATAATAATAATAATAATAATAATAATAATAATAATAATAATAATAATAATAATAATAATAATAATAATAATAATAATAATAATAATAATAATAATAATAATAATAATAATAATAATAATAATAATAATAATAATAATAATAATAATAATAATAATAATAATAATAATAATAATAATAATAATAATAATAATAATAATAATAATAAAATACCAATTGCAGTCGCAACTGAATCACCTTCGCACGCGTAATCCTATTGCGCTCTCCACGTGTTGTGGTGGACAACACAGCGCTGTGGCGGGTTTTCTCCGAGAACTCCGGTTTCCCCCGCCATCTCATTCCACCGGTGCTCCATCTTCATCTCATGTGTCATCAGTGTCACCGCCTGCGGTGCCGTATGTAGTAAAAGCGGGCGTTAAACACTTCACATTCATTCTCTCCACGTGGTAGCAATAAGCGGCAACGTCGCCTGTCTCTCCGTACGGAATGTCAATCACTTTCTAGATTGGCGACCACAATAGTTCTGGTCTTATTTTTGCTAATTTTTAAAATTATATATATATATATATATATATATATATATTTTCAATCCACTTAGTAATTCTGTATAATGTGCTTTAAAAGTGCTAACAGCCACTCAGTTGTAGTTAAAGATAGTGTTTTCTGTATTTTGATTAATATATTACTAATCTTTTCCTCACTTTCATTTAAGGAGTAATATTTTGTTTTGTAATGTTGGCTCACTCGTAATTTCTAACATCCACGTGTTTTGGTAACAAGTAATGTATGGTTTAATGGTTGGGTATACATTTCTGTAAATAAATAGGTACGTAATAAGATTTTGGAATTTATGTATTAATGATTATCTCACATAATATTTGTACTAGTATTCGTCTGTGAAGTAAGGCTATAATTTCTTCGATATTGAATGGTTAGTTTCTGAAAGAACTTTTGTAAGTTATACGTAATATTTTGATTTTTGCAAATGATCGTTAGCATGTGGTAAATTTGTAAAGAAAACAACGCAGTTGAGGAATGTGTTCAGATGGTTAAGTATTAAATTTTTGAGAGCGCTGCGATCGCAGTTCCGCACGTGCGCGGTAGACGCTCTCTATCAAGGAGAAGAAACGTGCGCCATTGTGAGATCGCTGTCAGCCACGTACTCTTTGTTGTGCTTGTTTACAATGTCGGTGTTGACTGAAAATCTCGCCGATTGTGAAATCAGATCTGTGTTTCGTTTTCTGAATGGTAGGAAAGTGAAATTTATCGGCTGTCAAAATGTGTTGTGTTTCTCCACGACAACGCACTACCCCACACTGCAAATGCGACGAAAAACATCCTACAGGGATTTGGCTGGGACGTGTTTGACCACCCTCGTACAGTCCTGATATCGCTCCTAGCGAATTTCATCTTTTTTTTTTTTTTTTTTTTTTTTTTTTTTGCATCTCAAATCTTCCCTTGGCGGTCAACACTTCAACAATGACGAAGAGCTGAAAGAAAATGTTTCCAACTGGTTGAAGACACAGGCGGTAAGCTTCTATGAAGAAAGTATACAAAAACTTGTGCCTCGGTATGACAAATGCCTGCAAAATGTCAGCAGTTATGTGGAAAGTTTAAGAGTTGTAGAATTTTGTACAATAAATAATTTTTCTGTATCTTGAAGCGGTTCCCCTCCTTGTGGGTTGGATTTATATCACACAATGCGGTGACATCTGAAGTTGGATTCGCCCCGTCGTAAGGTCTACGCCCCACACGCGTAATAGTTTCGCGCTCCCTCGGTGTGGCGACGCATGAAGAAGCCAAACCTTACCTTGATGTAGAAGCGATAAACATTTCGTCTAAAAGCCGTGAAGATTAACTTCTCGAAGATTTCTATAAATCCTCTCTCCGGCGGCTGCGGCGAGCGAAGAGACGTGGAACTTCTCAGGCGTGGTATGGATACAAAAGAGATTTTTCTTTTGGGCAACTATGGAATAAAATAGTTTACACAGTTTTACTTTACTTGGAATTATATTTCACAACATCATTTTATTCTTTACATGCGACTTTTCAATTGATGTATATATCCCTTTACTATATATTAATTTTCTCCTTTTGTTTATAAATGATGCAACTTTTTTTTACTTAAATTATTTATCGTAGCGTCGCGTATTCGATGTATATTTTAAACGTTTACTATACGTTCATAAATGATGAACTCCAATAACTTCTCTTAGTTACAAGAAGTCTTTTACCGAAAACACGTTTACCCTCTTCAAGAGTTCAAGCCAGAAGAAAAAATGTAAGAATAAAATCATTGGTTATTTTTTCTGTTTTTGTTGCTAAGCCACTGCAATACTTAATTCTGATGGGTCCTACGTCACAATTTGGGATTTCAATAAATCTAAGCATTTGTTGCATCATCTATATGGCCTGCTTGGTTATTAACTTAAGTTGAAATACAGATGGCCATGTTTACCTAATATGTCCATGTATGCAATATCAGCTTCAATCTGTACACAATTTAATTTTATAACTAAACAGAACTTACTTTCTGGACATACTTCGTACTTTGAAATTGGCTGCAGTCTCGAGCAAGCTTTAATATTTTTGGAACTAAAGCATATATGTTTTCATATTTCATATGAAATATAGTACATAACTTATATAGCTTACAACAAAGGAGTTTTAATTTAAAAGATGTGCTTTGGTCTCAAAATAGTCATTATTATTTTTGTGGAAATATTTGAAACTTTATCGTCACATAGCTGTTTGAATCCTTTTGGGGTGAAAAAAAACCCCAGACATATGTTTTTCTGGAGCTGACACCATGCGGGGGTTAAGGGAAATAATATTCCCTTGTAATCTAATTTCTCCTCACGTAATTCTAAAATGATGTTTGTCTATATTAAAAAATGCACCAACTGAAACACTGTAAGAACTAGTTACCATTAACGAACTTCTATGAAACTATTTCGCTGTATAAACTTCAGTTCCTCGCTTTTATTGACAATTCTGAAAACTCTTCAGTATCCCATTTGTGGTGAGAGAAGTACATGAAATACTCGCTCCAGTTATTCATTCCTATAGTAACTACTGGAATGCTAGATTTCGTTTCTTTCTTTTACCCTTTATTTCCCTTTTTTCCGTGTGACAGACGTTGAGAAGTAGGATGCAAATGATTGGATTCCGTAGAGCCAATTACAGACAATACATCCCACGCTTCCATTAGGATCTCCGCCGTATATGTTAATTACCATTCCTTCATTGAATTACCGTTTCCAGTGATTCATTTTAGCAGAGATCTTGCAGCCACTCCAAAGCGTGACAGCTCTAAACCATATTAATAAAGTAGTTTACAGAATTTCAAGTTTTGAAAGTACATAAGCAGAGCCGTGTATTTTGACAAACGACATCAAGCTCATGTGTTCTTAATGCAGCTTTACTGTTGCTACCATTAACAAATTAGGTTATTATATTACAGAGGTGAACAATCCTTTAGGGCACCGCTTTCAAGGCGTGAGGCCGGGCGGCGAGGCTGGTTGCTGAGTTGGCGATGTCGCGTAAGTTACCTCTAACACGTACGAGAGCTGTTGAATAAAGATTGATCATAATTTTTCGCACTAAAATTCAACCTTATCATATTCCGGTAGCTTAATGTGAAACAAAGGCTCCGCAATAGTTTCATTGTTGTAATCATGCTTCCCGCCTGTGAGAACCAGGCAAAATTCAGACATGTTCAGTATCGCCTACCGCTGTAATGGAGATAACACGCGAGGAACAATATGCGGCTTTGAAATTCTGCTTTCGTCTCAACAAATCTTCAGTTGAGGCCTATAGAATGTTATAGGAGGCCTATGGAGAGTCTTCTGCCCCACAGCACAGCTCGAAGGTGGTTTAAGATATTTAAAGAGGAGAGACAATCAATTTCAAAGGAAGGTGGACCCGGTGCTTCAGTTCCTGCTCTTACAGAAGAAAACATCAACACTGCTGCTGCCATTGTGAGAGAGGATCGACGAATTACTTTAAGATCACTTTCTGAAATACTGAACATTTCATCGGGTGCCACCCACACGTTGGCGACAGAAACATTACACATGAGACGTGTTTGTGCCCAATGGGTTCCAAGACTGTTGATTCCCGAACAAAAAAGACATTCGCATGCAGTTAAAGTTGATGTTAGAGGAAGATCCGGAGTTTATTTCAAACGTAGTCACTGCTGATGAAACTTGGCTACATCATTTTGATCCTGAAAGCAAACAGCAAAGGTCAGTGTGGAAAGTTATGGTGGGAAAGCTATGGCCATCTCATTATTTGATATTCATGGAATGGTTCATCAGCATGTTGTACCTGCACACACATCAGTAACTGGACAATACTACAGAGATGTGCTGAAAACATTGCAAGTCCATATCAGGCGCAAAAGACCACATTTCTGTGAAGCAGGCTGGATGCTGCTCCACGATTATGCGCGGCCGCATATTGCCAATGTTGTTGCTGAATATCTTGCAAAAATCAACGTGAAGTTCATCCCTCACGCTCCCTATAGCCTGGATTTAGCCCTATGTTGCTTTTTTTATTCCCTAACTTGAAGAAACGCCTTCGTGGAAGGCATTATCCATCATCAGAAGCAGTGGTGAAGGCTGCGGAGGCTATTTTGAAGGATCTCTCAAAAAGTAGTTTCCAGCAAGTCTTTGAAGACTGTCAAAAACGCTGGGACAAGTGCATCGCATTCAGGGGAGACTCTTTTGAGAAGGACCATCAAAATTATGAGGATGAGTTAAGGTAAGTTGTCTAAAAAAAGTTGTAATCATTCTTTATTTAACAGACCTCGTATAGGATAAAAAAACTATAAAGCACTAGTTGCTATATCATTATACATAACTATAAATTATTTAAGGCAAAGAGGCACTGAAGCTGCTTGTATTTGTTGTTCAAACATTTGTGACACGTGATTAAAAATTTGACCATCGCATTCCGCAGTTCGCCCATTTTTAAAATTCGCGTCTTTTACTTCGTCAAACATCCGCAGAGAATTCAAGATATACATTTCATAAATAATGGAAATATTTTAAGATGAGAAGGTACTGCCTATCTCCATGATTTTTGGGTGCGCATTACTATGAAATTATTATTGATATGTCAGGCATGTTCTTAAAACCTTTATCTTTAATAATACCTATTATTATTATTATTATTATTATTATTATTATTATTATTATTATTATTATTATTATTATTATTATTATTATTATTATTATTATTATTATTATTATTATTATTATTATTATTATTATTATTATTATTATTATTATTATTATTATTATTATTATTATTATTATTATTATTATTATTATTATTATTATTATTATTATTATTATTATTATTATTGTTATTATTATTATTATTATTATTATTATTATTATTATTATTATTATTATTATTATTATTATTATTATTATTATTATTATTATTATTATTATTATTATTATTATTATTATTATTATTATTATTATTATTATTATTATTATTATTATTATTATTATTATTATTATTATTATTATTATTATTATTATTATTATTATTATTATTATTATTATTATTATTATTATTATTATTATTATTATTATTATTATTATTATTATTATTATTATTATTATTATTATTATTATTATTTGAAAATGTTATTCCCTAAAATTTACATTAATGGCGATATTATTAAAATCATGATTAATATTCAATTTTATTTTCTTCTATTTATCTGATTACTTTCAAACGTTCACTTGTTATCTTTAGCCTCGTTTCTTATCCACTACAATCACAAATAATTTTGAATAAAATTAAACCTAAAATAACTGTTTCAAAACGAAAACAAAACATACTGTCACCGTGTGACGTTGTGCTGTTGCCACAGGTCGCAGCTGGGCGCTTCACAGTAGAGAAAAAGACAGAGAGGGGCTCCAGAACGTTCTGCCCATTGTTGCGGCCGCTGAAGTTCTCGAAAGGTCTACTGTTTTCTAGGAACAATGGCTGGGAGGTATAAATACCCTGCAAGGTGTTAGGGTGGCAGTTTTTTGTAGTTTACGTCCTCCAACGTTAAATCATATCGGACAATGAATGAAATGGGTGAAATGATGCAAAATGAGTCCGGGGTCCATGGAGCTTAGAGTTACCTGACATTCATCAATTAGAATCAGGGAAAACCACGGAAAAGCCTTATCCAGTTAACTCAACTTAACCGAGATTCGAACTCGGGACCTCTTGAACGTGAGGCAGACACAATACCATCTACGCTACAAAGGCGGGCTCAGTTGTTTTTGGTTATTGCGACAGTCGACGATTGAAGTGTACTGTATTGATTTCTTTCATTTGTTTTCGTGCAGCAAACCACCGAGTCAGCCTGGAAGACAGCTGATTGCCAATTACACGTCTTTTTACTGCAGCAAAAGTTGTTCTAAATTTCTGCAAACCAGATTTCCGAATCTAAGTAACCTGCGCAGTACTAATATTTAGTTCTGGAATCCCACTCTGTTGCCAGACTGCTAATGTTCAATAATTATCTCCTTTAAACTTCAAGAAAGGGGAAGTTGTGATTGGACTTTATTATTCATCATATTAGGATCTCGTGATTTCACCTCGTCAAATCTGCGAATATCCTTAACATCCTGTGTATGTATAACCATTTCACAAATGTTTTTCTTGATAAACATGAAGTGGATACAAGAATAAGAACAGTTTTACACAAATAACCTTAATAATTAGTTAAAATGTACTCGTAGCCTTAGGTAAAACGAAAACATACTGTTGGAATGGTTGGATAATGTAATAATAGCAGAGAGATAGGGGAGAGGGAGATGGAAAGTGAATGTGGCACGCTTCCAAAAAGCAGTATATATGGTACCCCACCCCCAACTTCTTTTGCCAACAAACAACTTTAGGGGAAAGCTTCACTAACGGAGCACATTTTGCCTCTGTCAAGTTTAGGTGCAGCTTTTAGATACATCGTTCATATAAACCAACCTTTATGTAATGGATGTTAGAAAAGTATCGCAGGCAAAGAAAAAGAGACAAATTGCTCCTAATTTAAATGATGTATCGGGCCCCATCACAACGGAGCCGCCACTGATACATATACGCTACATAGTCCACCGGGACGACCAGACTTCTCTTTGCTGATAAAATATTTAGTTCTCGCTTTCCTTGCGTGATGTACTTTACTCGTACTCCAAATCAGCTCATCTTTTTCCTTCCAGATCGTTATCCACCTCCGTCATCAAAATCACATGAGGATTTGCATTTAAAGTGAACGTGAATGAAACCGTCCAAGTTGCTCTTCATCTTTCTTGCCTGCTTATATTTTATTTGTACTTTCTTGCATGGCTTTCTTGCTCTTACTGAGCACTAACCCCATACTCTGTTTCATACCGAAATATCTGACCAGTAAGAATCACAGTTTCATAAACAAATAATTGGAGAATTTTAATAATAAGATTTTAATATATAACCACAATAAATATCCGGATGTTAAAATCAACATAGAGATGCCAGCCTGGCAGCCAAACCCAGCCAGCCAGACAGACAGCCCGCCAGACGCAGTGAGCCAGACATGGCCAGCAGCCAACCAGCCAGACACAGCCAGCCAGCCAGAAACAGCCAACCAACCAGCCAGCCAGCAAGCCAGCCAACCAGTCACAACCAGCCAGCCACAGTCAGCCAGGCAGCCACAGCCAGCCAGAAACAGCCAGCCAACCAGGCACAGCCACCCAACCAGTCACAACCAGCCAGCCACAGTCAGCCAGGCAGCCACAGCCAGCCAACCACAGCCAGCCAGCCACAGCCAGCCAGGCAGCCACAGCCAGTGAGACAGCCACAGTCAGGCAAACCAGGCAACCAGCCACAGCCAACAACAGCCAAACAACCAACCAGCCACAACCAGCCAACCAGTCACAACCAGCCAGCCACAGTCAGCCAGGCAGCCACAGCCAGCCAACCACAGCCAGCCAGCCAGCCAGAGCCAGCCAGCCACAGCCAGTGAGACAGCCACAGTCAAGCAAATCAGGCAGCCAGCCACAGCCAACAACAGCCAAACAACCACAGCCAGCTAGTCAAAGTCAGCCACAGCAAGCCAAACACAGTCAGCCAGCCAGCATTAGCAAGCCAACTAGCCACAGCCAACAACAGAAAGCCAGCTAGCCGCAGCCAGCAACAGAAAGCCAACTAGCCACAGCCAGCCAACTAGGCACAGCCAGCCAGCCACAACCAACGACCCAGTCACAGACAGCCACAGCCATCCAGCCAGCCAGCCAACCAGCCACAGCCAGCCAGCCACTGCCAGCCAGACCGCCTCAGCCAGCCAGCCACTGCCAGCCAGACCGCCTCAGCCAGCCAGCCACAGCCAGCCAAACCAGGCAGCCGGCCACAGCCAAGCACAGCCAGCCGACCGCAGCCGGCCTGCCAGCTACAGCTAGCCATCCAGTCACAGCCAGCCACCCAGCCTCGGCAAGCAAGTCACAGAACCCTGCCACTGCCAGCCAGACCGCCTCAGCCAGCCAGCCACAGCAAGCCAACCACAGCCAAACAACCACAGCCAGCTAGTCAAAGCCAGCCACAGCGAGCCAAACACAGCCAGCCAGCAACAGCAAGCCAACATCAGCCAAACAACCACAGCCAGCTAGTGAAAGCCAGCCACAGCAAGCCAACCACAGCCAGCCAGCAACAGCAAGCCAACTAGTCACAGCCAGCCAACTAAGCACAGCCAGCCAGCCACAACCAACCTCACAGTCACTGACAGCCACAGCCATCCAGGCAGCCAGCCAACCAGTCACAGCCAGCCAGCCAATCAGCCACAGTCAGCCAGCCAGAGCCAGCCAGGCAGCCACAGCCAGCGAGCCAGCCACAGTCAGGCAATCCAGGCAGCCAGCCACAGCCAACAACAGCCAAACAACCATAGCCAGCTAGTCAAAGCCAGCCACAGCCAGCCAATCACAGTCAGCCAGCCAGGATTAGCAAGCCAACTAGCCAGAGCCAATCAGCCAGCAACAGAAAGCCAACTAGCCACAGCCAGCCAGCCACAACCAACCACCCAGTCACTGACAGCCACAGCCATCCAGCCAGCCAGCCAACCAGCCACAGCCAGCCACTGCCAGCCAGACCGCCTCAGCCAGCCAGCCACAGCAAGCCAACCACAGCCAAACAACCACACCCAGCTAGTCAAAGCCAGCCACAGCAAACCAACTACAGCCAGCCAGCAACAGCAAGCCAACAACAGTCAAACAACCACAGCCAGCTAGTCAAAGCCAGCCACAGCAAGCCAACCACAGTCAGCCAGCCACAGCAAGCCAACAACAGCCAAACAACCACAGCCAGCTAGTCAAAGCCAGCCACAGCAAGCCAACCACAGCCAGCCAGCAACAGCAAGCCAACTAGTCTCAGTCAGCCAGCAACAGAAAGCCAACTAGCCACAGCCAGCCAACTAGACACAGCCGGCCAGCCACAACCAACCACCCAGTCACTGACAGCCACAGCCATCCAGGCAGCCAGCCAATCAGCCACAGCCAGCCAGACCGCCACAGCCAGCCAGCCACTGCCAGCCAGACCGCCTCAGCCAGCCAGCCACATCCAGCCAAAGCAGGCAGCCAGCCACAGCCAAGCACAGCCAGCCGACCGCAGCCGGCCTGCCAGCTACAGCTAGCCATCCAGCCACAGCCAGCCAGCCTCTGCAGGCAAGTCACAGCAACCCTGCCACAGCCAACCAGCTAGCCACAGCCAGCCAAAGCCAGCCAGCCACAGCCAGCTACAGCCTGAGCCAGCAAGCCACAGGAAAAGCCAGTCAGCCAACCACAGCCAAAACCAGCCAGCAAGCTAGCCAGCCAACCAGCTACAGCCAGCCAGGCTCAGCCAGCCTGCCAGCCAGCCAACAAGCCACAGCAAGCCAACCAGCCACACATAATCCAGCCCAGAGTCCAGCTAGAACAAAAAATTTGTTTTTGATTGCTGTGTGTGAAAGAAGATAACTTGTTTTGTGACGTGATGTTTTAAAGTTTAGGGCATGGAGAAGTTATTGTATATTGAAGAAGTGCTAATTATTATTTAAATAAATTTTGGTTTTAGAATATTTATCAAACAGTTGTTAGGCTAGTGTTTAAATTGGTGGATTGGGGTGAGAAGGATTTGTGGTTCTTGGTTTGAGGATGAAGAGTATTTTGTATGAAGTTATTATATAAATTATGGTGAATGGCTGAATAAGTATTTTGGTGTTTATAATCATTTCATTTTGTACTAAATAGGATAATTGAGTTGATTGAAAGTTATTGTTTTTGTGGTTAAATTTATTAGAAATAGTTAAATATTGGTATTTGGATTTAATTATATCTAAGATTTACTATAAAGTTTTGTAATGTACATTTTGGTTTAATTATTTTGTAAAAAGGTTATTTAGAGTAAAATTTAAAAATTTTAGGTGTGATTTTTAAGTGCCAGTTTTTGAAATTTATAGTTTGTAGTGGAAGAGATTTGTGATGATATGATTTTGTATTGTATATCGAGTTGAAAGTATAATACATGTAGTTTTGTTAGTTATTATTTGTAAATGTGAATGATGAAGTTGAAGGTATTATGGTTGATCAGTTAACTATTTAATATGTTTCTTTTTTGTTTTTCTGTAATTATTGAAATTTAAAAGTTTTTATTCTTAAATATTGGATGTAATTGATGTGTAGACAAAAGGTTGGTTTTTGTGTAGTAATATACTATGAGTGAATGGATTTTAATTTTAAAGAGTATATAAGGATCTATGAATTTTATTTTTTGGTAAGGGGTTTTGAAACGAATAAAGTTTTAAATTTTGATTTCTATAAAGATTTTGGTTTAAATTATTAACCTATAATAGTATTAGTTAATTGAAGTTATTGATGTATTGGTTACCAGTAAGTATAGTACCGGATACCGGTATTTTAGCAAATGGTAGATATATACATTATAATTTACCTGAATACCAGTTAATTGTTTCTCTGGATACCAGTTTGAGCCTTATTTGTGATGTGTAATTTTGATTTGTAAATTCGTAGCTCTGTATTTTAATATTTATAATCTGAAATTTTGATATAGTAATTGTTGCGTTTTGTAATGTTTTGGTTTTAACAAATAAAAATTTGTAAATCATGTCCCGGAATTAGAAATTAGGAACCGGGATGTAGATTTTTAGATTTTATTTATGCATTTACTTTTTGTTTGGTCCAGCCAGCCCAGCCAGCCAGCCCAGCCCAGCAAGCCCAGCCTAGCAAGCCCAGCCCAGCAAGCCCAGCCCAGCAAGCCCAGCACAGCACAGCCCAGCCAGCCTAGCCTAGCTCAGTCAGCCAGCCAGCCAGCCCAGCCCAGACCAGCCCAGCCTAGCTCAGTCAGCCAGCCCAGCCAGCCCAGCCCAGCTCAGTCAGCCAGCCAGCCCAGCCAAAACCAGTCGAGCCCAGCAAGCCCAGCCCAGCTCAGTCAGCCAGCCAGCCCAGCCCAGCCCAGTAAGGCAGCCCAGCCAAAACCAGCCCAGCTCAGTCAGCCAGCCCAGCCAGCCAGCCCAGCCCAGCCTAGCTCAGTCAGCCAGCCCAGCCAGCCCAGCCCAGCTCAGTCAGCCAGCCAGCCCAGCCAAAACCAGTCCAGCCCAGCAAGCCCAGCCCAGCTCAGTCAGCCAGCCAGCCCAGCCCAGTCAACCAGCCCAGCCCAGCCAAAACCAGCCCAGCTCAGTCAGCCAGCCCAGCCAGCCAGCCCAGCCCAGCCCAGCTCAGTCAGCCAGCCCAGCCCAGCTCAGTCAGCCAGCCCAGCCAAAACCAGTCCAGCCCAGCCCAGCCCACCCCAGCCCAGCCCACCCCAGCCCAGCTCAGCCAGCCAGCCCAGCCAGCCCTGCCCTGCCCATGCCTCCCCAGCCCAGCTCAGTCAGCCAGCCCAGCCCAGCCCACCCCAGCCCAGCTCAGTCAGCCAGCCAGCCAGCCCAGCCAGCCCAGCCCAGCTCAGCCAGCCAGCCCAGCCAGCCCAGCACACCCCAGCCCAGCCAGCCCACCCCAGCTCAGTCAGCCAGCCAGCCCAGCCCAGCCAGCCCACCCCAGCTCAGTCAGCCAGCCCAGCCAGCCCAGCCCAGCCCACCCCAGCCCAGCCCAGCTCAGCCAGCCAGCCCAGCCCAGCCCACCCCAGCCCAGCCAGCCCACCCCAGCTCAGTCAGCCAGCCAGCCCAGCCCAGCCAGCCCACCCCAGCTCAGTCAGCCAGCCCAGCCCAGCCCAGCCAGCCCAGCCAGCCCAGCCCACCCCAGCTCAGTCAGCCAGCCAGCCCAGCCAGCCCAGCCAGCCCAGCCCGGCCCACCCCAGCCCAGCCAGCCCAGCCAGCCCAGCCCAGCTCAGTCATCCAGCCCAGCCCAGCCAGCCAGGAAAGAAAATCATTTTTGATTGCGGTTTGTGAAAGAAGATTTGTTTGTGAAGTTATGATTTTTAAGTTTAGGAGATGGAGATGTTATTGGCTTTTGAAGAAGTGTTATATATTATTTAAATGAATTGTGTTATTAGAATATTTATAAAAGAGTTTTCATGTTAATTATTTAATTAGTGGATTAGGATAAGAAATATTTGTGGTTTTTGGTTTAAGAGTATTTTACCTGAAGTTATTATATAAAATATGATGAAAGGTTGAATAAGTGCTTTGGTGTTTAAAATAATTTTATTTTATAGTAAATATGATAATTGAATGGATTGAAATTTTTTATGTGGTTTATATTTATTAGAAATTGTTCAATTTTTGATATTTTGATTTAAATACGTGTAAGATTTATTATAAAGTTTTGTAGTTTATTTTTTTTTTAATTTGATTTTAAAATTTATTATTTTAAAAATTCTGATATGTTATGGTAGACTTTTGTAATTTTTTGGTTATAATAAATAAGAATGTGGAAATCATGTCCCAGTATTAGAAATTGGGAACCGGAATGTAGATTTTCAGATTTTATTTATATAGTTATTTTTTTTTTTCTAGCCCAGCCCAGCCCAGCCTAGTGTTACCAGATATTTATCTTTCAGGATAAGAGAAAACCTCCAAACTTATATCATTTCGGACGATGCATGAAACGATATTCAAATGAGTACAGGGTATATAGAGTTTAGAGTTACCAGACATTTATCTTTCAGGATAAGGAAAATCCTCCAACGTTGTATATCGGATCATGAATAAACTCATGTTCATATGAGTACAGGTTACATAGAGCTTAGGGTTAACAGATATTTATCTTTCAGGATAAAGGAAAACCTCCAACGTTAGGTCATATCGGCCCATGAATGAAATGATATTCTAATGACTACAGGATACATAGAGCTTAGAGTTACCTGACATTCATCTTTCAGGATAAGGGAAAACCTCCAACGTTAACGCCGAAAAGCATTAATTAATTCACTTTTAAAAAATTGACAATTAATGAGGCAATTAATTGAGAAAAGTCAATTGATCACACAAAACAACACATAAATGTTTCAAAACATGCTTTAAAGGTTAGTTTCCTCCGTTATGGCTGGAATCATTGATGCTGTGTGGTAGAAATGATTAATCTGTAGATTGCTTTGATACTGGTTCTAGGAAAGTATGAACCACTTTAGCTGACAATTTGTTCCCATGGTGACAAATCTTGCGTTTCTGTCATATGATTTTATAAATTTGGTTCGGGATTTAAGTAGTGATTATTCCTAAACGTTTGTGTTTCATATTTATGAAATGTTTCTTAGCGCTTGTTACTTACTTTCCCTTTGTATTTTCTGTATCAATTAGGTTGCAATTTTGATAAGCTCTGGATTTTTTATTTGAAGAGATACTGTCTTAGTTGATAGAACCAGGATGAATAATATCTCTAAGTACTAATAAAAGGTAGGAGTGTTGTTCAATAAAGAATGATCATAATTTTTTGTGGTCATAATTTTTCGCAATGAAATTCAAACTTATTGTATTCTGTTACCTTAATGTGAAACAAACATGCCATAGTAGTTTCACTCTTGGTACTCCTGGTTCCCGTCTGTGAGAAACAGGTAAGTTCAGACATGTTCATTATCGCCTACCACTGCAATGGAGGTAACATGCAGTTAAAGTTGATGTTAGAGGAAGATCCGGAGTTTCTTTCAAACGTAATCACTGCTGATGAAACTTGGCTATATCATTTTGATCCTGAGAGCAAACGCCAAAGCTCAGTGTGGAAATCTCCTTCTTCACCAACCCCCCAAAACAGCAAAAGTGGTTACTTCTGCTGCGAAAGTTATGGTCATCCTATTCTTTGATATTCATGGAATGGTTTATCAGCACGTTGTACCTGCACACACATCAGTAACTGGACAGTACTACAGGGATGTCCTGAAAACATTGCAAGTCCATATCAGGCGCAAAAGACCACATTTCCGTGAAGCAGGCTGGATGCTGCACCACGATAATGCGCGGCCGCATATTGCCAATATTGTTGCTGAATATCTTGCACAAATCAACGTGAAGTACATCCCTCACCCTCCCTATAGTCCGGATTTAGCGCCATGTAACTATTTTGTATTCCCTAATTTGAAGAAACGCTTTGGTGGGAGGCATTATCCATCATCAGAAGCAGTGGTGAAGGCTGCGGAGGTGATTATGAAAGATTTTTCAAAAAATGGTTTCCAGTATGTCTTTGAATACTGGCAGAAACGCTGGGAAAAGTGCATCGTATTCAGGGGAGAGTATTTTGAGAGGGACCATCGAAATTATGAGGATAAGTAAAGGTACGTTGTCCAAAAAAGAAAAAAAGTTGTGATCATTCTTTATGAACAGCCCTCGAATAAGAGCTCCAAGAATAAACTTTGAACCGCAGTATTTGGACTGCGCAAATATAGCATAATTATTAGTCTTTCAATTGAAGGTTGGTATGAAGTACATTTTTATGGAGCAGTTTTAACTGATAAAAAACCTAGAAGTTGTATTGTCTAAAAGTCTTTTTTAATTTGTTGAACATATGTGATGATTTTATGAAGCACATCTTTTCTGTTATATTGATCATGGTTATATCCTTTTCGTTATATTTTTCTGTAATAACATATTTTTGGAAACCATTTATTTCATTTTTTTTATATTTTGCTGCATATTGCATTGTCACAAGTGACTTCTGACTAACACAAATAGTAGTTCATTTGACTGCAGTAGTACGCGTGACGTCACTCCCCCACTCCATCACCCGTTGTACAATCAGTTTGCGTAAACCGGTCTCTCTCTTTGGGTAGCCATTGACGAGTGCAGACGTATTTACACGCAGCTGGTGAAGGACAGGTAGCTGGCCGCTGTGACTGCTTATGTACCTTTCTTTATTGTAGTAAATGTTCGTTTGTCTAAATTGTTTTAGCATGTAGTTTATAGAAAACCAAAACCTTACGCAAAACCTGTAAATTCTACCTATTTAGCAATTCTGGTCATGTGCTAATTATCCAATCCCATCTTTGGTTAGGTCGTCACATAATGGTGGTTAGGTGCTGGGTACAATTTTACTAATGATTTATTGTGAAAATTATTAAAATTATTTTGAAAACAATATTCCTGAAATTTAGAAAATGTGTAAGAAATGTAAGGCCACGTGTAGATTGCTTTCCCTTACCTCGCCATCTTGAACATTCTTAACTTTAATGTAAGTAGTAAATTTAAATTATTCTGTTCTTTGTTAAAGAAAAAAAAAAATTAATCGGGCGTTTTATTTCAAGTTTTCTAAAAAATGTGTCTTATTAAACAGTTTCTGAAAATGCCTCACCACGTGTTTCACGTGTAAATTGGTTGTGTTAATGTAATGTTTTTCTTCCCCCAATCATTGAACTTGTAGTAAAAGTGAAAAGGAAATAGTAATAAAAAGTTCTATGCAAAAAGATTTTGTTGGTAAAGTAGTACGTTGTAAGAGCCAAAGTACTCAATTGCTGAATTCAAAGTGTGAAACAAGTGAAGTAAGTTTTAAGGTTGGAATAGAAAGTTCAAACTATATTCCCTTGTATGCTTTGTTCGATTCTAGAAGGTAGAACCTTTAATTTGCCCCTAGTTAATAATGGATATTTTTAACTAGTCTGGCCTCAATTTTGACTTTTTTTTGTAATCCCTTTATTAATTTCTGTGTAAACAATGAGAGGTTTGAGAGTACATACAGAGTAGTTAAAGCCGAGATATTAATTTTGATGTGCACACTTTACATAGTGAAGTTTTGAGTTGATATACTTTCTCAATTTTGGAGATGAGTTCCAGTGGGTGGAACTTATTTTGTGCCCCAAACAATTGGTGGATTCAGTTGTTCCTGGCTTCATTTTTGGTACTTTTTATTTTTTTTTTCAGTCCACTTATTAGTTTTGCATAAATGTGCCAAAGTGCCAATTAGTTACTTTTTCTGCATTTGCTGGTTTTCTTAGTAATTTAACTTTTGACTTGTGTAGTAATAAGTAATCACTACCTAATTCATTATGTCTAAGCATACTAGGCAGCAATCTAATTTACCAATTGAACTCTTGGTAGAATCAGAAGGAACCTCAAATTCTAGTGATGTTAGTACTAGTATTCAGCTTGTCTACCCCAGGTCAAGTTATGCCTCCAGTTATGCAAACACCTGTATTTAGGCCTGCAACTGAACCATCATATTTTAAAAGTTCTTCAGAATCACCATTTGATTTCCTTAGAATTTCGAAAAGGTAGCCTCAGCCAATGGGTGGAGTGATGAAATGTAATCAAAATTTTTCCCTGGTTAAGATTCTTTTGCACAATGGTTCCAAATTTTTCAACATAGAAATCCACATCATGATTGAACATTAGCTAGCAGTTTTTTTACAGTAGATTTGCTAGAAATGAAACTTGGAAGTACCAGTTACAGAACCTGTGATGGATTATATCTATGAGGTATTCTCTGTGTGAGCAGATCAATCCATGTATGTCACAAGCTGAACAAATTGAATATTTATTGCAAGTTTTAAAACATGTGCAGACTTGTTTCCCTCTAAACTCACAATCTGTTGATGAGGTTTTAACTGTTATCCGTAGAGTAGACCACGCTCAGTTTGTATGTACAAAATCAACAGCACATGCTTACCCAAAGTAATGTAAATGCTACAGTTCAACCCCTTTTAGGGCTTAACCAACCGTCAATGCCACAGCTGTTGCCATCTACTAGTACTGCAGCTTTGCCTTCTGTATGTATTACAGATTTAATTAATAGTTGAACATCTATGTACATATTTCAATCAGTTTCAGACACCACCACTAGTGCCTGTACAGTCGAGCCAGCCTCGTGTTCATTTGCAGCGCAGTCAATCTTCTGGACAGTCTTCAAGACATCAGAATCAGAGCGATCCATCAGTCATCTATTACAGATGTAACAGAAGAGGCCATATGGCAAGAGTGTCTCGCAGTACTCTGGCTGTCAAAACGACCAGCGCCCAGCCTCAATGGACCAGACTTGGCAACATCACAGCCATTTTCTAGCAACACTGCTAACCATCCCACTCCAGCTCTACAGATATCTCAGGCTCCTTCACACTCAACACAAGGGATTGTAGCTTCAGTATCGGGTGAGATTTTAAATCTTACAGGTATAATTAATGAAAGTGAAGTTAACATTGTTGGATGCAGGTAGTGCAGTTAGCAATCTTAATGCAGTTCATGTTACTGATCTTTTGAAATTGCAACCTATTTTAAATGATGTTGACGACCGCTGGAAACAAATTGTTGCTTAGAATTTGTTATTGATAATACTTTTTTTTCAGGAAAATGTTTTGGTACTTAAAGATTTAGCACATGAGCTCATTTTAGGCAATGACTTTCTCAATGAACATGGTGTAGTTATTATGTTCAAAATTGTAATATCAATGAACAACTAAAGCAATAAGCTTTGTATGATGTCAAACATAGAGATGTTAAATGTAATGTTGGAAAATTTGTGAAAGTTTTTACTCACATTCGAAAGAAAGGTAAATCTACTAATCTCCTTCATAGGTATTTTGGACCATTTGAAAATATTAAACAAATCTCTCAAGTGACATATTGTTGGTCGACCACATGCCCCATGCACCAAACATCAAAAGTGTAAGTTTCTAGAATTTTTCCCTTAAGATCCTGTAGGCCCTTATAGGTTATAAATTGTATATTTTTTAAATTCATATAAGAATACCCAACTAACCAGTCTAATTTCATGTTTTATATGCTGTGTATTTTTTTTAGGCATTACTAGAACTTATTTATTCTGTAGTAGTGTTTAGCACAGCGTTAAGATGTATTATTTTGGGAGAATATGTTGTAACCTTAGTGTGATGTGTGTTTTCTTGCAGCAGGCTTATCTGAAAACTGTTACGAAACAAAGTTGTATCTTAACTAATTCTTCTTTTGAGTGTTGATAAAATGTTGTTTCATTTAGGCCTTAACATCTTGAATACAATCTATGCTGTATTTGTTTTCTTTCTCGATTGCTCAATGTTTATGGCATCTGGTAATATTTTGTAGTATTAATTTTACATTATGGATGTTTATTTTAGTGTTTGAGATGTGTAATTTGTTTATGATGAAGTAGGGTTCTTTGCAGTTTGTTGCATAAAGGGAGTTGACTTATAAAGCTGACTGATACCATGGCTAAGAAAATAAGCATGCTAATGTATAAAACAGAAAAATGTACTTCATGAAGAGTAATGAGTGAATAAATGTACGGAATAGTTTCTTCATTTTACAGTTGTAATTTTGTCAGTATGTTACTTCAAAATATTGCCTTAATATCTATTTCAAGTCAATTGTTTTGGTCATCTGTGAAAGTGTTGCAGTACACTTCATTATTGATTAAGTGTTTTGTATCAGTTGTCAATTTTTTTTACTTGGAGGAAAAATGCGAATACTTGTAAGCTAGCCTGTAATTTCTAAAATGTTAGATTTTTTAACTCAAATCTAAGTAGTTGGCACAACATTTTCAATGGTACCATTAATTAGGTATATTTGTGACCAAACAGTTTTTATATATTGTTAGTATGTGCACATACATATTGGTGTTCATTTTAATTTTAAGTTTGTTTATTCAAAAACTTTGTATTATACTTGTAATCACAGCTTATTTTTGAAGGATTTGTATTTTATCTACTCAATTTGTATGTCACCTTGAACACTTAATTGGTTCTGATACTCCTGTAAACTTGTTCCAGTTTGGTTAGTTGAGTCCAATAGCAGCCCCAGTTTGTAACACATCTAGCCACTATTGAGAGTAACCAACAACCCTCTAGCTGCCTGGCATGCTCGCCAGCAACCTGTGTGCCAAGTATGGCCATATTCTACAAGTACTTCTCACAATCATAGGGTGGGAAGGTTTTTTCCCCACAACAGGGTTCCAGAGGACACCAGGGGAAAGTGTTAACCGAGCAAATGCTAACACAAGATCTTCATGTTAAAATTATGGGGAATGGTTCAGCTTTCTGCAGCAGACTACTAGTGAGATCAGCAAGGTCAGCTGGTCTCCCTTAATCAAGACATCTATAGTCAGTAGTGCTTTAAAAAACAAACATCTGGAGCACTTTAAAAACAAAAACGGGAGTGTGGTATCAAACTCAGTAAGGTTGTGACAAGTGATAGTGATTCTTTCATTTTTTTATTACTTGTGGCAAAACTATTGAACTATGAGTATTTGCACTATGAATTCCAACTTTATAATCTATCATTTTTTTCCAAAACTATGTGAACACGACAGACTTTAAGAAGCAAGAAGAAAAAAAGAAATAGTCTTTGTGAAAAATGTAATGTAAAATTTTTATATAAGATCAAAGTATAAATGACAAATCTTGGATTTCTGTCATATTTTATAAATTTGGTATTATTCCTACATATTTGTGTTTCAAACTTATGAAATGTTCCTTAACACCTGTTGCTTACTTTCGCTTAGTACTTCCTATATAAATTAGGTGCAATATTTGATAAGTTCTGATTTCTTATTTGAAGAGATGCTGTCTTAGTTGGTAGTGCCAGGTCATATATAATATCTCTAAATACTAATAAAAGGTATGAGCTCCATGAGTACACTTTGAACTGCAGTATTTGGACTGTGCAAAGATAGCTTAATCATTGGTCTTTCAATTGAAGCTTGTTATGAAGTGTATTTTGATGGAGCATTTTAAACTGATAAAAAAAAAAAAAAAAAAAAAAAAAAAAAAAAAAAAAAAAAACAGAATATTGAATTCTCTACAATTTTGTTGAACACCTGTGCCAATTTTATGAAAGACATCTTTTCTCTTGCATTGGTAATGTTTGTATATTCTTTGTTATATTCACTGTAATAAAAATTTTTGCAAACCATTTACTTCATTGTTTTTATATCCAACAAACACAAACCAAATATCTGTAATAAAACATATTTGGAAAACCTATTACCTTATTGTTCTGCCCAAGAAATCCAAAAAACAAATCCCAAAAAATAAAAAAAAATCAAGGATGCCAAGAATCACAAAACCAAATCCTCCAGAATGAAACCTCCAAATGCAAAACTCCCCAAAAATGAAGGGGTACCTGGGGCTAGGCTGGGGCCTGGGCAGGGCTGGCGGCTGGGCTGTAGGCTAGGCTGGGGCCTCGGCTAGCGGCTGGGCTGGCGGATGGGCCGTGCTGGGCTGGGGCCTGGGCTGGGCTGGGCCGTGCTGGGGCCTGGGCTGGCGGCTGGGCTAGGCTAGGCTGGGGCCTGGGCAGGCGGCTGGGCTGGGGCCTGGGCTGTAGGTTGGGCCGTGCTGGGGCCTGGACTGGCGGCTGGGCTAGGCTAGGCTGGGGCCTGGGCAGGCGGCTGGGCTGGGGCCTGGGCTGTAGGCTGGGCTGCGCTGGTGCCTGGGCTAGGCTGGCGGCTGGGCTGGGGCCTGGGCTGGCGGCTGGGCTAGGCTAGGCTGGGGCCTGGGCAGGCGGCTGGGCTGGGGCCTGGGCTGTAGGCTGGGCCGTGCTGGGGCCTGGACTGGCGGCTGGGCTGGGCTAGGCTGGGCCTGGGCTGTAGGCTGGGCTGCGCTGGTGCCTGGGCTAGGCTGGCGGCTGGGCTGGGGCCTGGGCTGGGCTGGGCTGGCGGCTGGGCTGGGCCGTGCTGGGGCCTGGGCTGGCGGCTGGGCTGGTGCCTGGGCTAGGCTAGGCTGGTGCCTGGGCTAGGCTAGGCTGGGGCCTGGGCAGGCGGCTGGGCTGGGGCCTGGGCTGTAGGCTGGGCCGTGCTGGGGGCCTGGGCTGGCGGCTGGGCTAGGCTAGGCTGGCGGCTGGGCTGGGGCTAGGCTGGCGGCTGGGCTGGGCTGGGCCGTGCTGGGGCGTGGGCTGGCGGCTGGGCTGGTGCCTGGGCTAGGCTAGGCTGGTGCCTGGGGCCTGGGCAGGCGGCTGAGCTGGAGCCTGGGCTGTAGGCTGGGCCGTGCTGGGGGCCTGGGCTGGCGGCTGGGCTGGGGCCTGGGCTGTAGGCTGGGCCGTGCTGGGGCCTGGGCTGGCGGCTGGGCTGGGGCTAGGCTGGCGGCTGGGCTAGGGCCTGGGCTAGCGGCTGGGCTGGGCCGTGCTGGTACCTGGGCAGGGCTGGGCCCTGGGCTAGCGGCTGGGCTGGGCTAGGCTGGGCTGGCGGCTGGGCTGTAGGCTGGGGCCTGGGCTGGGCCGTGCTGGTGCCTGGGCAGGCTGGGCTGGGGCCCGGGCTAGCGGCTGGGCTGGGCTGGCGGCTGGGCTGGTGCCTGGGCTGGGCCGTGCTGGTGCCTGGGCAGGGCTGGGGCCTGGGCTAGCGGCTGGGCTGGGCTGGGCTGGCTGCTGGGCTAGGCAGGGGCCTGGGCTGTAGGCTGGGATGGGCTGGCGGATGGGCCGTGCTGGGCTGGGGCCTGGGCTGTAGGCTGGGCTGGGCCGTGCTGGGGCCTGGGCTGGCGGCTGGTGCCTGGGCTAGGCTAGGCTGGCGGCTTGGCTGGGGCCTGGGCTGTAGGCTGGGCCGTGCTGGGGGCCTGGGCTGGCGGCTGGGCTAGGCTAGGCTGGCGGCTGGGCTGGGCTGGGGCCTGGGCTGGGCTGGGCCGTGCTGGGCTGGCGGCTGGGCTAGGCTGGGGCCTGGGCTGGGCCGTGCTGGTGCCTGGGCAGGCTGGGCTGGGGCCCGGGCTAGCGGCTGGGCTGGGCTGGTGCCTGGGCTGGGCCGTGCTGGTGCCTGGGCAGGGCTGGGGGCTGGGCTGGGCTGGCTGCTGGGCTAGGCAGGGGCCTGGGCTGTAGGCTGGGATGGGCTGGCGGATGGGCCGTGCTGGGCTGGGGCCTGGGCTAGCGGCTGGGCTGGGGCCTGGGCTGTAGGCTGGGCTGGGCCGTGCTGGGGCCTGGGCTGGCGGCTGGTGCCTGGGCTAGGCTAGGCTGGCAGCTGGGCTGGGGCCTGGGCTGTAGGCTGGGCCGTGCTGGGGGCCTGGGCTGGCGGCTGGGCTAGGCTAGGCTGGCGGCTGGGCTGGGCCGTGCTGGGGCGTGGGCTGGCGGCTGGGCTGGGCTGGTGCCTGGGCTAGGCTAGGCTGGTGCCTGGGGCCTGGGCAGGCGGCTGAGCTGGAGCCTGGGCTGTAGGCTGGGCCGTGCTGGGGGCCTGGGCTGGCGGCTGGGCTAGGCTAGGCTGGGGCCTGGGCTGGGGCCTGGGCTGTAGGCTGGGCCGTGCTGGGGCCTGGGCTGGCGGCTGGGCTGGGCCCTGGGCTAGCGGCTGGGCTGGGCTGGCGGCTGGGCTGGTGCCTGGGCTGGGCCGTGCTGGTGCCTGGGCAGGGCTGGGGCCTGGGCTAGCGGCTGGGCTGGGCTGGCGGCTGGGCTAGGCAGGGGCCTGGGCTGTAGGCTGGGATGGGCTGGCGGATGGGCCGTGCTGGGCTGGGGCCTGGGCTAGCGGCTGGGCTGGGGCCTGGGGTGTAGGCTGGGCTGGGCCGTGCTGGGGCCTGGGCTGGCGGCTGGTGCCTGGGCTAGGCTAGGCTGGCGGCTGGGCTGGGGCCTGGGCTGTAGGCTGGGCCGTGCTGGGGGCCTGGGCTGGCGGCTGGGCTGGGCTGGCGCCTGGGCTGGGCTGTAGGCTGGTGCCTGGGCAGGGCTGGCGGCTGGGCTGTAGGCTAGGCTGGGGCCTGGGCTAGCGGCTGGGCTGGCGGCTGGGCTAGGCTGGTGCCTGGGCTGTAGGCTGGGCTGGCGGCTGGGCCGTGCTGGGGCCTGGGCTGTAGGCTGGGCCGTGCTGGGGCCTGGGCTGGCGGCTAGGCTGGGCTGCGCTGGTGCCTGGGCTAGGCTGGCGGCTGGGCTGGGCCGTGCTGGTGCCTGGACAGGGCTGGGCTGGGGCCTGGGCTAGGCTGGGCTAGGCTGGGGCCTGGGCTGGACTAGGCTGTGGCCTGGGCAGGGCTGGGCTGGGGCCTGGGCAGGGCTGGCGGCTGGGCTGTAGGCTAGGCTGGGGCCTGGGCTAGCGGCTGGGCTGGTGCCTGGGCTAGGCTGGCGGCTGGGCTGGGGCCTGGGCTAGCGGCTGGGCTAGGCTGGGGCCTGGGCTGGGCCGTGCTGGTGCCTGGGCTGGCGGCTGGGCTGGGGCCTGGGCTGTAGGCTGGGCCGTGCTGGGGCCTGGGCTGGCGGCTTGGCTGGGCTGTAGCCTGGGCTGCGCTGGTGCCTGGGCTAGGCTGGCGGCTGGGCTGGGGCCTGGGCTAGCGGCTGGGCTAGGCTGGGGCCTGGGCTGGGCCGTGCTGGTTCCTGGGCTGGCGGCTGGGCCGTGCTGGGGCCTGGGCTGGCGGCTAGGCTGGGCTGCGCTGGGGCCTGGGCTAGCGGCTGGGCTAGGCTGGGGCCTGGGCTGGGCCGTGCTGGTGCCTGGGCTGGCGGCTGGGCTGGGCTGTAGGCTGGGCTGCGCTGGTGCCTGGGCTAGGCTGGCGGCTGGACTGGGCCGTGCTGGTGCCTGGGCAGGGCTGGGCTGGGGCCTGGGCTAGCGGCTGGGCTAGGCTGGACTAGGCTGGGGCCTGGGCTGGACTAGGCTGGGGCCTGGGCAGGGCTGGGCTGGGGCCTGGGCAGGGCTGGCGGCTGGGCTGTAGGCTAGGCTGGGGCCTGGGCTAGCGGCTGGGCTGGTGCCTGGGCTAGGCTGGCGGCTGGGCTGGGGCCTGGGCTAGCGGCTGGGCTAGGCTGGGCCGTGCTGGTGCCTGGGCTGGTGCCTGGGCTAGGCTGGCGGCTGGGCTGGGGCCTGGGCTAGCGGCTGGGCTAGGCTGGGCCGTGCTGGTGCCTGGGCTGGCGGCTGGGCTGGGGCCTGGGCTGTAGGCTGGGCCGTGCTGGGGCCTGGGCTGGCGGCTGGGCTGGGCTGCGCTGGTGCCTGGGCTAGGCTGGCGGCTGGGCTGGGGCCTCCGTTAGCGGCTGGGCCGTGCTGGTGCCTGGGCAGGGCTGGGCTGGTGCCTGGGCTAGCGGCTGGGCTGGGCTGGGGCCTGGGCTGGGCTGGGGCCTGGGCTAGCGGCTGGGCTGGCGGCTGGGGCCTGGGCTGTAGGCTAGGGGATATGATTCTGTGTAGGTTTCTTTAGGTGTTTTGGGGGGATTTTATTTTGGGGCCCTTTTCTTTGGATGGTTTTGTTTGGGGGACTTTTTTCCCCTGTCTGTTCTTTTGGGGGGGGTTTTGTATTTGGGGGTTTCCTTCTAAAGGATTTGTTGGTATTGTGGTAGTTGGTATATGGGTTTTGGGGTTCTTTGGCTTTTGGGTGTGTCATTTGTGTTTTTGGTGCCTTTTTGTAATTCTTGGGATTTATTTTTCAGGCTTTCTTGGGCAGAATAACAATAAGGTAATTGGTTTCCAAAAATGTTTCACTACAGATACTTGCTTTGTGTTTGTTGGGTATAAAAACAAAGTAAACGGTATGCAAAAATATTTTATTACAGTGAATATAACAAAGGTACAAACACCAATGTAACAGAAAAGATGAAGGCTTCCAAAAATAATTTCTTACAGATACTTGCTTGTTGGGTATAAAAACAATGAAGTAAACGGTTTGCAAAAACATTCTATTACAGTAAATATAACTAAGAGGATACTAACATTACCAATGTAACAGAAAAGATATCTTTCATAAAATTATCACAGGTGTTCAACAAAATTGTAGAGAATTCAATATTCAGCTTTTTTTTTTTTTATCAGTTTAATATGGTCCATCAAAATGTACTTCATAACAATCCTCAATTGAAAGACCAATGGATAAGCTATCTTTGCACAGTCCAAATAGTGCAGTTCAAAGTGTACTCATGGAGCTCTTATACCTTCAAATCTCTTCAAACAAGAAATCAGAACTTATCAAATATTGCACCTAATTTATATAGGAAGTACTAACGGAAAGTAAGCAAAAGGCGCTAAGGAACATTTCATAAGTACAAACACAAACATGTAAGAATAATCACAAATCCCGAACCAAACTTATAATATATGACAGAAATCCAAGATTTGTCATTTATACTTTGACCTTATATAACAATTTTACATTACATTTTTCACAAACACTACTTTTCTTCTTCTTGCTTCTTCAAAAGTCAGTTCTGTTCACATAGTTTTGGAAAAAAAATGATAGATTGAAAGTTGGAGTTCATAGTGCAAAAACTGATTGTTCGATAGTTTAGCCACAAGTAATAAAAAATGAAATCACTATCACTTGTCATAACCTCACTGTGTTTGATGCAACACTCCAGATGTTTGTTTTTTAAAGCACTAGTAACTATATATGTCTTGATTAAGGGAGGCCAACTGACCTTGCTGGTCTCACTAGTAGTCTGCAGTAGAAAGGCGAACCATTCCGCATAATATTAACATGAAGATCTTCTGTTAGCATTTGCTAACACTCCCCTGTTGTCCTCTGGAACCATGATGTGGGGAAAACACCTCCCCACCCTATGATTGTGAGACGTACTTGTAGAATATGGCCATACTTGACTCACAGGTTGCTGGCGAGCATGCCAGACAGCTAGGGGGTTGTTGGTTGCTCTCAATAGTGGCTAGATGTGTTACAAACTGGGGCTGCTGTTGGATTCAACTAACCAAACTGGAACAAGTTTACAAGAGTATCAGAAACAATTAAGTGTTGTTCAAGGTGACATACAAATTAAGTAGATAAAATACAAAACATTCAAAAATAAGCTGTGATTACAAGTATAATACATCAAAGTTTTTGAATAAATAAACTTAAAATTAAAATGAACAATATGTAACAATATATAAAAACTGTTTGGCCACAAATATACCTAATTAATGGTACCATTGAAAATGTTGTGCCAACTACCTAGATTTGAGTTAAAAAATCTAACATTTTAGAAATTACAGGCAGGCTTACTAGTATTCGCATTTTTCCTCCAAGTCAAAAAAATTGACAAATGATACAAAACACTTAATCAATAATGGAGTACACCGCAACACTTTCACAGATGACCAAAAAAATTTACTTGAAATAGACATTAACACAATTTTGAAGTAACATACTGACAAAAATATAACTGTAAAATGAAGAAACTATTCTGTACATTTATTCACTCATTACTCTCTTGCCTCATGAAGTACATTTTTCTCTTTTATACATTAGCACGCTTATTTTCTTAGCCATGGTATCAGTCGACTTTATAAGTCAACTCCCTTTATGCAACAAACTGCAATGAACCCTACTTCATCATATGCAAATTACACATATCAAACATGCAGCTAACATCTCAAACACTAAAATAAACATCCATAATGTAAAAGTAATACTACAAAATATTAATAGATGCCATAAACATTGACCAATCGAGAAAGAAAAATACAGCATAGATTGTATTCAAGATGCTAAGGCCTAAATGAAACATAACATTTTATCAACACTCAAAAGAAGAACTAATTAGGTAAGATACAACTTGTAACAGTTTTCAGATAAGCCTGTTGCAGGAAAACACACGTCACACTAAGGTTACAACACATTCTTCCAAAATATTACATCTTAACACTGTTAAACACTAGGACAAAATAAATGACAAGTTCTAGTAATGCCTAAAAAAAAAATAAACTCAGCATATAAAACAGTAAATTGCACTGGTTAGTTGGGTATTCTTATATGAATTTAAAAAATATACAATTTACAACCTATAAGAGCCTACAGGATCTTAAGGGAAAAATTCTAGAAATGTACACTTTTGATGTTTGGTACATGGAGCATGTGGTCGACCAACAATATGTCACTTGAGAGATTTGTTTAATATTTTCAAATGGTCCATAATACCTATGAAGGAGCTTAGTACATTTACCTTTCTTTCGAATGTGAGTAAAGACTTTCACAAATTGTCCAACATTGCATTTAACATCACTATGTTTGGCATCATACAAAGCTTATTGCTCTAGTTGTTTGATATTACAATTTTGAGCATAATCAATAACTACACCATGTTCATTGAGAAAATCATTGCCTAAAATGAGCTAATGTGCTAAATCTTTAAGTACCAAAACATTTACCTGAAAAAAAATAATATCAATAACAAATTCTAAGCAACAATTTGTTTCCAGCGGTCATCAACATCATTTAAAACAGGTTGCAATTTCAAAAGATCAGTTACATGAACTGCATTAAGATTGCTAACTGCACTACCTGTAACCAACAATGTTAACTTCACTATCATTAATTATATCTGTAAGATTTAAAATCTCACCTGATACAGCGGCTACAATCCCTTGTTGAGTGTGAAGGAGCCTGAGATATCTGTAGAGCTGGGCTGGGATGGTTAGCAGCGTGGCTAGAACATGGCTGTGATGTTGCTAATTCTGGTCTGTTGAGGCTGGGCGCTGGTCGTTTTTTTGACAGAGGCAGAGGACTGCAAGACATTCTTGCAATATGGCCTCTTCTGTTACATCTGTAACAGATGACTGATGGATTGCTCCGACTCATGACCTGAAGACTGTCCAGAAGGTTGACTGTGCTGCGAATGAAGACGAGGCTGACTCGACTTTACAGGCACTGGTGGTGGTGTCTGAAACCGAATGAACTGTGTACATAGAGGTTCAACTATTAATTAAATCGTTAATACATACAGAAGGCAAAGCTGCAGTATTAGTAGATGGCAACAATTGTGGCATTAATGGTTGGTTAAGGCCTAAAAGAGGTTGAACAGTAGCATTTACATTACTTTGGGTAAGCATGAGCTGTTGCTTTTGTACATACAAACTGAGCGTGTTCTACTCTACGGATAACAGTTAAAACCTCAACTGATTGTGAGTTTAAGGGAAACAAAGTCTGCACATGAGGTTTCAAAGCTTTCAATAAATGTTCAATTTGTTCAGCTTGTGACATACATGGATTGATCTGGTCACACAGAGATAATACCTCAGATATAATCCATCTTTGGTTCTGTAACTGGATCTTCCAAGTTTCATTTCTAGCAAATCTACTGTAAAAAGAAACTGCTAGCTAATGTTGTCCAATCATGATGTGGATTTCTATGTTGAAAAATTTGGAACCATTGTTCAAAAGAATCTTAACAAGGGAAAAATTTTGATTACATTTCATTATTCCACCCATTGGCTGAGGCTACCATTTCGAAGCTTCTAAGGAAATCAAATGGTGATTCTGAAAAACTTTTAAAATATGATGGTTCAGTTGCAGGCCTAAATACAGGGGTTTGCATAACTGGAGGCATAACTTGACCTGGGGTAGACACAAGCTGAATATTAGTACTAACATCACTAGAATTTGAGGTTCCTTCTGATTCTACCAAGAGTTCAATTGGTAAATTAGATTGCTGCCTAGTACGCTTAGACATAATGAATTAGGTAGTGATTACTTATTACTACTCAAGTCAAAAGTGAAATTATTAAGAAAACCAGCAAATGCAGAAAGTCACTATTTGGCACTTTGGCACATTTATGCAGAACTAGTCAGTGGATTGAAAAAAATATAAAAAGTATCAAAAATGAAGCCAGGAGCAACAACTGAATCCACCAGTTGTTAGGGGCACAAAAGTTCCACCCACTGGAACTCATCTCCAAAATTGAGGAAGTATATAAACTCAAAACTTCACTATGTAAAGTGTACACATCAAAATTAATTACTCAGCTTTAACTATTGTATATGTACTCTCAAACTTCTCATTTACACAGAAAGTAACACTTACTTCACTTGTTTCACACTTTGAATTCAGCAATTGAGTACTTTTGCTCTTACAATGTACTACTTTACCAACAAAATCTTTTTGCATGGAACTTTTTATTACTATTTCCTTTTACTTTTACAACTCCAATGATTAGGGGAAGAAAAGCGTTGCATTAACACAACCAATTTACACGTAAAACACGTGATGAGGCATTTTCGGAAACTGTTTAATAAGACACATTTTTCAGAAAACTTGAAATAAAACACCCGATTAATTACTTTTTTTCCCCTTTAACAAAGAACAGAGTTATTTAAATCTACTACTTACATTAAAGTTAAGAATGTTCAAGATGGCGAGGTAAGGGAAACAAATTTTACACGTGGCCTTACATTTCTTACACAATTTCTACCTTTCACGATATGTTTTTTTTTTTTCAAAATAATTTCAATAATTTTCACAATAAACCTTTAGAAAAGTTGTACCCAGCACCTAACCACCATTATGTGACGACCTAACCAAAGATGGGAATAGATAATTAGCACATGACCAGAATTGTTAAATAGGTAGAATTTACAGGTTTTGCGAGAGGTTGGGCTTTTCTATAAACTACAAGCTAAAACAATTTAGACAAACAAACATTTACTACAATAAAGAAAGGTACATAGGTAGTCACAGCGGCCAGTTACCTGTCCTTCACCAGCTGCGGGTACATACGTCTGCACACCTCGATGGCTAGACAGAGAGAGAGACCGGCTTACGCAAACTGACTGTACAACGGGTGATGGAGTGGGGGAGTGACGTCACACGTACTTCTGCAGTCAAATGAACTACTATTTGTGTTAGTCAGAAGTCACTTGTGACAATGCAATATGCAGCAAAATATAAAAAAAAAAATGAAATAAATGGTTTCCAAAAATATGTTATTACAGAAAAATATAACGAAAAAGATACAACCATGATCAATATAACAGAAAAGATGTCCTTCATAAAATCGTCGCAGATGTTCAACATTTTAAAAAAGATTTTTAGAGAATTTAAACACCTAGGTTTTTTTGTCAGTTAAGAATGCTCCATAAAAATTTACTTCATACTAACCTTCAATTGAAAGACTAATAATTATGCTATATTTGCGCAGTCCAAATACTGCGGTTCAAAGTTTATTCTTGGAGCTCTTATTCGAGGGCTGTTCAATAAAGAATGATCACAATTTGTTTTTCTTTTTTGGACAACGTACCTTTACTCATCCTCATAATTTTGATGGTCCTTCTCAAAATAGCCCCCCCCCCCCCGGAATCCGATGCACTTGTCCCAGCGTTTCTGCCAGTCTTCAAAGACATACTGGAAACCATTTTTTGAAAAATATTTCAAAATCGCCTCCGCAGCCTTCACCACTGCTTCTGATTATGGATAATGCCTCCCACGAAGGCGTTTCTTCAAGTGAGGGAATACAAAAAAGCTACATGGCGCTAAATCCGGACTATAGGGAGGGTGAGAGATGTACTTCACGTGTATTTTTGCACGATATTCAGCAACAACATTGGCAATATGCGACCGCGCATTATCGTGGTGCAGCATCCAGCCTGCTTCAAGGAAATGTGGTCTTTTGCGCCTGATATGGACTTGCAATGTTTTTAGGACATCCCTGTAGTATTGTCCAGTTACTGATGTGTGTGCAGGTACAACAAGCTCATAAAGCATTCCATGAATATCAAAGAATGAGATGACCATAACTTACCCAGCAGAAGCAACCACTTTTACTTTTTTGGGGATTGGTGATGAAGGAGATTTCCACACTGAGCTTTGCTGTTTGCTTTCTGGATAAAAATGATGTAGCCAAGTTTCATCAGCAGTGATTACGTTTGAAAGAGACTTCCGATCTTCCTCTAACATCAACTTTAACTGCATGTTATCTTCATTGCAGCGGTAGGCGATACTGAACATGTCTGAACTTACCTGGTTCTTACAGGCGGGAACCAGGAGTACCAACAGTGAAACTACTACGGCGTGTTTGTTTCAAATTAAGCTAACAGAATATAATAAGATTGAATATTATTGAGAAAAATTATGGCCATAAAAATTATGATCATTCTTTATTGAACAACCCTCGTACCTTTTATTAATATTTAGAGATATTATTCAACCTGACTCTACCAACTAAGACAGCATCTCTGCAAATAAAAAATCCAGAGCTTATCAAAAATTGCAACTTAATTTATATAGAAAATACAAAGGGAAAGTAAGAAACAAGCGCTAAGGAGCATTTCATAAGTATGAAACACAAACATTTAGGAATAATCACAACATAAATCCCGAACCAAATTTATAAAATCATATGACAGAAATGCAAGATTAGTCAATATGGGAACAAATTTTCAGCTAAAGTAATTCATACTTTCCAGAACCAGTATCAAAGCAATCTACAGATGAATCATTTCTACCACACAGCACCAATGATTCCAGCCATAACGGAGGAAACTAACATTTAAAGCATGTTTAGAAACATTTATGTGTTGTTTTGTGTGATCAATTGACTTTTCTCAATTAATTGCCTCATTAATTGTTAATTTTATAAACATTAATTAATTAATGCTTTTCAGAATTAACATTGGAGGTTTTCCCTTATCCTGAAAGATGAATGTCTGGTAACTCTAAGCTCTATGTATCCTGTACTCATATGAACATCAGTTTATTCATCGTCCGATATGACAACGTTGGAGGATTTTCCTTATCCTGAATGATAAATGTCTGGTAACTCTAAACTCTGTGTACCCTGTACTCATTTGAGTATTGTTGCATTCATCGTCCGACATCACTTAATGTTGGACGTTTTCTCTTACCCTGAAAAATTAATATCTGGTAATTCTAAGCTCTATGTATCCTCTACTCATTTTAACATCATTTCATTCATCGTCCGATATGACTTAACGTTCGAGGTTTTCCCTTATCCTAAAAGATGAATGTCTGTTAACTCTAAGCTCTATGTACCCTGTACTCATTTCACCATCATTTCATTTGAAATGCATGGACTGAAATATTGGTGTATTAATTCAAACTATGCATTGTTTGCCATTTCAACATGTTCTGATTTAACTACTCAGCATCCTGAGGCACAAATTTTGCTACCTTTGAATGATATGTAACTTTTTAAAGTTTATAGGTACTTTAACCTTGTATACTTTTTCAGATGGAATGGTAAGGTGTTTTAGGGACTGAACTTTTGCCTAAAAGTTTAAGAGAAATGATGTAAAAGAATGCTTCAACTAGTGTAATCTTATTGCAGTGATATTTCAATTACTCCAACTCTGAGAGAAAAAACACCTGCTTCATTTTCTTGAAATTTCTTCTTTTCCTTTTATATCAAGATAACTAATGTTTATCCAAATTTATATCACCAAATACTATAACATAAACTTCCAGATTTTTTTCTGCTGTTTGCTATTATTTCGACATATTCTTTTGAGGTATACACTCTATCAAAACTTTTAATTTTCTTTTTGAATGGTCCAAAATATCTATTCAAGCAAGTGTAAACAATTATGTTTTGGAAACATATGGGTGATTAATTATACTGGTCACCAATCTAGAAAGTAATTGACGTTTGCTAACCATACAGAGAAATGCTTTAAATTAATGGGAGGGGGCAGGTGCTGCATAAAAGTTATCATATCAATGATTAGAATTAATTAGAGATGATATTGGATATCTTTATGGTTATTTTATTAAACATAATGGTTTGTAATACTACACAAGGTTTCAGACCTCTAACATAAGTGATTTCTGAGAAATGTATACCCAAACATTGCAACTTGTGGGAAAATGCAAAAAACTAAAACAAGATTTTTTTTTAGGTAACTCACTAAAAGTTAAAACATTCATGCACCATAATCCCCTTGTTCCAGTAGTTCTTGCTCTTCACTTTTCCTCTTCAGGCTTCTTCTGGCAATCCTGGCCTCTCTGGTTACTTGCGCAAATTTTTCTGCAGTGTTGAGTCAATTGCGATCCATTTTGTTAAGGCCAGATGTTGTATTGCAACCCACCTCAATGCCCAACTTGTTCAATACTTTTACCCTCCCTGTGCAACCATCATTAAAACACACCACTGCATCTAGAACACCCAGTTTTAGAGTATTTATACTCACAAAAACATTCTTGGGAATGCGTTCCCATATACAGTAGTAGAAACTTACATTGGAGTTTTGTGTGTTTCTATGTAAGCACTTTTGCAACAAATCTGGACTAGAAAGATCTCTGTAAATACATTTGATTGCTTCCATGACTGTTAATGGAAGGGAATGCTTATGCGAATAATTTCTATTGGAGCCAGAGCTTTGTTGTAGCCACAACCAGTCATTCTAACCCAAGTATGTGAATTTTCAGATATACCAAAACTGTGGCTGTGGATTTGTACAGAATTCAATTCTCTTTGATTTCTGTAGAATTTGTTTGTTTATAATTGGCATTGTCTGTGTTTACATATAATATGGGGACTTAAATTAAAATCTTCAGGCAATATGCTTGGATATGATCTTTTATAAAGTTTTTCTGTAAACTGCAATGATATTTTGAAGAATTAGGTTCGCTCTAGGTTCTCTCTCATAAATTCAGTTTGTTCTATCTTGTTTAATGCAGTAATCACTATGTAATATTGTACACACTACACCAAATAATGTACCTGAGTAGCCATCTAAGAAGAGATCTAGTCGGATTATAATTGATCTTGTAAAACCTTTAACAAGTTGCAATTGTGCATTGCAAGAATTATTAAAATGTCATTGTGCCATCATCATCATTATATGCCATGTTCACAATTATTTCCAGTATTCCACTTATTCTTAAAATATATACAACGTCAGCTGCAGCTAGGAGCTAGAGAATGGCATGATCTCAAATTAGTAAAGCTTCATAATAAACAATAGGTAGGGGTGGTGATATTTAGCATTTTGATTTTTACATTTAGTATTTTGTAGCATTTATACATTTGCAATTTGGCATTTTATAGCATTTTGAAGAAAGTTTGAGTTAATTTTGTTAAATGATGAATATTAATATTATTTATATGAAATTTAAAACACAGTTATGGAGCTAAAATTAGGCAAGTGAGTCAACCTTGTATATACTTTTCTCCACTTACAAGTTTTTTATGAACACTAGTTTCTGGGGACTTCTCCCCTATCGTCAGTTCTGTGGTTGACTGATGATGCATCCGGTATCTGCATCTGGCATGGTGTCGTGCTGCCATCTAACGCCCTGGTAAGTTTGATGACGTCATCTACTGCGGGAATTTCAAAATTCATCAAGATGTCCTGTTTTTTCGTAATAAATATGTTTTCCCAAATCTGTAGTTCCAGAGGTTTCTTTGCCTGTTTGATCAGTTCTATTTCTTGTTTTATGTTGTGATTCTCAGACCAAAAGTGATGTGCTACGGCCGACTTGTCCATGTGTTTGAATTTAATATTTCTGAAGCGTTCTTTCATTCTTGTTCCTAGATTCCTTTTGGTCTTACCAATGTATATCTTGTTACAATCCTGGCAACTCATTTGGTAAATGCCTGATAATTGAGTTTTCGGTGTGCTATTTTTTAGAGGGTGGTTTAGTAAGTTGCGGATGTTGTGTTTGTTCTGAGTGGCTAATTTTATGTTGAAACTCTTAAATATCTTTTCAAATTTTTTGAAGTATTTTGGATGAAATGTAAATTTGCCATATCTGGTGTTTGAGTTTTCTAGTTTTTTTAATGTAGTAATGTCCTTTAAGTTTTTGTTTCTTTTGTGTCTGTAGATCAGTTTTTTGATGAAATTTGTGTTATAGTTGTTCAGTTCGGCAACCTGGTGTATGTGAGCGTACTCCTGTTCATATTCTGTTTTTGTTAGCGGAATGTTGATTAATCTGTGAACTAAACTATGGAATACTGCATGGAGGTTTATTAATGATGGTGAGTTAAAAGTGCATAAAGTGTCAATTTATTTCACATTAATATAGGTTAAAGCAATACACAGAAATATAGAACAGTGTCATACAGACTAAAGTATACTACACAACACAAAAAAGATAAATCCATACTGATGTAGAACACATTAAAAAGAAAATGCACTAAATTAGCCTGGTTTATGATTCTATAATGCTGTTGAATGAAGGCACTGAACATATTTCAACATTCTGTTCTATCATTTGTGTCCTCCTGTCTCTTACAGTCAAATTATATTTACTGAAATATCTTTCAGTATCTACACTGTTGGTACCATCCCAAATACATTGCAGAGCGACTCGGGCAAACTCTGGGCATTTGATCTTAACAGCCAACATGCGTTACATGCAGTGATGCAAAGCCACACAATTTTGAAAAGCAGATACAGCCACACCTATATAATGCAATTACTGTTTCATTCCATTGAACAGATAAGGAATTATGGACTGTCAAAAGAAATAATGCTTAGATATGTAAGCATTTTAATTAGACTTTTTAATGACTCAGACAGTTCCGTTTTGTTTTTCAGCATTTATTACTGTGCTTATACATCATTAAAGCATTTACAAATTTAAGGCTGTAATATTCCTGTGTTTCAAAGACAAAGTTAAGCTTGGGACAATTTTAAATGAATGATACAGTTTTTATGTACTTAATATTCTTCTTAGATTCATTGAACTGTATTTTTCATTCAAATCATAATCATTTATACTGCATGTGTGAATGATAATCTAACCAAAGTGATGCATAGGATCTTGAATTTAGATGAAGGCAGCTTATTGCAACAATGTTTAAAATATCAAGAAGCAAGTCTGCAAAGCTCGGGCTGGGCAAGCACTCTACGAAACAATTTAGAAAATAATGGCTTAGGGGATATTTGGAGAAAAAGAGAGAGAAATTATAAAGGTTTCTGGAAGGGTGTTAGAAAAAGATTTGAAGATATAGAGATTCAAAAACTGTTCAGCCAGTTAGGTGAAAAGAGGTCATTGGTATATTATGTTGAGTTAAAAAGTGGCTGGGGAAGGGAGCAGTATATAGATAAAACCATTAATGAAGAAAGGAAGGGGATAGCATGGCTGAGAGCAGGAGTGTGGAGGCTAAAAGGGCAGCGGAATGGGTTTGTGAAAGACAAGTGCCCATTGTGTGGGGGTAAGGAAGATGTGGAACATATCCTTTTTGAATGCAGGGAAACAGAGATTTGGCGAAAAGAATACATCTGGAGAAAAATTAAGCGAAGTCCTGATATATGTAAAATTATAGATAAAAATCTCAAGAATGTAGGTCAGTTCTTAGATAAAGTGAAGAATAAATGGAAGTGGACTGTGAAAAAAAGAAATGAACAATAGTGTGTAAGGAATAGTGGTAACGGTAGTAATGGTAGTAGTAATAGAAATGTAAGTAGTGTACTACACATTTTGTAATTCAACGGGCTGCCCACCAATTAATGGCCTGGGCCAAATACTGGTGATCAGCTCAACAATTGTAATAGCTTAGTACACAAATAAATAAATAAATAAAAAAACCAAAGTGATTAGAAGTATATAAAATAGTCTTTTATTCAATGTATATCTTTGCTTCATGACCTAATTTGTGAGGTTTTACTAATATGAATCAATCACAAATTTCAGGTATTTCTTTGAATATTCTTATGTAAACTTGTGCTGAATATGATGTATGTACTATAGAGCTTTTGAAATTCTTAGTAAATATAAGCTATTAACAGAGCTTCTTTGTTTTCTATTTAATTAGATAGTGTTATTTTTTTGTACATAGTTGTTTGTATCTTCACTTAAAATTTATATATACATTTCTTTAATAATGTTTTTCTTTTTGACACTTTCCTTCCAGGGAACTTTTCAATATTATTCTGTGTACAAAGAATTTGCACTACTCATTACCTTGTGATATCCTTTCCTGTATTACAGTACCTGTAGAATGCATTGATTTAGGTCAGGTTTTCTTGTAATTATCACAGAAACAAGTTTAGGAATTCACACTTCAGGGAAAGGAAGTACAGGTGTTATGTATAACCTCGACAGCATCTTGAGTAATCTCACTCTGTCAAAGTTGCAATTTTTTCTTAAAGATCTACTTATTCATTTATTACATGAATATAAAAGCTATAAAGCTTAGTGGCAACAGGAAAAAGATCAAGCATTCAATCAGTCGCTGAACACGGAAGGGAAGGGTGGGGGGAGGCGAATGTACCATAGCTCGGTCGAAATAGAAGCTCACTGCGTTTCCGACGACATGTTGGTTAGTTCACTTAGTTGGCATCGAAAGGTACAGGAGGAGCGCCCTATGCATCTTCAGTTTTTAACACGGAGTTGAGAATCTGGTACTAATCTGTGGTTATAACAATTTTATAGGTAATTTCAGTGGTGATGTAGGTACTTCAAAGGGGCATGGACATGGTGAGGCCATATTTAAATCACCATTTTAAGGGCTTAAATCTTAAGAATACATATAATGCAATTGCATCATTGGGTTCGTAAAATCTTGCAGATTTCCATAAAACACAAAACAAAAAATCGGTTTTGGGAGCCATTCACAGGTCTTACTGTCCTAAACCCACTGCAGTCACCTTCATACAAATAATCCTAACACAATCTCCATGTGGCACCAATAAGAGGCAAGCGACATCACCTCTCTCTCCATACGAAACACCAATCTCTTTCTAGATTACAGTCTGATTTTTAAAAGAAAGATACGTGAAGGCAGGGGCGGCTTCTGAGGTAGTGCAGCTGTGCCATGGCACCATCTGTATGAAAACGAAAGGAAGAGAAGTGTATAGGAATTGCGCAAAAAGGATTGTTTCTGAGTGTCTGCTCCCTCGTGTGAATAGGCACGTTGAACGCAAGCGCTCTGTCCTTGGTGCCGATTCCAGAACGGCACCGTCTACGCTCATAAGCGCCTGTGTTAAGGGCTAGGATGTCCGCTTATACACGGCTTTTTATGGGAGACGGTGGTGCCAAGATTTCTCTGACGCATAACTAATGCTTTGTCCGCTAGAGTGCAGTAAAGCACGGGACTTAAGATAACTGCCTCTCTGTCGCGAAATCGTACACGAAAGCTTCGTATCACATTCTCCATGAATTGTATTATCAAATTTTTACTGTGTTCCTTACACCTGTGCGTAACAAGAGTACGGATGTAATAAATATCTATTTCCGTTTCCCTGTACGTTCTGTTTGGTACAGTATATTATAAAATAGGATGGATTATTGATAAGATTACCTAAATCGTTCGAAATTGGTACACATATTTATATGTTAACAACCCTTATTTTTATTTTATTTCTTTAATTCTTTATTTATCTCTTTATTTATCTCTTTATTTATCTCTTTATCCATTTATATATTTATCTATTTCTTTCTTTATTTCTTTCTTTCCTTCTTTATTTATTTCTTTCCTTCTTTATTTATTTCTTTCCTTCTATATTTATTTCTTTCCTTCTTTATTTTTTTCTTTCCTTCTGTATTTTTTTCTTTCTCTCTCTCTTTCTTTCTCTCTCTCTTTCTTTCTCTCTCTCACTCTTTCTCTCTCTCACTCTCCCTCACTCTCTCAGTCTTTCTCTCTCTCAGTCTTTCTCTCTCTCACTCTCTCACTCTCTCGCACTCTCGCTCTCTCTTTCCTTCTCTCTCCTTCTCTCCTTCTCTCTCTCCTTCTCTCTCACTCCTCTCTCCTTCTCTCTCATTCCTCTCTCTCACTCCCCTCTCTCCTTCTCTCCGTCTCTCCGTCTCTCCTTCTCTCCTTCTCTCACTCTGTCTCTCTCTTTCTCTCTTTCTTTCTCTCTTTCTCTCTTTCTTTCTTTCTTTCTCTATTTCTTTATTAATTACTTAATTCATTAATTAATTAATTAATTAATTCATTTATTCATTCATTATTTATTTACTTATTCATCCATTTATTATTTATTCATTAGTTTATCTATTTATTTTATTTGTGTATTTATGTATGTATTAATTCATTTATTTACTTAGAGCACCCTCAATACAATGCCTCACCGGCCGCCCCTGCGTGAAGGTCATCTGTTTTTCCACGTGGGTGCTGCAATGTTGCCTAGCAGATCCCCTTTCTTTATCTTCTCAACACTCGAAACATAAACAGGAGTTCGAGTTATCTCACCTCAACAAAAATATGCACAGTTAATCTGTATTAGCCTACTTTAGAAACAGAAATAAGCTGTTCACACATTCACTGTGTTGTAGGATCTTCACATGTGTGAGTTCTTTTAAATAATTGTTTGCACTATATAACTAATATTCCATACATACCGTTATTGTTGCTATGCATCGTAAGTTGACATTCCCGCAAAGTGCGGTATTTCTCCATAGAAACACATATACGCGATGCACATTCTAGAAGATAACATTTATCTTCAATTATATTTATTAGTATTTCAGCTAATATCTTAAATATTAAAATTCAGATTGATATAAATACACATAGTGCAAAAATAATGTGCAATACACATGTGGTAAGCATATAAAGAAATCTCGAGAATTGAAAAATCTCGGACCAAGCAGCTGGTTTTTTCAAAGCTTTCGTCGTTTCGTATTAAGTGTTTGCCACATTAGTATCGCAATATACTATTATTAACGACTTTTTTAATTGACATGTTCATATCAATGTCGCCGATATGCCGGAATTTTAATCCATATGAATTCTCTTTTTTTATTGTTGTGATTTACGCCCTTTAACCTTTTAAGTCATATTGGACGATTAATGGAATGGGTGAAATGAGGGTCCATGGAGGCCTAGGGTCCATGGAGCTTAGAGTTACCCGACATTCGTCTTTTAGGATAAGGGAAAACCCCGAAAAGAAAGCTAATCCAGGTAACTCACCCTGAGCAAGATTCGAACTCGGGAACGTGAGGCAGACATCTACGCTACAGAGGCGGGTAGGAATTCCTTTACGTGCAAGCATATCTACTGACATGGGACTGTCGCTTTTGGATAAAAGGAATAAGCTGATCATTGATAAGGAGCAAACTCTCGTCTTCCTGTTGGAAGAATTCTTTAAGAGAACAGACAAATTCTCTAGCTTGGCTATGCAATGTAACAACCCGACCGTCAGCTGATCTTTACTTTGGGCCATGAATCCTCGGTCTACCTCTAATCCTACCGCCACTACGTCTTGTTTCCATACAAACGTATTTTATTTGTGTTTTAACAAAGTAGGCTAACAATACACGGCGCAACTAGTCAAACTCTGTTTTCCGCATACAACTAGTGATAACTGAGCTGAGGAGTATGCGATTCACCAGTGTAATCAATCTGGCAACCTTTGTTTACGTTACCATAGCAACGACCTTCCCTTGTTGTAGCATTAAAGGACAAACATCAACACATTTGAAACACATAATAGTTACAATTCTGCTACCTATGGCCAGTTATACTATGTGATATGAACTGGGAACATTTAAAAGATGTCTCCAGTCCAAATTCCAATTTTTCTCAAATAAAATTAGCAGAGAAAATCAATGTGTTGCTTACTTATTGAACACCCTGTAAAAATACTATAGCAGAAAGATTCTCATATTCCATTTGGTATAAACAAATAATTCAATATGTTATGTTTTAAGGATGAGTAATAAAAGGAGAGCCTTTATTTTAATCAGTGAATATTAAAAATATTTTTCAAATAAAAAATTTATTATTCAAAATACAATCTGTGTAAAACACACTATAAATATCCTGTCAGTTGCTTAAATACATTTTTTTAGTTCTGACAGTTGTCACTAGGTTTTTTTAAAGCTACTTCACTAAATTCACTTTCTGTTACAAGTGCTATGATGATAAAATTTTTAGAAGTCATGTTTTAGTACAGCTTTATCATATATAAGACACAGGACTAAACTGGACTAAACATTCCCTCTGGAATGTTTAAGAGGGTTCATCTAGGCCTAAATATTAAAAGTGAATAAATTTCCAGTTAAAGTTTCAGCATCCCATTTGCTTAAAATGTTGAAACATGGTACTGAGATTTTAATTAATAAACTTTAAACCCCTTCACTCGATGTTTCTAGAAGCTGGGAGCCCTCGGAGCTGTGTACTTCTTCAACATACTGGTGACCCCCTGGCACCAACTGCAGAACCTCTTCATTTTTATTCCCATTCTCTTCTAGTAGACTAGCATCTTCAAATAAATTACCTGCAACATTGAATTCCATAGTTAGGTAGAGCATTTGGCGAGAGTGACAATAGCACCTACTGTAATTCACTTCTATTTGAAAACGGAGTTGCCCAAAACCTGCAAACCAAATTCAAACCTATGAAAAATTTGCTCATCCAGCAAAGCATGATCACTTTACAAAGACATATAACTTAGAATGTGAAAATGTTCAGTGTGTAAGCACAAAATTAATGAACATTGGTGGTCTAAAAAGTTTCCGACCTAATAAAGATACAAGTTATTTTTTCACAATTTTTTTTAACAGACTCGCTGTAATTCTGCACACTTCTCACAGCGATGTTCCCATTTCTGTAACCCAACCAAATAGTACTCGGCTGGCATGGCCAAACAGCCAGCCGACCAAAGACAGCCAGGAAACCACAGCCAGGAAAAAAAAACCGTCAGGCAGCCAGCCAGGTAAACACAGCCAGCAAGCCAGCCACAACCAGCCTACCAAAGACAGATCGCCACAGCCGACCAGCTAGAGCCAGCCACATTCAGTTATCCAGAAGCCGCCAGCCACAGCCAGCACGGCACAGCCAGCCAAACCAAGCCAGAAGGCAACACACAGCCAGCAATCTACAACTAGACAGCCACAGTCAGCCAGCCAGCCAGCCAGCCAGCATGCCACAGCCAGCCACCCAGCCACCAAGAGCAAGCAAGCCAGACAGCCAGCCAGGAGCCACAGCCAGAGCCAGCCAGTAACACACAGCCATAGCCAGTAAGACACAGCGATACCCAGTAAAACAGAGCCTCAGCCAACCTGAAAGACACAGCCACAGCCAGCCTGTAAGACACAGACATAGCAAGCTTGTAAGACACAGCTATAGCCAGTAAGACACAGCCATAGCCAGTAAGACACAGCATAGCCAGCCAGAAAGACACAGCCATAGCCAGTAAGATACAGCCATAGCCAGTAAGACACAGCCATAGCCAGCCAGTAAGACACAGCCATTGCCAGCCTGTAACACACAGCCATAGCCAGCCAGTAAGACACAGCCATAGCCAGTAAGACACAGCCATAGCCAGTAAGACACAGCCATAGCCAGTAAGATACAGCCATAGTCAGTAAGACACAGCCATAGCCAGTAAGATACAGCCATAGTCAGTAAGACACAGCCATAGCCAGTAAGATACAGCCATAGTCAGCCAGTAAGACAAGCCATAGCCAGTAAGATACAGCCATAGTCAGCCAGTAAGATACAGCCATAGCCAGCCAGTAAGACACAGCCATAGCCAGTAGGATACAGCCATAGCCAGTAAGATACAGCCATAGTCAACCAGTAAGATACAGCCATAGCCAGCCAGTAAGACACAGCCATAGCCAGTAAGATACAGCCATAGCCAGTAAGACACAGCCATAGCCAGTAAGATACAGCCATAGCCAGTAAGATACAGCCATAGTCAGCCAGTAAGACACAGCCATAGCCAGCCAGTAAGACACAGCCATAGCCAGTAAGATACAGCCATTACCAGTAAGACACAGCCATAGCCAGCCAGTAAGACACAGCCATAGCCAGTAAGATACAGCCATTGCCGGTAAGATACAGCCATAGCCAGCCAGTAAGATACAGCCATAGCCAGTAAGATACAGCCATAGCCAGTAAGATACAGCCATAGACAGTAAGACACAGCCATAGCCAGTAAGATACAGCCATAATCAGCCAGTAAGATACAGCCAAAGCCAGTAAGATACAGCCATTGCCAGTAAGATACAGCCATAGCCAGCCAGTAAGATACAGCCATAGCTAGTAAGACACAGCCATAGCCAGTAAGATACAGCCATAGCCAGTAAGATACAGCCATAATCAGCCAGTAAGGCACAGCCATAGCCAGCCAGTAAGACACAGCCATAGCCAGTAAGATACAGCCATTGCCAGTAAGACACAGCCATAGCCAGCCAGTAAGACACAGCCATAGCCAGTAAGATACAGCCATTGCCAGTAAGATACAGCCATAGCCAGCCAGTAAGATACAGCCATAGCCAGTAAGATACAGCCATAGACAGTAAGACACAGCCATAGCCAGTAAGATACAGCCATAGTCAGCCAGTAAGATACAGCCAAAGCCAGTAAGATACAGCCATTGCCAGTAAGACACAGCCATAGCCAGTAAGATACAGCCATAACCAGTAAGACACAGCCATAACCAGTAAGATACAGCCATAGCCAGCCAGTAAGACACAGCCATAGCCAGCCAGTAAGACACAGCCATAACCAGTAAGATACAGCCATAACCAGTAAGATACAGCCAAAGCCAGTAAGATACAGCCATTGCCAGTAAGATACAGCCATAGCCAGTAAGATACAGCCATAACCAGTAAGACACAGCCATAACCAGTAAGATACAGCCATTGCCAGTAAGACACAGCCAAAGCCAGTAAGATACAGCCATTGCCAGTAAGACACAGCCATAACCAGTAAGATACAGCCATAGCCAGCCAGTAAGATACAGCCATAGACATCTGAGTGCAGAGAGTCTACTCCCATTAGCCCCGTCCCCATAGGAACGAGACCCGGGTCTCTTTCGCCCAGGGAGAAGACTCTCCGTGGGTTTTTCCATTAGGACAGTACCTAGTTTCCTAAACTGCCCCTCCGCTTGTACTCAAGACGGGACGGAAGTGGATACGCCACTTACGCGCGCCAACCCCGAAGGGAAGACTACCGATTAGACCTCGGTGGGGCCGAATGGCGATCTAGCACACCTTCTACTAGCTAAGCAGGCTAGTACCCGGAAACTTATGGCTTCCCTCAACCCGGTCCGAAGACCGGCCCAATCTCCCACGGGTATCGGGAACAGCCATAGACAGCAAGATACAGCCATAGCCAGCCAGTAAGACACAGCCATAGCCAGTAAGATACAGCCATTGCCAGGAAGACACAGCCATAGCCAGCCAGTAAGACACAGCCATAGCCAGCCAGTAAGACACAGCCATATCCAGTAAGATACAGCCATTGCCAGTAAGATACAGCCATAGCCAGCCAGTAAGATACAGCCATAGACATCTGAGTGCAGCGAGTCTACTCCCATTAGCCCCGTCCCCATAGGAACGAGACCCGGGTCTCTTTCGCCCAGGGAGAAGACTCTCCGTGGGTTTTTCCATTAGGACAGTACCTAGTTTCCTAAACTGCCCCCCCCCCCGCTTGTACTCAAGACGGGACGGAAGTGGATACGCCACTTACGCGCGCCAACCCCGAAGGGAAGACTACCGATTAGACCTCGGTGGGGCCGCCTGGCGATCTAGCACACCTTCTACTAGCTAAGCAGGCTAGTACCCGGAAACTTATGGCTTCCCTCAACCCGGTCCGAAGACCTACCCAATCTCCCACGGGTATCGGGAACAGCCATAGACAGCAAGATACAGCCATAGCCAGCCAGTAAGACACAGCCATAGCCAGTAAGATACAGCCATTGCCAGGAAGACACAGCCATAGCCAGCCAGTAAGACACAGCCATAGCCAGCCAGTAAGAAACAGCCATAGCCAGTAAGATACAGCCATTGCCAGGAAGACACAGCCATAGCCAGCCAGTAAGACACAGCCATAGCCAGTAAGATACAGCCATTGCCAGTAACACAAAGCCATAGCCAGTGAGATACAGCCATAGCCAGTAACATACAGCCATAGTCAGCCAGTAAGATACAGCCATAGCCACCCAGTAAGACACAGCCATAGCCAGTAAGATACAGCCATTGCCAGTAAGACACAGCCATAGCCAGCCAGTAAGACACAGCCCTAACCAGTAAGATACAGCCATTGCCAGTAAGATACAGCCATAGCCAGCCAGTAAGACACAGCCATAGCCAGTAAGATACAGCCATAGCCAGCCAGTAAAAAACAGCCATAGCCAGTAAGACACAGCAATGCCAGTAAGACACAGCCATAGCCAGTAAGATTCAGCCATAACCAGTAAGACACAGCCATAGTCAGCCAGTAAGATACAGCCATAGCCAGCCAGTAAGATACAGCAATGCCAGTAAGACACAGCAATTCCAGTAAGACACAGCCATAGCCAGTAAGATTCAGCCATAGCCAGTAAGACACAGCCATAGTCAGTAAGACACAGTCATAGCCGGCCAGTAAAAAACAGCCATAGCCAGTAAGACACAGCAATGCCAGTAAGACACAGCCATAGCCAGTAAGATTCAGCCATAACCAGTAAGACACAGCCATAGTCAGCCAGTAAGATACAGCCATAGCCAGCCAGTAAGATACAGCCATAGACATCTGAGTGCAGAGAGTCTACTCCCATTAGCCCCGTCCCCATAGGAACGAGACCCGGGTCTCTTTCGCCCAGGGAGAAGACTCTCCGTGGGTTTTTCCATTAGGACAGTACCTAGTTTCCTAAACTGCCCCGCCGCTTGTACTCAAGACGGGACGGAAGTGGATACGCCACTTACGCGCGCCAACCCCGAAGGGAAGACTACCGATTAGACCTCGGTGGGGCCGCCTGGCGATCTAGCACACCTTCTACTAGCTAAGCAGGCTAGTACCCGGAAACTTATGGCTTCCCTCAACCCGGTCCGAAGACCTACCCAATCTCCCACGGGTATCGGGAACAGCCATAGACAGCAAGATACAGCCATAGCCAGCCAGTAAGACACAGCCATAGCCAGTAAGATACAGCCATTGCCAGGAAGACACAGCCATAGCCAGCCAGTAAGACACAGCCATAGCCAGCCAGTAAGACACAGCCATAGCCAGTAAGATACAGCCATTGCCAGGAAGACACAGCCATAGCCAGCCAGTAAGACACAGCCATAGCCAGTAAGATACAGCCATTGCCTGTAAGACAAAGCCATAGCCAGTGAGATACAGCCATAGCCAGTAACATACAGCCATAGTCAGCCAGTAAGATACAGCCATAGCCACCCAGTAAGACACAGCCATAGCCAGTAAGATACAGCCATTGCCAGTAAGACACAGCCATAGCCAGCCAGTAAGACACAGCCCTAACCAGTAAGATACAGCCATTGCCAGTAAGATACAGCCATAGCCAGCCAGTAAGACACAGCCATAGCCAGTAAGATTCAGCCATAGCCAGCCAGTAAAAAACAGCCATAGCCAGTAAGACACAGCAATGCCAGTAAGACACAGCCATAGCCAGTAAGATTCAGCCATAACCAGTAAGACACAGCCATAGTCAGCCAGTAAGATACAGCCATAGCCAGTAAGATACAGCCATAGCCAGCCAGTAAGACACAGCCATAACCAGTAAGATAGAGCCATAGTCAGCCAGTAAGATACAGCCATAGCCAGCCAGTAAGACACAGCCATAGCCAGTAAGACACCGTCATAGCCGGCCAATAAGACACAGACATTGCCATCCAGTAAGACCCAGCCATAGCCAGTAAAATACAGCCATAGCCAGTAAGACACAGCCATAGCCAGTAAGGCACAGCCATAGCCAGTAAGACACAGCCATCCAGCCAGTAAGACACAGCCATAGCCAGTAAGGCACAGCCATAGCCAGTAAGATACAGCCATAGACAGTAAGACACAGCCATAGCCAGTAAGGCACAGCCATAGCCAGTAAGGCACAGCCATAGCCAGTAAGACACAGCCATAGCCAGTAAGATACAGCCATAGCCAGTAAGAAACAGCCATAGCCAGTAAGACACAGACATCCAACCAGTAAGACACAGCCAAAACCAGCCAAAAAGACACAACAATAGCCTGTAATACACAACCATCCAGCCTGTAGGACACAGCTAGCCAGTAAGACACAGCCATAGCCAACCAGTATGACCCAGCCATCCAGGCAGTAGGACACAGCCAGCCTGTAAGACACAGCCAGACAGCCTGTAAGACACAGCCATAGTCAGCCTGTAAGACACAACCATAGCCAGCCTGTAAGACACAGCCATAGCCAGCCAGTAAGACACAGCCATAGCCAGCCTGTAAGACATGGTCATAGCCAGCCTGTAAGACACAGACATAGCAAGCATGTGAGGCACAGCCATCCAGCCTCAAACACAGAGCCATAGCCAGCCTGTAAGACACAGCCATAGCCAGCCAGTAAGACACAGCCAGACAGCCTGTGAGACACAGCCATAGTCAGCTTGTAAGACACAGCCATAGCCAGCCAGTAAGACACAGCCAGAAAGCCAGTAAGACACAGCCAGACAGCCTGTAAGACAGAGCTGTAGCCAGCCAGTAAGACACAGCTGTAGCCAGCCTGTAATACACAGCTGTAGCCAGCCAGTAAGACACAGCTCTAGCCAGCCAGTAAGACACAACCATAGACAGCCTGTAAAATACAGCCATAGCCAGCCTGGAAGACACAGCCATAGCCAGCCAGTAAGACACAGCCAGACAGCCTGTAAGACACAGCTGTAGCCTACCAGTAAGACACAGCGGTAGCCTGCCTGTAAGACACAGCTGTAGCCTGCCTGTAAGAGACAGCTGTAGCCACCCAGTAAGAGACAGCCATAGCCATCCTGTAAAATACAGCCATAGCCAGCCTGCAAGACACAGCCATAGCCAGCCAGTAAGAAACAGGCATCCAGGTAGTAAGACACAACGATAGCCAGCCAGTAAGACACAGCCATAGCCAGCCTGTAAGACACAGCCACAGCCAGCCAGTAAGACAGCCAGACAGCCTGTAAGACACAGTGATAGCCAGCCAGGAAGACACAGCCACAGCCACAAAGACAGAGTCATAGCCAGCCAGGAAGACACAGCCATAGCCACAAAGACACAGCCATAGCCAGTAAGACACAGCCATAGCCAACAGGATAGAGCCATAGCCAGCCAGTCAGAGGCAGACATAGCCAGTAAGGCACAGCCATAGCCAGTAAGACACAGCCATAGCCAGCAAGATACAGCCATAGCCAGCCATTAAGAGGCAGCCATTGCCAGTAAGACACAGCCATAGCCAGTAAGACACAGCCATAGATCGTACATCAAAACCATAGACAGCCAGTAAGACACAGCCATAGCCAGTAAGACACAGCCATAGCCAGTAAGACACAGCCATAGCCAGCCAGTAAGACACAGCCATAGCCAGCCTGTATGACACAGCCTTAGCCAGCCTGAAACACACAGCCATAGCCAGTAAGATACAGCTAGACAGCCAGTAAGACACAGCCATAGCCAGTAAGACACAGCTATAGCCAGTAAGACACAGCCATAGCCAGTAAGACACAGCCATAGCCAGTAAGACTCAGCCATAGTCAGTAAGACACAGCCACAGCCAGTAAGACACAGCCATAGCCAGTAAGACACAGCCAGACAGTCAGTACGACACAGCCATAGCCAGTAAGACACAGCCATAGCCAGCAAGTAAGACACAGCCAGACAGCCAGTAAGACACAGCCATAGCGAGTAAGACACAGCCATAGCCAGTAAGACACAACCATAGCCAGTAAGACACAGCCATAGCCAGTAAGACACAGCCATAGCCAGTAAGACACAGCCATAGCCAGTAAGACACAGCCATAGCCAGTAAGACACAGCCAGACAGCCAGTAAGACACAGCCATAGCCAGTAAGACACAGCCATAGCCAGTAAGACACAGCCATAGCCAGTAAGACACAGCCAGACAGCCAGAAAGACACAGCCATAGCCAGTAACACACAGCCATAGATCGTAAGACACAGCCATAGCCAGTAAGACACAGCCACAGCCAGTAAGACATAGCCAGACAGCCAGTAAGACACAGCCATAGCCAGTAAGACACAGCCATAGCCAGTTAGAAACAGCCAGACAACCAGTAAGACAAAGCCAGACAACAAGTAAGACACAGCCATAGCCAGTAAGACACAGCCAGACAACCAGTAAGACACAGCCACAGCCAGTAAGACACAGCCAGACAAACGGTAAGACACAGCCACAACCAGTAAGACACAGCCAGACAACCAGTAAGACACAGCCACAACCAGTAAGACACAGCCAGACAACCAGTAAGACACAGCCATAGCCAGTAAGACAAAGCCAGACAACCAGTAAGACACAGCCACAGCCAGTAAGAAACAGCCACAGCCAGTAAGACACAGCCATAGCCAGTAAGACACAGCCATAGTCAGTAAGACACAGCCACAGCCAGTAAGACATAGCCATAGCCAGTAAGACACAGCCAGACAACCAGTAACACAGCCATAGCCAGTAAGACAGAGCCATAGCCAGTAAGACACAGCCAAAGCCAGTAAGACACAGCCAGACAGCCATAAAGACACAGCCATAGCCAGTAAGACACAGTCATAGCCAGTAAGACACAGCCGGACAGCCAGTAAGACACAGTCATAGCCAGTAAGACACAGCCATAGCCAGTAAGACACAGCCATAGCCAGTAAGACACAGCGATAGCCAGTAAGACACAGCCATAGCCAGTCTGAAACACACAGCCATAGCCAGTAAGACACAGCCATAGCCAGTAAGACACAGCCTTAGCCAGCCTGAAACACACAGCCATAGCCAGTAAGGCACAGCCATAGCCAGTAAGACCCAGCCATAGCCAGCCAGTAAGACACAGCCATAGCCAGCCAGTATGACACAGCCTTAGCCAGCCTGAAACACACAGCCGTAGCCAGTAAGACACAGCCATAGCCAGTAAGACACAGCCATAGCCAGTAAGACACAGCGAAATCCAGTATACCACAGACATAGCCAGTAAGTAAGCTACAGCCATCCAGCCAGTAAGATACAGCCATTGCCAGCAAGACACAGCCATAACCAGCCAGTAAGATACAGCCATAGCCAGTAAGATACAGCCATAGCCAGTAAGACACAGCCATAACCAGCCAGTAAGATACAGCCATAGCCAGTAGGTTACAGCCATAACCAGTAAGATACAGCCATAGCCAGTAAGATACAGCCATAGCCAGTAAGATACAGCCATAGCCAGTAAGATACAGCCATAGCCAGTAAGATACAGCCATAACCATTAAGATACAGCCATACCCAGTAAGATACAGCCATAGCCAGTAAGACACAGCTATCCAGCCAGTATGATACAGCCATATCCAGAAAGGCACAGCCATAACCAGCCAGTAAGATACAGCCATAGCCAGTAAGACACAGCCATAACCAGCCAGTAAGATACAGCCATAGCCAGTAAGATACAGCCATAGCCAGTAAGACACAACAATAGCCTGTAATACACAACCATCCAGCCTGTAGGACACAGCTAGCGAGTAAGACACAGCCATAGCCAGCCAGTATACCACTGCTATAGCGAGTGAGACACAGCCATAGCCAACCTGTAAGACACATCCATAGCCAGTATACCACAGCCATAGCCAGCAAGTAAGCTACAGCCATCCAGCCAGTAAGACACAGCCATAGCCAGCCAGTAAGACAGAGCCATAGCCAGCCAGTAAGACCCAGCCATCCAGGCAGTAGGACACAGCCAGCCTGTAATACACAGACAAAGCCAGCCAGTAAGACACAGCCATTGCCAGTAAGACACAGCCATTGCCAGTAAGACACAGCCATAGCCAGCCAGGAAGACAGAGCCATAGCCACTAAGACACAGCCATTGCCAGCCTGTAACACACAGCCATAGCCAGTAAGACATAGCCATAGCCAGTAAGACACAGCAATAGCCAGTAAGACACAGCCATAGCCAGTAAGACACAGCCATAGCCAGTAAGACACAGCCATAGCCAGTAAGACACAGCCTTTGCCAGCCAGTAAGACACAGCCATAGCCAGCCTGTAACCCACAGCCATAGCCAGTAAGACACAGCCATAGCCAGTAAGACACAGCCATAGCCAGTGAGACACAGCCATAGCCAGCCAGTAAGACAAGGCATAGCCAGTAAGACACAGCCATAGCCAGTAAGACACAGCCATAGCCAGTAAGACACAGCCTTAGCCAGCCTGTAACACACAGCCATAGCCAGTAAGACACAGCCATAGCCAGTAAGACACAGCCATTGCCAGCCAGTAAGACACAGCCATACCCAGCCTGTAACACACAGCCATAGCCAGTAAGACACAGCCATAGCCAGTAAGACACAGCCAGAGCCAGTAAGACACAGCCATAGCCAGTAAGACACAGCCATAGCCAGTAAGACACAGCCATAGCCAGCCAGTAAGATACAGCCATAGCCAGTAAGACACAGCCACAGCTAGTAAGACACAGCCATAGCCAGTAAGACACAGCCATAGCCAGTAAGACACAGCCACAGCCAGCCAGTAAGACACAGCCATATCCAGTAAGACACAGCCATAGCCAGTAAGACACAGCCATAGCCAGTAAGACACAGCCATAGCCAGCCAGTAAGACACAGCCATAGCCAGGAACACATAACCAGCCAGTAAGACACAGCCATAGCCAGTAAGACACAGCCACAGCCTGTTAGACACAACCATAGCCAGCCTGTAAGTCACAGCCAGACAGCCTGTAAGACACAGCCATAATCAGCCTGTAAGACAGAACCATAACCAGCCTGTAAGACACAGCTGTAGCCAGCCTGTAAGACACAGCTATAGCCAACCAGTAAGGCCCAGCCATTCAGGCAGTACGACAAAGCCAGCCTGTAGGACACAGCCATAGCCAGCCAGTAAGACACAGCTAGACAGCCTGTAAGACACAGTTGTAGCCAACCAGTAACCTAGCCATCCAGGCAGTAAGACACAGACATAGCCAGCCTGTAAGACACAACCATAGCCAGTTAGACACAACCATAGCCAGCCTATAAGACACAGCTGCAGCCAGCCTGTAAGACACAGCTATAGCCAACCAGTAAGACCCAGCCATTCAGGCAGTACGACACAGACATAGCCAGCCTATAAGGCACAGCCAAAGCCAGCCTGTAAGACACAGCCATAGCCAGTTAGACACAGCCATAGCCAGCCTGTAAGACACAGCCAGACATCCTGTGAGACACAGCCATAGTCAGCCTGTAAGATGCAACAATAGCCAGCCAGTAAGACACATCTGCAGCCAGCCAGTAAGACACAACCATAGCCAGCCTGTAAGACACAGCTGTAGCCAGCAAGTAAGTCACAGCTGTAGCCAGCCAGTAAGACACAGCTGTAGCCAGCCAGTAAGACACTGCTGTAGCCAGCCAGTATAACACAGCCATAGCCAGCATAACACAGCCATAGCCAGCAAATAAGTCACAGCTGTAGCCAGCCAGTAAGACACAGCTGTAGCCAGCCAGTAAGACACAGCTGTAGCCAGCCAGTAAGACACAGCTGTAGCCAGCCAGTAAGACACTGCTGTAGCCAGCCAGTATAACACAGCCATAGCCAGTATAACACAGCCATAGGCAGCAAGTAAGTTACAGCCATCCAGCCTGTAAGACACAGACATAGCCAGCCAGTAAGACCCAGGCATCCAGGCAGTAGGACACAGCGAGCCTTTAAGACACAGCCATAGCCAGCCAGTAAGACATAGCCAGACAGCCTGTAAGACACAGCCATAGTCAGCCTGTAAGACACAACCATAGCCAGCCAGTAAGACACAGCCAGACAACCTGTAAGTCACAGCCATAGTCAGCCTGTAAGACACAACCATAGCCAGCCTGTAAGAAACAGCTGTAGCCAGCCAGTAAGACCCCGCCATTTAGGCAGTAAGACACAGCCAGCCTGTAAGACACAGTTGTAGCCAGCCAGTAACCCAGCCATCCAGGCAGTAAGACACAGCCATAGCCAGCCTGTAAGACACAGCCAAAGCCAGTTAGACACAGCCATAGCCAGCCTGTAAGACACAGCCATAGCCAGTAAGACACAGCCATTGCCAGCCAGTAAGACACAGCCATATCCAGCCTGTAACACACAGCTATAGCCAGTAAGACACAGCCATAGCCAGTAAGACACAGCCATAGCCAGTAAGACACTGCTGTAGCCAGCCAGTATAACACAGCCATAGCCAGCATAACACAGCCATAGCCAGCAAGTAAGTCACAGCTGTAGCCAGCCAGTAAGACACAGCTGTAGCCAGCCAGTAAGACACAGCTGTAGCCAGCCAGTAAGACACAGCTGTAGCCAGCCAGTAAGACACTGCTGTAGCCAGCCAGTATAACACAGACATAGCCAGTATAACACAGCCATAGGCAGCAAGTAAGTTACAGCCATCCAGCCTGTAAGACACAGACATAGCCAGCCAGTAAGACCCAGGCATCCAGGCAGTAGGACACAGCGAGCCTTTAAGACACAGCCATAGCCAGCCAGTAAGACATAGCCAGACAGCCTGTAAGACACAGCCATAGTCAGCCTGTAAGACACAACCATAGCCAGCCAGTAAGACACAGCCAGACAACCTGTAAGTCACAGCCATAGTCAGCCTGTAAGACACAACCATAGCCAGCCTGTAAGAAACAGCTGTAGCCAACCAGTAAGACCCCGCCATTTAGGCAGTAAGACACAGCCAGCCTGTAAGACACAGTTGTAGCCAGCCAGTAACCCAGCCATCCAGGCAGTAAGACACAGCCATAGCCAGCCTGTAAGACACAGCCAAAGCCAGTTAGACACAGCCATAGCCAGCCTGTAAGACACAGTCATAGCCAGTTAGACACAGCCATAGCCAGCCTGTAAGACACAGCCAGACATCCTGTGAAACACAGCCATAGTCAGCTTGTAAGATGCAACCATAGCCAGCCTGTAAGACACATCTGCAGCCAGCCAGTAAGACACAGCTGTAGCCAGCCTGTAATACACAGCTATAGCCAGCCTGTAAGACACAGTTGTAGCCAGCCAGTAACCCAGCCATCCAGGCAGTAAGACACAGCCAAAGCCAGCCTGTAAGGCACAGCCAAAGCCAGTTAGACACAGCCATAGCCAGCCTGTAAGACACAGCCATAGCCAGTTAGACACAGCCATAGCCAGCCGGTAAGACACAGCCAGACATCCTGTGAAACACAGCCATAGTCAGCCTGTAAGATGCAACCATAGCCAGCCTGTAAGACACATCTGCAGCCAGCCAGTAAGACACAGCTGTAACCAGCCAGTAAGACACAGCCGTAGCCAGCCAGTAAGACACAGCCATAGCCAGGCAGTAAGACACAGGCATCCAGGTAGTAAGACACAACCAGCCTGTAAGAAACAGCCATTGCCAGCCAGTAAGACAGAGCCATAGTCAACCTGTAAGACACAACCATAGCCAGCCTGTAAGACACAGCTGTAGCCAGCAAGTAAGTCACAGCTGTACCCAGCCAGTAAGACACTGCTGTAGCCAGCCAGTAAGATACAGTCATAGCCAGCCTGCAAGACACAGCCATAGCCAGTAAGATACAGCCATAGCCAGCCAGGAAGACACAGCCATAGCCAGTAAGACACAGCCATAGCCAGGAAGACGCAGCCATTCAGCCAGTAAGACACAGCCATAACCAGCCTGTAAGACACAGCCATAGCCAGTATACCACAGCCATAGCCAGTATAACACAGCCATAGCCAGCAAGTAAGCCGCAGCCATCCAGCCAGTAAAACACAGCCATAACCAGCCAGTAAGACACAGCCATCCAGCTCGTATAACACAGCCATAGCCAGTATAACACAGCCATAGCCAGCAGGTAAGTTACAGCCATCCAGCCTGTAAGTCACAGCCATAGTCAGCCTGTAAGGCACAACCATAGCCAGCCTGTAAGACACAGCCTTAGCCAGCCAGTAAGACACAGCCATAGCCAGCCTGTAAGACATGGTCATAGCCAGCCTGTAAGACACAGACATAGCAAGCATGTGAGGCACAGCCATCCAGCCTCAAACACAGAGCCATAGCTAGCCTGTAAGACACAGCCATAGCCAGCCAGTAAGACACAGCCAGACATCCTGTGAGATACAGCCATAGTCAGCTTGTAAGACACAGCCATAGCCAGCCAGTAAGACACAGCCAGAAAGCCAGTAAGACACAGCCAGACAGCCTGTAAGACACAGCTGTAGCCAGCCAGTAAGACACAGCTGTAGCCAGCCTGTAATACACAGCTGTAGCCAGCCAGTAAGACACAGCTCTAGCCAGCCAGTAAGACACAACCATAGACAGCCTGTAAAATACAGCCATAGCCAGCCTGTAAGACACAGCCATAGCCAGCCAGTAAGACACAGCCAGACAGCCTGTAAGACACAGCTGTAGCCTACCAGTAAGACACAGCGGTAGCCTGCCTGTAAGACACAGCTGTAGCCTGCCTGTAAGAGACAGCTGTAGCCACCCAGTAAGACACAGCCATAGCCAGCCTGTAAAATACAGCCATAGCCAGCCTGCAAAACACAGCCATAGCCAGCCAGTAAGAAACAGGCATCCAGGTAGTAAGACACAACCATAGCCAGCCAGTAAGACACAGCCATAGCCAGCCTGTAAGACACAGCCATAGCCAGCCAGTAAGACAGCCAGACAGCCTGTAAGACACAGTGATAGCCAGCCAGGAAGACACAGCCACAGCCACAAAGACAGAGTCATAGCCAGCCAGGAAGACACAGCCATAGCCACAAAGACACAGCCATAGCCAGTAAGACACAGCCATAACCAACAAGATACAGCCATAGCCAGCCAGTCAGAGGCAGCCATAGCCAGTAAGACACAGCCGTAGCCAGTAAGACACAGCTATAGCCAGCAAGATACAGCCATAGCCAGCCAGTAAGAGGCAGCCATTGCCAGTAAGACACAGCCATAGCCAGTAAGACACAGCCATAGATCGTAAATCAAAACCATAGACAGCCAGTAAGACACAGCCATAGCCAGTAACACACAGCCATAGCCAGTAAGACACAGCCATAGCCAGCCAGTAAGACCGAGCCATAGCCAGCCTGTATGACACAGCCTTAGCCAGCCTGAAACACACAGCCATAGCCAGTAAGATACAGCTAGACAGCCAGTAAGACACAGCCATAGCCAGTAAGACACAGCTATAGCCAGTAAGACACAGCCATAGCCAGTAAGACACAGCCATAGCCAGTAAGACTCAGCCATAGCCAGTAAGACACAGCCACAGCCAGTAAGACACAGCCATAGCCAGTAAGACACAGCCAGACAGCCAGTACGACACAGCCATAGCCAGTAAGACACAGCCATAGCCAGCAAGTAAGACACAGCCAGACAGCCAGTAAGACACAGCCATAGCCAGTAAGACAAAGCCATAGCCAGTAAGACACAGCCATAGCCAGTAAGACACAGCCATAGCCAGTAAGACACAGCCATAGCCAGTAAGACACAGCCATAGCCAGTAAGACACAGCCATAGCCAGTAAGACACATCCATAGCCAGTAAGACACAGCCAGACAGCCAGTAAGACACAGCCATAGCCAGTAAGACACAGCCATAGCCAGTAAGACACAGCCATAGCCAGTAAGACACAGCCAGACAGCCAGAAAGACACAGCCATAGCCAGTAACACACAGCCATAGATCGTAAGACACAGCCATAGCCAGTAAGACACAGCCACAGCCAGTAAGACACAGCCAGACAGCCAGTAAGACACAGCCATAGCCAGTAAGACACAGCCATAGCCAGTTAGAAACAGCCAGACAACCAGTAAGACAAAGCCAGACAACAAGTAAGACACAGCCATAGCCAGTAAGACACAGCCAGACAACCAGTAAGACACAGCCACAGCCAGTAAGACACAGCCAGACAAACGGTAAGACACAGTCACAACCAATAAGACACAGTCAGACAACCAGTAAGACACAGCCACAACCAGTAAGACACAGCCAGACAACCAGTAAGACACAGCCATAGCCAGTAAGACACAGCCAGACAACCAGTAAGACACAGCCACAGCCAGTAAGACACAGCCACAGCCAGTAAGACACAGCCATAGCCAGTAAGACACAGCCATAGTCAGTAAGACACAGCCACAGCCAGTAAGACATAGCCATAGCCAGTAAGACACAGCCAGACAACCAGTAACACAGCCATAGCCAGTAAGACAGAGCCATAGCCCGTAAGACACAGCCAAAGCCAGTAAGACACAGCCAGACAGCCAGTAAGACACAGCCATAGCCAGTAAGACACAGTCATAGCCAGTAAGACACAGCCGGACAGCCAGTAAGACACAGCCATAGCCAGTAAGACACAGCCATAGCCAGTAAGACACAGCCATAGCCAGTAAGACACAGCCATAGCCAGTAAGACACAGCCATAGCCAGTCTGAAACACACAGCCATAGCCAGTAAGACACAGCCATAGCCAGTAAGACACAGCCTTAGCCAGCCTGAAACACACAGCCATAGCCAGTAAGACACAGCCATAGCCAGTAAGACACAGCCATAGCCAGCCAGTAAGACACAGCCATAGCCAGCCAGTATGACACAGCCTTAGCCAGCCTGAAACACACAGCCGTAGCCAGTAAGACACAGCCATAGACAGTAAGACACAGCCATAGCCAGTAAGACACAGCGAAAACCAGTATACCACAGACATAGCCAGTAAGTAAGCTACAGCCATCCAGCCAGTAAGATACAGCCATAGCCAGTAAGATACAGCCATAGCCAGTAAGATACAGCCATAACCATTAAGATACAGCCATACCCAGTAAGATACAGCCATAGCCAGTAAGACACAGCTATCCAGCCAGTATGATACAGCCATATCCAGAAAGGCACAGCCATAACCAGCCAGTAAGATACAACCATAGCCAGTAAGACACAGCCATAACCAGCCAGTAAGATACAGCCATAGCCAGTAAGATACAGCCATAGCCAGTAAGACACAACAATAGCCTGTAATACACAACCATCCAGCCTGTAGGACACAGCTAGCGAGTAAGACACAGCCATAGCCAGCCAGTATACCACTGCTATAGCGAGTGAGACACAGCCATAGCCAACCTGTAAGACACATCCATAGCCAGTATACCACAGCCATAGCCAGCAAGTAAGCTACAGCCATCCAGCCAGTAAGACACAGCCATAGCCAGCCAGTAAGACAGAGCCATAGCCAGCCAGTAAGACCCAGCCATCCAGGCAATAGGACACAGCCAGCCTGTAATACACAGACAAAGCCAGCCAGTAAGACACAGCCATTGCCAGTAAGACACAGCCATAGCCAGCCAGGAAGACAGAGCCATAGCCACTAAGACACAGCCATTGCCAGCCTGTAACACACAGCCATAGCCAGTAAGACATAGCCATAGCCAGTAAGACACAGCAATAGCCAGTAAGACACAGCCATAGCCAGTAAGACACAGCCATAGCCAGTAAGACACAGCCATTGCCAGCCAGTAAGACACAGCCATAGCCAGTAAGACACAGCCTTTGCCAGCCAGTAAGACACAGCCATAGCCAGCCTGTAACCCACAGCCATAGCCAGTAAGACACAGCCATAGCCAGTAAGACACAGCCATAGCCAGTGAGACACAGCCATAGCCAGCCAGTAAGACAAGGCATAGCCAGTAAGACACAGCCATAGCCAGTAAGACACAGCCATAGCCAGTAAGACACAGCCTTAGCCAGCCTGTAACACACAGCCATAGCCAGTAAGACACAGCCATAGCCAGTAAGACACAGCCATAGCCAGTAAGACACAGCCATACCCAGCCTGTAACACACAGCCATAGCCAGTAAGACACAGCCATAGCCAGTAAGACACAGCCATAGCCAGTAAGACACAGCCATAGCCAGTAAGACACAGCCATAGCCAGTAAGACACAGCCATAGCCAGCCAGTAAGATACAGCCATAGCCAGTAAGACACAGCCACAGCTAGTAAGACACAGCCATAGCCAGTAAGACACAGCCATAGCCAGTAAGACACAGCCACAGCCAGCCAGTAAGACACAGCCATATCCAGTAAGACACAGCCATAGCCAGTAAGACACAGCCATAGCCAGTAAGACACAGCCATAGCCAGCCAGTAAGACACAGCCATAGCCAGGAACACATAACCAGCCAGTAAGACACAGCCATAGCCAGTAAGACACAGCCACAGCCTGTTAGACACAACCATAGCCAGCCTGTAAGTCACAGCCAGACAGCCTGTAAGACACAGCCATAATCAGCCTGTAAGACAGAACCATAACCAGCCTGTAAGACACAGCTGTAGCCAGCCTGTAAGACACAGCTATAGCCAACCAGTAAGGCCCAGCCATTCAGGCAGTACGACAAAGCCAGCCTGTAGGACACAGCCATAGCCAGCCAGTAAGACACAGCTAGACAGCCTGTAAGACACAGTTGTATCCAACCAGTAACCTAGCCATCCAGGCAGTAAGACACAGACATAGCCAGCCTGTAAGACACAACCATAGCCAGTTAGACACAACCATAGCCAGCCTATAAGACACAGCTGCAGCCAGCCTGTAAGACACAGCTATAGCCAACCAGTAAGACCCAGCCATTCAGGCAGTACGACACAGACATAGCCAGCCTATAAGGCACAGCCAAAGCCAGCCTGTAAGACACAGCCATAGCCAGTTAGACACAGCCATAGCCAGCCTGTAAGACACAGCCAGACATCCTGTGAGACACAGCCATAGTCAGCCTGTAAGATGCAACAATAGCCAGCCAGTAAGACACATCTGCAGCCAGCCAGTAAGACACAACCATAGCCAGCCTGTAAGACACAGCTGTAGCCAGCAAGTAAGTCACAGCTGTAGCCAGCCAGTAAGACACAGCTGTAGCCAGCCAGTATAACACAGCCATAGCCAGTATAACACAGCCATAGGCAGCAAGTAAGTTACAGCCATCCAGCCTGTAAGACACAGACATAGCCAGCCAGTAAGACACAGGCATCCAGGCAGTAGGACACAGCGAGCCTTTAAGACACAGCCATAGCCAGCCAGTAAGACATAGCCAGACAGCCTGTAAGACACAGCCATAGTCAGCCTGTAAGACACAACCATAGCCAGCCAGTAAGACACAGCCATACAACCTGTAAGTCACAGCCATAGTCAGCCTGTAAGACACATCCATAGCCAGCCTGTAAGAAACAGCTGTAGCCAGCCAGTAAGACCCCGCCATTTAGGCAGTAAGACACAGCCAGCCTGTAAGACACAGTTGTAGCCAGCCAGTAACCCAGCCATCCAGGCAGTAAGACACAGCCATAGCCAGCCTGTAAGACACAGCCAAAGCCAGTTAGACACAGCCATAGCCAGCCTGTAAGACACAGCCATAGCCAGTAAGACACAGCCATTGCCAGCCAGTAAGACACAGCCATATCCAGCCTGTAACACACAGCCATAGCCAGTAAGACACAGCCATAGCCAGTAAGACACAGCCATAGCCAGTAAGACACTGCTGTAGCCAGCCAGTATAACACAGCCATAGCCAGCATAACACAGCCATAGCCAGCAAGTAAGTCACAGCTGTAGCCAGCCAGTAAGACACAGCTGTAGCCAGCCAGTAAGACACAGCTGTAGCCAGCCAGTAAGACACAGCTGTAGCCAGCCAGTAAGACACTGCTGTAGCCAGCCAGTATAACACAGACATAGCCAGTATAACACAGCCATAGGCAGCAAGTAAGTTACAGCCATCCAGCCTGTAAGACACAGACATAGCCAGCCAGTAAGACCCAGGCATCCAGGCAGTAGGACACAGCGAGCCTTTAAGACACAGCCATAGCCAGCCAGTAAGACATAGCCAGACAGCCTGTAAGACACAGCCATAGTCAGCCTGTAAGACACAACCATAGCCAGCCAGTAAGACACAGCCAGACAACCTGTAAGTCACAGCCATAGTCAGCCTGTAAGACACAACCATAGCCAGCCTGTAAGAAACAGCTGTAGCCAGCCAGTAAGACCCCGCCATTTAGGCAGTAAGACACAGCCAGCCTGTAAGACACAGTTGTAGCCAGCCAGTAACCCAGCCATCCAGGCAGTAAGACACAGCCATAGCCAGCCTGTAAGACACAGCCAAAGCCAGTTAGACACAGCCATAGCCAGCCTGTAAGACACAGTCATAGCCAGTTAGACACAGCCATAGCCAGCCTGTAAGACACAGCCAGACATCCTGTGAAACACAGCCATAGTCAGCTTGTAAGATGCAACCATAGCCAGCCTGTAAGACACATCTGCAGCCAGCCAGTAAGACACAGCTGTAGCCAGCCTGTAATACACAGCCATAGCCAGCCTGTAAGACACAGTTGTAGCCAGCCAGTAACCCAGCCATCCAGGCAGTAAGACACAGCCAAAGCCAGCCTGTAAGGCACAGCCAAAGCCAGTTAGACACAGCCATAGCCAGCCTGTAAGACACAGCCATAGCCAGTTAGACACAGCCATAGCCAGCCGGTAAGACACAGCCAGACATCCTGTGAAACACAGCCATAGTCAGCCTGTAAGATGCAACCATAGCCAGCCTGTAAGACACATCTGCAGCCAGCCAGTAAGACACAGCTGTAACCAGCCAGTAAGACACAGCCGTAGCCAGCCAGTAAGACACAGCCATAGCCAGGCAGTAAGACACAGGCATCCAGGTAGTAAGACACAACCAGCCTGTAAGAAACAGCCATTGCCAGCCAGTAAGACAGAGCCATAGTCAACCTGTAAGACACAACCATAGCCAGCCTGTAAGACACAGCTGTAGCCAGCAAGTAAGTCACAGCTGTACCCAGCCAGTAAGACACTGCTGTAGCCAGCCAGTAAGATACAGTCATAGCCAGCCTGCAAGACACAGCCATAGCCAGTAAGAGACAGCCATAGCCAGCCAGGAAGACACAGCCATAGCCAGTAAGACACAGCCATAGCCAGGAAGACGCAGCCATTCAGCCAGTAAGACACAGCCATAACCAGCCTGTAAGACACAGCCATAGCCAGTATACCACAGCCATAGCCAGTATAACACAGCCATAGCCAGCAAGTAAGCCGCAGCCATCCAGCCAGTAAAACACAGCCATAACCAGCCAGTAAGACACAGCCATCCAGCTCGTATAACACAGCCATAGCCAGTATAACACAGCCATAGCCAGCAGGTAAGTTACAGCCATCCAGCCTGTAAGTCACAGCCATAGTCAGCCTGTAAGGCACAACCATAGCCAGCCTGTAAGACACAGCCTTAGCCAGCCAGTAAGACACAGCCATAGCCAGCCTGTAAGACATGGTCATAGCCAGCCTGTAAGACACAGACATAGCAAGCATGTGAGGCACAGCCATCCAGCCTCAAACACAGAGCCATAGCTAGCCTGTAAGACACAGCCATAGCCAGCCAGTAAGACACAGCCAGACAGCCTGTGAGACACAGCCATAGCCAGTAAGACACTGCTGTAGCCAGCCAGTATAACACAGCCATAGCCAGCATAACACAGCCATAGCCAGCAAGTAAGTCACAGCTGTAGCCAGCCAGTAAGACACAGCTGTAGCCAGCCAGTAAGACACAGCTGTAGCCAGCCAGTAAGACACAGCTGTAGCCAGCCAGTAAGACACTGCTGTAGCCAGCCAGTATAACACAGACATAGCCAGTATAACACAGCCATAGGCAGCAAGTAAGTTACAGCCATCCAGCCTGTAAGACACAGACATAGCCAGCCAGTAAGACCCAGGCATCCAGGCAGTAGGACACAGCGAGCCTTTAAGACACAGCCATAGCCAGCCAGTAAGACATAGCCAGACAGCCTGTAAGACACAGCCATAGTCAGCCTGTAAGACACAACCATAGCCAGCCAGTAAGACACAGCCAGACAACCTGTAAGTCACAGCCATAGTCAGCCTGTAAGACACAACCATAGCCAGCCTGTAAGAAACAGCTGTAGCCAACCAGTAAGACCCCGCCATTTAGGCAGTAAGACACAGCCAGCCTGTAAGACACAGTTGTAGCCAGCCAGTAACCCAGCCATCCAGGCAGTAAGACACAGCCATAGCCAGCCTGTAAGACACAGCCAAAGCCAGTTAGACACAGCCATAGCCAGCCTGTAAGACACAGTCATAGCCAGTTAGACACAGCCATAGCCAGCCTGTAAGACACAGCCAGACATCCTGTGAAACACAGCCATAGTCAGCTTGTAAGATGCAACCATAGCCAGCCTGTAAGACACATCTGCAGCCAGCCAGTAAGACACAGCTGTAGCCAGCCTGTAATACACAGCCATAGCCAGCCTGTAAGACACAGTTGTAGCCAGCCAGTAACCCAGCCATCCAGGCAGTAAGACACAGCCAAAGCCAGCCTGTAAGGCACAGCCAAAGCCAGTTAGACACAGCCATAGCCAGCCTGTAAGACACAGCCATAGCCAGTTAGACACAGCCATAGCCAGCCGGTAAGACACAGCCAGACATCCTGTGAAACACAGCCATAGTCAGCCTGTAAGATGCAACCATAGCCAGCCTGTAAGACACATCTGCAGCCAGCCAGTAAGACACAGCTGTAACCAGCCAGTAAGACACAGCCGTAGCCAGCCAGTAAGACACAGCCATAGCCAGGCAGTAAGACACAGGCATCCAGGTAGTAAGACACAACCAGCCTGTAAGAAACAGCCATTGCCAGCCAGTAAGACAGAGCCATAGTCAACCTGTAAGACACAACCATAGCCAGCCTGTAAGACACAGCTGTAGCCAGCAAGTAAGTCACAGCTGTACCCAGCCAGTAAGACACTGCTGTAGCCAGCCAGTAAGATACAGTCATAGCCAGCCTGAAAGACACAGCCATAGCCAGTAAGATACAGCCATAGCCAGCCAGGAAGACACAGCCATAGCCAGTAAGACACAGCCATAGCCAGGAAGACGCAGCCATTCAGCCAGTAAGACACAGCCATAACCAGCCTGTAAGACACAGCCATAGCCAGTATACCACAGCCATAGCCAGTATAACACAGCCATAGCCAGCAAGTAAGCCGCAGCCATCCAGCCAGTAAAACACAGCCATAACCAGCCAGTAAGACACAGCCATCCAGCTCGTATAACACAGCCATAGCCAGTATAACACAGCCATAGCCAGCAGGTAAGTTACAGCCATCCAGCCTGTAAGTCACAGCCATAGTCAGCCTGTAAGGCACAACCATAGCCAGCCTGTAAGACACAGCCTTAGCCAGCCAGTAAGACACAGCCATAGCCAGCCTGTAAGACATGGTCATAGCCAGCCTGTAAGACACAGACATAGCAAGCATGTGAGGCACAGCCATCCAGCCTCAAACACAGAGCCATAGCTAGCCTGTAAGACACAGCCATAGCCAGCCAGTAAGACACAGCCAGACATCCTGTGAGATACAGCCATAGTCAGCTTGTAAGACACAGCCATAGCCAGCCAGTAAGACACAGCCAGAAAGCCAGTAAGACACAGCCAGACAGCCTGTAAGACACAGCTGTAGCCAGCCAGTAAGACACAGCTGTAGCCAGCCTGTAATACACAGCTGTAGCCAGCCAGTAAGACACAGCTCTAGCCAGCCAGTAAGACACAACCATAGACAGCCTGTAAAATACAGCCATAGCCAGCCTGTAAGACACAGCCATAGCCAGCCAGTAAGACACAGCCAGACAGCCTGTAAGACACAGCTGTAGCCTACCAGTAAGACACAGCGGTAGCCTGCCTGTAAGACACAGCTGTAGCCTGCCTGTAAGAGACAGCTGTAGCCACCCAGTAAGACACAGCCATAGCCAGCCTGTAAAATACAGCCATAGCCAGCCTGCAAAACACAGCCATAGCCAGCCAGTAAGAAACAGGCATCCAGGTAGTAAGACACAACCATAGCCAGCCAGTAAGACACAGCCATAGCCAGCCTGTAAGACACAGCCATAGCCAGCCAGTAAGACAGCCAGACAGCCTGTAAGACACAGTGATAGCCAGCCAGGAAGACACAGCCACAGCCACAAAGACAGAGTCATAGCCAGCCAGGAAGACACAGCCATAGCCACAAAGACACAGCCATAGCCAGTAAGACACAGCCATAACCAACAAGATACAGCCATAGCCAGCCAGTCAGAGGCAGCCATAGCCAGTAAGACACAGCCGTAGCCAGTAAGACACAGCTATAGCCAGCAAGATACAGCCATAGCCAGCCAGTAAGAGGCAGCCATTGCCAGTAAGACACAGCCATAGCCAGTAAGACACAGCCATAGATCGTAAATCAAAACCATAGACAGCCAGTAAGACACAGCCATAGCCAGTAACACACAGCCATAGCCAGTAAGACACAGCCATAGCCAGCCAGTAAGACCGAGCCATAGCCAGCCTGTATGACACAGCCTTAGCCAGCCTGAAACACACAGCCATAGCCAGTAAGATACAGCTAGACAGCCAGTAAGACACAGCCATAGCCAGTAAGACACAGCTATAGCCAGTAAGACACAGCCATAGCCAGTAAGACACAGCCATAGCCAGTAAGACTCAGCCATAGCCAGTAAGACACAGCCACAGCCAGTAAGACACAGCCATAGCCAGTAAGACACAGCCAGACAGCCAGTACGACACAGCCATAGCCAGTAAGACACAGCCATAGCCAGCAAGTAAGACACAGCCAGACAGCCAGTAAGACACAGCCATAGCCAGTAAGACAAAGCCATAGCCAGTAAGACACAGCCATAGCCAGTAAGACACAGCCATAGCCAGTAAGACACAGCCATAGCCAGTAAGACACAGCCATAGCCAGTAAGACACAGCCATAGCCAGTAAGACACATCCATAGCCAGTAAGACACAGCCAGACAGCCAGTAAGACACAGCCATAGCCAGTAAGACACAGCCATAGCCAGTAAGACACAGCCATAGCCAGTAAGACACAGCCAGACAGCCAGAAAGACACAGCCATAGCCAGTAACACACAGCCATAGATCGTAAGACACAGCCATAGCCAGTAAGACACAGCCACAGCCAGTAAGACACAGCCAGACAGCCAGTAAGACACAGCCATAGCCAGTAAGACACAGCCATAGCCAGTTAGAAACAGCCAGACAACCAGTAAGACAAAGCCAGACAACAAGTAAGACACAGCCATAGCCAGTAAGACACAGCCAGACAACCAGTAAGACACAGCCACAGCCAGTAAGACACAGCCAGACAAACGGTAAGACACAGCCACAACCAGTAAGACACAGTCAGACAACCAGTAAGACACAGCCACAACCAGTAAGACACAGCCAGACAACCAGTAAGACACAGCCATAGCCAGTAAGACACAGCCAGACAACCAGTAAGACACAGCCACAGCCAGTAAGACACAGCCACAGCCAGTAAGACACAGCCATAGCCAGTAAGACACAGCCATAGTCAGTAAGACACAGCCACAGCCAGTAAGACATAGCCATAGCCAGTAAGACACAGCCAGACAACCAGTAACACAGTCATAGCCAGTAAGACAGAGCCATAGCCCGTAAGACACAGCCAAAGCCAGTAAGACACAGCCAGACAGCCAGTAAGACACAGCCATAGCCAGTAAGACACAGTCATAGCCAGTAAGTCACAGCCGGACAGCCAGTAAGACACAGCCATAGCCAGTAAGACACAGCCATAGCCAGTAAGACACAGCCATAGCCAGTAAGACACAGCCATAGCCAGTAAGACACAGCCATAGCCAGTCTGAAACACACAGCCATAGCCAGTATGACACAGCCATAGCCAGTAAGACACAGCCTTAGCCAGCCTGAAACACACAGCCATAGCCAGTAAGACACAGCCATAGCCAGTAAGACACAGCCATAGCCAGCCAGTAAGACACAGCCATAGCCAGCCAGTATGACACAGCCTTAGCCAGCCTGAAACACACAGCCGTAGCCAGTAAGACACAGCCATAGACAGTAAGACACAGCCATAGCCAGTAAGACACAGCGAAAACCAGTATACCACAGACATAGCCAGTAAGTAAGCTACAGCCATCCAGCCAGTAAGATACAGCCATAGCCAGTAAGATACAGCCATAGCCAGTAAGATACAGCCATAACCATTAAGATACAGCCATACCCAGTAAGATACAGCCATAGCCAGTAAGACACAGCTATCCAGCCAGTATGATACAGCCATATCCAGAAAGGCACAGCCATAACCAGCCAGTAAGATACAACCATAGCCAGTAAGACACAGCCATAACCAGCCAGTAAGATACAGCCATAGCCAGTAAGATACAGCCATAGCCAGTAAGACACAACAATAGCCTGTAATACACAACCATCCAGCCTGTAGGACACAGCTAGCGAGTAAGACACAGCCATAGCCAGCCAGTATACCACTGCTATAGCGAGTGAGACACAGCCATAGCCAACCTGTAAGACACATCCATAGCCAGTATACCACAGCCATAGCCAGCAAGTAAGCTACAGCCATCCAGCCAGTAAGACACAGCCATAGCCAGCCAGTAAGACAGAGCCATAGCCAGCCAGTAAGACCCAGCCATCCAGGCAATAGGACACAGCCAGCCTGTAATACACAGACAAAGCCAGCCAGTAAGACACAGCCATTGCCAGTAAGACACAGCCATAGCCAGCCAGGAAGACAGAGCCATAGCCACTAAGACACAGCCATTGCCAGCCTGTAACACACAGCCATAGCCAGTAAGACATAGCCATAGCCAGTAAGACACAGCAATAGCCAGTAAGACACAGCCATAGCCAGTAAGACACAGCCATAGCCAGTAAGACACAGCCATTGCCAGCCAGTAAGACACAGCCATAGCCAGTAAGACACAGCCTTTGCCAGCCAGTAAGACACAGCCATAGCCAGCCTGTAACCCACAGCCATAGCCAGTAAGACACAGCCATAGCCAGTAAGACACAGCCATAGCCAGTGAGACACAGCCATAGCCAGCCAGTAAGACAAGGCATAGCCAGTAAGACACAGCCATAGCCAGTAAGACACAGCCATAGCCAGTAAGACACAGCCTTAGCCAGCCTGTAACACACAGCCATAGCCAGTAAGACACAGCCATAGCCAGTAAGACACAGCCATAGCCAGTAAGACACAGCAATACCCAGCCTGTAACACACAGCCATAGCCAGTAAGACACAGCCATAGCCAGTAAGACACAGCCATAGCCAGTAAGACACAGCCATAGCCAGTAAGACACAGCCATAGCCAGTAAGACACAGCCATAGCCAGCCAGTAAGATACAGCCATAGCCAGTAAGACACAGCCACAGCTAGTAAGACACAGCCATAGCCAGTAAGACACAGCCATAGCCAGTAAGACACAGCCACAGCCAGCCAGTAAGACACAGCCATATCCAGTAAGACACAGCCATAGCCAGTAAGACACAGCCATAGCCAGTAAGACACAGCCATAGCCAGCCAGTAAGACACAGCCATAGCCAGGAACACATAACCAGCCAGTAAGACACAGCCATAGCCAGTAAGACACAGCCACAGCCTGTTAGACACAACCATAGCCAGCCTGTAAGTCACAGCCAGACAGCCTGTAAGACACAGCCATAATCAGCCTGTAAGACAGAACCATAACCAGCCTGTAAGACACAGCTCTAGCCAGCCTGTAAGACACAGCTATAGCCAACCAGTAAGGCCCAGCCATTCAGGCAGTACGACAAAGCCAGCCTGTAGGACACAGCCATAGCCAGCCAGTAAGACACAGCTAGACAGCCTGTAAGACACAGTTGTAGCCAACCAGTAACCTAGCCATCCAGGCAGTAAGACACAGACATAGCCAGCCTGTAAGACACTACCATAGCCAGTTAGACACAACCATAACCAGCCTATAAGACACAGCTGCAGCCAGCCTGTAAGACACAGCTATAGCCAACCAGTAAGACCCAGCCATTCAGGCAGTACGACACAGACATAGCCAGCCTATAAGGCACAGCCAAAGCCAGCCTGTAAGACACAGCCATAGCCAGTTAGACACAGCCATAGCCAGCCTGTAAGACACAGCCAGACATCCTGTGAGACACAGCCATAGTCAGCCTGTAAGATGCAACAATAGCCAGCCAGTAAGACACATCTGCAGCCAGCCAGTAAGACACAACCATAGCCAGCCTGTAAGACACAGCTGTAGCCAGCAAGTAAGTCACAGCTGTAGCCAGCCAGTAAGACACAGCTGTAGCCAGCCAGTAAGACACTGCTGTAGCCAGCCAGTATAACACAGCCATAGCCAGCATAACACAGCCATAGCCAGCAAATAAGTCACAGCTGTAGCCAGCCAGTAAGACACAGCTGTAGCCAGCCAGTAAGACACAGCTGTAGCCAGCCAGTAAGACACAGCTGTAGCCAGCCAGTAAGACACTGCTGTAGCCAGCCAGTATAACACAGCCATAGCCAGTATAACACAGCCATAGGCAGCAAGTAAGTTACAGCCATCCAGCCTGTAAGACACAGACATAGCCAGCCAGTAAGACCCAGGCATCCAGGCAGTAGGACACAGCGAGCCTTTAAGACACAGCCATAGCCAGCCAGTAAGACATAGCCAGACAGCCTGTAAGACACAGCCATAGTCAGCCTGTAAGACACAACCATAGCCAGCCAGTAAGACACAGCCAGACAACCTGTAAGTCACAGCCATAGTCAGCCTGTAAGACACAACCATAGCCAGCCTGTAAGAAACAGCTGTAGCCAGCCAGTAAGACCCCGCCATTTAGGCAGTAAGACACAGCCAGCCTGTAAGACACAGTTGTAGCCAGCCAGTAACCCAGCCATCCAGGCAGTAAGACACAGCCATAGCCAGCCTGTAAGACACAGCCAAAGCCAGTTAGACACAGCCATAGCCAGCCTGTAAGACACAGCCATAGCCATTAAGACACAGCCATTGCCAGCCAGTAAGACACAGCCATATCCAGCCTGTAACACACAGCCATAGCCAGTAAGACACAGCCATAGCCAGTAAGACACAGCCATAGCCAGTAAGACACTGCTGTAGCCAGCCAGTATAACACAGCCATAGCCAGCATAACACAGCCATAGCCAGCAAGTAAGTCACAGCTGTAGCCAGCCAGTAAGACACAGCTGTAGCCAGCCAGTAAGACACAGCTGTAGCCAGCCAGTAAGACACAGCTGTAGCCAGCCAGTAAGACACTGCTGTAGCCAGCCAGTATAACACAGACATAGCCAGTATAACACAGCCATAGGCAGCAAGTAAGTTACAGCCATCCAGCCTGTAAGACACAGACATAGCCAGCCAGTAAGACCCAGGCATCCAGGCAGTAGGACACAGCGAGCCTTTAAGACACAGCCATAGCCAGCCAGTAAGACATAGCCAGACAGCCTGTAAGACACAGCCATAGTCAGCCTGTAAGACACAACCATAGCCAGCCAGTAAGACACAGCCAGACAACCTGTAAGTCACAGCCATAGTCAGCCTGTAAGACACAACCATAGCCAGCCTGTAAGAAACAGCTGTAGCCAGCCAGTAAGACCCCGCCATTTAGGCAGTAAGACACAGCCAGCCTGTAAGACACAGTTGTAGCCAGCCAGTAACCCAGCCATCCAGGCAGTAAGACACAGCCATAGCCAGCCTGTAAGACACAGCCAAAGCCAGTTAGACACAGCCATAGCCAGCCTGTAAGACACAGTCATAGCCAGTTAGACACAGCCATAGCCAGCCTGTAAGACACAGCCAGACATCCTGTGAAACACAGCCATAGTCAGCTTGTAAGATGCAACCATAGCCAGCCTGTAAGACACATCTGCAGCCAGCCAGTAAGACACAGCTGTAGCCAGCCTGTAATACACAGCCATAGCCAGCCTGTAAGACACAGTTGTAGCCAGCCAGTAACCCAGCCATCCAGGCAGTAAGACACAGCCAAAGCCAGCCTGTAAGGCACAGCCAAAGCCAGTTAGACACAGCCATAGCCAGCCTGTAAGACACAGCCATTGCCAGTTAGACACAGCCATAGCCAGCCGGTAAGACACAGCCAGACATCCTGTGAAACACAGCCATAGTCAGCCTGTAAGATGCAACCATAGCCAGCCTGTAAGACACATCTGCAGCCAGCCAGTAAGACACAGCTGTAACCAGCCAGTAAGACACAGCCGTAGCCAGCCAGTAAGACACAGCCATAGCCAGGCAGTAAGACACAGGCATCCAGGTAGTAAGACACAACCAGCCTGTAAGAAACAGCCATTGCCAGCCAGTAAGACAGAGCTATAGTCAACCTGTAAGACACAACCATAGCCAGCCTGTAAGACACAGCTGTAGCCAACAAGTAAGTCACAGCTGTACCCAGCCAGTAAGACACTGCTGTAGCCAGCCAGTAAGATACAGTCATAGCCAGCCTGCAAGACACAGCCATAGCCAGTAAGAGACAGCCATAGCCAGCCAGGAAGACACAGCCATAGCCAGTAAGACACAGCCATAGCCAGGAAGACGCAGCCATTCAGCCAGTAAGACACAGCCATAACCAGCCTGTAAGACACAGCCATAGCCAGTATACCACAGCCATAGCCAGTATAACACAGCCATAGCCAGCAAGTAAGCCGCAGCCATCCAGCCAGTAAAACACAGCCATAACCAGCCAGTAAGACACAGCCATCCAGCTCGTATAACACAGCCATAGCCAGTATAACACAGCCATAGCCAGCAGGTAAGTTACAGCCATCCAGCCTGTAAGTCACAGCCATAGTCAGCCTGTAAGGCACAACCATAGCCAGCCTGTAAGACACAGCCTAGCCAGCCAGTAAGACACAGCCATAGCCAGCCTGTAAGACATGGTCATAGCCAGCCTGTAAGACACAGACATAGCAAGCATGTGAGGCACAGCCATCCAGCCTCAAACACAGAGCCATAGCTAGCCTGTAAGACACAGCCATAGCCAGCCAGTAAGACACAGCCAGACAGCCTGTGAGACACAGCCATAGTCAGCTTGTAAGACACAGCCATAGCCAGCCAGTAAGACACAGCCAGAAAGCCAGTAAGACACAGCCAGACAGCCTGTAAGACACAGCTGTAGCCAGCCAGTAAGACACAGCTGTAGCCAGCCTGTAATACACAGCTGTAGCCAGCCAGTAAGACACAGCTCTAGCCAGCCAGTAAGACACAACCATAGACAGCCTGTAAAATACAGCCATAGCCAGCCTGTAAGACACAGCCATAGCCAGCCAGTAAGACACAGCCAGACAGCCTGTAAGACACAGCTGTAGCCTACCAGTAAGACACAGCGGTAGCCTGCCTGTAAGACACAGCTGTAGCCTGCCTGTAAGAGACAGCTGTAGCCACCCAGTAAGACACAGCCATAGCCAGCCTGTAAAATACAGCCATAGCCAGCCTGCAAAACACAGCCATAGCCAGCCAGTAAGAAACAGGCATCCAGGTAGTAAGACACAACCATAGCCAGCCAGTAAGACACAGCCATAGCCAGCCTGTAAGACACAGCCATAGCCAGCCAGTAAGACAGCCAGACAGCCTGTAAGACACAGTGATAGCCAGCCAGGAAGACACAGCCACAGCCACAAAGACAGAGTCATAGCCAGCCAGTAAGACACAGCCATAACCAACAAGATACAGCCATAGCCAGCCAGTCAGAGGCAGCCATAGCCAGTAAGACACAGCCGTAGCCAGTAAGACACAGCTATAGCCAGCAAGATACAGCCATAGCCAGCCAGTAAGAGGCAGCCATTGCCAGTAAGACACAGCCATAGCCAGTAAGACACAGCCATAGATCGTAAATCAAAACCATAGACAGCCAGTAAGACACAGCCATAGCCAGTAACACACAGCCATAGCCAGTAAGACACAGCCATAGCCAGCCAGTAAGACCGAGCCATAGCCAGCCTGTATGACACAGCCTTAGCCAGCCTGAAACACACAGCCATAGCCAGTAAGATACAGCTAGACAGCCAGTAAGACACAGCCATAGCCAGTAAGACACAGCTATAGCCAGTAAGACACAGCCATAGCCAGTAAGACACAGCCATAGCCAGTAAGACTCAGCCATAGCCAGTAAGACACAGCCACAGCCAGTAAGACACAGCCATAGCCAGTAAGACACAGCCAGACAGCCAGTACGACACAGCCATAGCCAGTAAGACACAGCCATAGCCAGCAAGTAAGACACAGCCAGACAGCCAGTAAGACACAGCCATAGCCAGTAAGACAAAGCCATAGCCAGTAAGACACAGCCATAGCCAGTAAGACACAGCCATAGCCAGTAAGACACAGCCATAGCCAGTAAGACACAGCCATAGCCAGTAAGACACAGCCATAGCCAGTAAGACACAGCCATAGCCAGTAAGACACAGCCAGACAGCCAGTAAGACACAGCCATAGCCAGTAAGACACAGCCATAGCCAGTAAGACACAGCCATAGCCAGTAAGACACAGCCAGACAGCCAGAAAGACACAGCCATAGCCAGTAACACACAGCCATAGATCGTAAGACACAGCCATAGCCAGTAAGAAACAGCCACAGCCAGTAAGACACAGCCAGACAGCCAGTAAGACACAGCCATAGCCAGTAAGACACAGCCATAGCCAGTTAGAAACAGCCAGACAACCAGTAAGACAAAGCCAGACAACAAGTAAGACACAGCCATAGCCAGTAAGACACAGCCAGACAACCAGTAAGACACAGCCACAGCCAGTAAGACACAGCCAGACAAACGGTAAGACACAGCCACAACCAGTAAGACACAGTCAGACAACCAGTAAGACACAGCCACAACCAGTAAGACACAGCCAGACAACCAGTAAGACACAGCCATAGCCAGTAAGACACAGCCAGACAACCAGTAAGACACAGCCACAGCCAGTAAGACACAGCCACAGCCAGTAAGACACAGCCATAGCCAGTAAGACACAGCCATAGTCAGTAAGACACAGCCACAGCCAGTAAGACATAGCCATAGCCAGTAAGACACAGCCAGACAACCAGTAACACAGCCATAGCCAGTAAGACAGAGCCATAGCCCGTAAGACACAGCCAAAGCCAGTAAGACACAGCCAGACAGCCAGTAAGACACAGCCATAGCCAGTAAGACACAGTCATAGCCAGTAAGACACAGCCGGACAGCCAGTAAGACACAGCCATAGCCAGTAAGACACAGCCATAGCCAGTAAGACACAGCCATAGCCAGTAAGACACAGCCATAGCCAGTAAGACACAGCCATAGCCAGTCTGAAAAACACAGCCATAGCCAGTAAAACACAGCCATAGCCAGTAAGACACAGCCTTAGCCAGCCTGAAACACACAGCCATAGCCAGTAAGACACAGCCATAGCCAGTAAGACACAGCCATAGCCAGCCAGTAAGACACAGCCATAGCCAGCCAGTATGACACAGCCTTAGCCAGCCTGAAACACACAGCCGTAGCCAGTAAGACACAGCCATAGACAGTAAGACACAGCCATAGCCAGTAAGACACAGCGAAAACCAGTATACCACGGACATAGCCAGTAAGTAAGCTACAGCCATCCAGCCAGTAAGATACAGCCATTGCCAGCAAGACACAGGCATAACCAGCCAGTAAGACACAGCCATAACCAGCCAGTAAGATACAGCCATAGCCAGTAGGATACAGCCATAACCAGTAAGATACAGCCATAGCCAGTAAGATACAGCCATAGCCAGTAAGATACAGCCATAGCCAGTAAGATACAGCCATAGCCAGTAAGATACAGCCATAACCAGTAAGATACAGCCATAGCCAGTAAGATACAGCCATAGCCAGTAAGACACAGCTATCCAGCCAGTATGATACAGCCATAGCCAGAAAGGCACAGCCATAACCAGCCAGTAAGATACAGCCATAGCCAGTAAGACACAGCCATAACCAGCCAGTAAGATACAGCCATAGCCAGTAAGATACAGCCATAGCCAGTAAGACACAACAATAGCCTGCAATACACAACCATCCAGCCTGTAGGACACAGCTAGCGAGTAAGACACAGCCATAGCCAGCCAGTATACAACTGCTATAGCGAGTGAGGCACAGCCATAGCCAACCTGTAAGACACATCCATAGCCAGTATACCACAGCCATAGCCAGCAAGTAAGCTACAGCCATCCAGCCAGTAAGACACAGCCATAGCCAGCCAGGAAGACACAGCCATAGCCAGCCAGTAAGACCCAGCCATCCAGGCAGTAGGACACAGCCAGCCTGTAATACACAGACAAAGCCAGCCAGTAAGACACAGCCATTGCCAGTAAGACACAGCCATTGCCAGTAAGACACAGCCATAGCCAGCCAGGAAGACAGAGCCATAGCCACTAAGACACAGCCATTGCCAGCCTGTAACACACAGCCATAGCCAGTAAGACATAGCCATAGCCAGTAAGACACAGCAATAGCCTGTAAGACACAGCCATAGCCAGTAAGACACAGCCATTGCCAGTCAGTAAGACACAGCCATAGCCAGTAAGACACAGCCTTTGCCAGCCAGTAAGACACAGTCATAGCCAGCCTGTAACACACAGCCATAGCCAGTAAGACACAGCCATAGCCAGTAAGACACAGCCATAGCCAGTAAGACACAGCCATAGCCAGCCAGTAAGACAAGGCATAGCCAGTAAGACACAGCCATAGCCAGTAAGACACAGCCATAGCAAGTAAGACACAGCCTTAGCCAGCCTGTAACACACAGCCATAGCCAGTAAGACACAGCCATAGCCAGTAAGACACAGCCATTGCCAGCCAGTAAGACACAGCCATACCCAGCCTGTAACACACAGCCATAGCCAGTAAGACGCAGTCATAGCCAGCCTGTAAGACATGGTCATAGCCAGCCTGTAAGACACAGACATAGCAAGCATGTGAGGCACAGCCATCCAGCCTCAAACACAGAGCCATAGCTAGCCTGTAAGACACAGCCATAGCCAGCCAGTAAGACACAGCCAGACAGCCTGTGAGACACAGCCATAGTCAGCTTGTAAGACACAGCCATAGCCAGCCAGTAAGACACAGCCAGAAAGCCAGTAAGACACAGCCAGACAGCCTGTAAGACACAGCTGTAGCCAGCCAGTAAGACACAGCTGTAGCCAGCCTGTAATACACAGCTGTAGCCAGCCAGTAAGACACAGCTCTAGCCAGCCAGTAAGACACAACCATAGACAGCCTGTAAAATACAGCCATAGCCAGCCTGTAAGACACAGCCATAGCCAGCCAGTAAGACACAGCCAGACAGCCTGTAAGACACAGCTGTAGCCTACCAGTAAGACACAGCGGTAGCCTGCCTGTAAGACACAGCTGTAGCCTGCCTGTAAGAGACAGCTGTAGCCACCCAGTAAGACACAGCCATAGCCAGCCTGTAAAATACAGCCATAGCCAGCCTGCAAAACACAGCCATAGCCAGCCAGTAAGAAACAGGCATCCAGGTAGTAAGACACAACCATAGCCAGCCAGTAAGACACAGCCATAGCCAGCCTGTAAGACACAGCCATAGCCAGCCAGTAAGACAGCCAGACAGCCTGTAAGACACAGTGATAGCCAGCCAGGAAGACACAGCCACAGCCACAAGACAGAGTCATAGCCAGCCAGGAAGACACAGCCATAGCCACAAAGACACAGCCATAGCCAGTAAGACACAGCCATAACCAACAAGATACAGCCATAGCCAGCCAGTCAGAGGCAGCCATAGCCAGTAAGACACAGCCGTAGCCAGTAAGACACAGCTATAGCCAGCAAGATACAGCCATAGCCAGCCAGTAAGAGGCAGCCATTGCCAGTAAGACACAGCCATAGCCAGTAAGACACAGCCATAGATCGTAAATCAAAACCATAGACAGCCAGTAAGACACAGCCATAGCCAGTAACACACAGCCATAGCCAGTAAGACACAGCCATAGCCAGCCAGTAAGACCGAGCCATAGCCAGCCTGTATGACACAGCCTTAGCCAGCCTGAAACACACAGCCATAGCCAGTAAGATACAGCTAGACAGCCAGTAAGACACAGCCATAGCCAGTAAGACACAGCTATAGCCAGTAAGACACAGCCATAGCCAGTAAGACACAGCCACAGCCAGTAAGACACAGCCATAGCCAGTAAGACACAGCCAGACAGCCAGTACGACACAGCCATAGCCAGTAAGACACAGCCATAGCCAGCAAGTAAGACACAGCCAGACAGCCAGTAAGACACAGCCATAGCCAGTAAGACAAAGCCATAGCCAGTAAGACACAGCCATAGCCAGTAAGACACAGCCATAGCCAGTAAGACACAGCCATAGCCAGTAAGACACAGCCATAGCCAGTAAGACACAGCCATAGCCAGTAAGACACAGCCATAGCCAGTAAGACACAGCCAGACAGCCAGTAAGACACAGCCATAGCCAGTAAGACACAGCCATAGCCAGTAAGACACAGCCATAGCCAGTAAGACACAGCCAGACAGCCAGAAAGACACAGCCATAGCCAGTAACACACAGCCATAGATCGTAAGACACAGCCATAGCCAGTAAGAAACAGCCACAGCCAGTAAGACACAGCCAGACAGCCAGTAAGACACAGCCATAGCCAGTAAGACACAGCCATAGCCAGTTAGAAACAGCCAGACAACCAGTAAGACAAAGCCAGACAACAAGTAAGACACAGCCATAGCCAGTAAGACACAGCCAGACAACCAGTAAGACACAGCCACAGCCAGTAAGACACAGCCAGACAAACGGTAAGACACAGCCACAACCAGTAAGACACAGTCAGACAACCAGTAAGACACAGCCACAACCAGTAAGACACAGCCAGACAACCAGTAAGACACAGCCATAGCCAGTAAGACACAGCCAGACAACCAGTAAGACACAGCCACAGCCAGTAAGACACAGCCACAGCCAGTAAGACACAGCCATAGCCAGTAAGACACAGCCATAGTCAGTAAGACACAGCCACAGCCAGTAAGACATAGCCATAGCCAGTAAGACACAGCCAGACAACCAGTAACACAGCCATAGCCAGTAAGACAGAGCCATAGCCCGTAAGACACAGCCAAAGCCAGTAAGACACAGCCAGACAGCCAGTAAGACACAGCCATAGCCAGTAAGACACAGTCATAGCCAGTAAGACACAGCCGGACAGCCAGTAAGACACAGCCATAGCCAGTAAGACACAGCCATAGCCAGTAAGACACAGCCATAGCCAGTAAGACACAGCCATAGCCAGTAAGACACAGCCATAGCCAGTCTGAAACACACAGCCATAGCCAGTAAGACACAGCCATAGCCAGTAAGACACAGCCTTAGCCAGCCTGAAACACACAGCCATAGCCAGTAAGACACAGCCATAGCCAGTAAGACACAGCCATAGCCAGCCAGTAAGACACAGCCATAGCCAGCCAGTATGACACAGCCTTAGCCAGCCTGAAACACACAGCCGTAGCCAGTAAGACACAGCCATAGACAGTAAGACACAGCCATAGCCAGTAAGACACAGCGAAAACCAGTATACCACAGACATAGCCAGTAAGTAAGCTACAGCCATCCAGCCAGTAAGATACAGCCATTGCCAGCAAGACACAGGCATAACCAGCCAGTAAGATACAGCCATAGCCAGTAAGACACAGCCATAACCAGCCAGTAAGATACAGCCATAGCCAGTAGGATACAGCCATAACCAGTAAGATACAGCCATAGCCAGTAAGATACAGCCATAGCCAGTAAGATACAGCCATAGCCAGTAAGATACAGCCATAGCCAGTAAGATACAGCCATAACCAGTAAGATACAGCCATAGCCAGTAAGATACAGCCATAGCCAGTAAGACACAGCTATCCAGCCAGTATGATACAGCCATAGCCAGAAAGGCACAGCCATAACCAGCCAGTAAGATACAGCCATAGCCAGTAAGACACAGCCATAACCAGCCAGTAAGATACAGCCATAGCCAGTAAGATACAGCCATAGCCAGTAAGACACAACAATAGCCTGTAATACACAACCATCCAGCCTGTAGGACACAGCTAGCGAGTAAGACACAGCCATAGCCAGCCAGTATACAACTGCTATAGCGAGTGAGGCACAGCCATAGCCAACCTGTAAGACACATCCATAGCCAGTATACCACAGCCATAGCCAGCAAGTAAGCTACAGCCATCCAGCCAGTAAGACACAGCCATAGCCAGCCAGGAAGACACAGCCATAGCCAGCCAGTAAGACCCAGCCATCCAGGCAGTAGGACACAGCCAGCCTGTAATACACAGACAAAGCCAGCCAGTAAGACACAGCCATTGCCAGTAAGACACAGCCATTGCCAGTAAGACACAGCCATAGCCAGCCAGGAAGACAGAGCCATAGCCACTAAGACACAGCCATTGCCAGCCTGTAACACACAGCCATAGCCAGTAAGACATAGCCATAGCCAGTAAGACACAGCAATAGCCAGTAAGACACAGCCATAGCCAGTAAGACACAGCCATTGCCAGGCAGTAAGACACAGCCATAGCCAGTAAGACACAGCCTTTGCCAGCCAGTAAGACACAGTCATAGCCAGCCTGTAACACACAGCCATAGCCAGTAAGACACAGCCATAGCCAGTAAGACACAGCCATAGCCAGTAAGACACAGCCATAGCCAGCCAGTAAGACAAGGCATAGCCAGTAAGACACAGCCATAGCCAGTAAGACACAGCCATAGCAAGTAAGACACAGCCTTAGCCAGCCTGTAACACACAGCCATAGCCAGTAAGACACAGCCATAGCCAGTAAGACACAGCCATTGCCAGCCAGTAAGACACAGCCATACCCAGCCTGTAACACACAGCCATAGCCAGTAAGACGCAGTCATAGCCAGTAAGACACAGCCATAGCCAGTAAGATACAGCCATAACCAGTAAGACACAGCCATAGCCAGTAAGACACAGCCATAGCCAGTAAGACACAGCCACAGCCAGTAAGACACAGCCATAGCCAGTAAGACACAGCCATAGCCAGTAAGACACAGCCACAGCCAGCCAGTAAGACACAGCCATATCCAGTAAGACACAGCCATAGCCAGTAAGACACAGCCATAGCCAGTAAGACACAGCCAGCCAGTAAGACACAGCCATAGCCAGTAACACATAACCAGCCAGTAAGACACAGCCATAGCCAGTAAGACACAGCCACAGCCTGTTAGACACAACCATAGCCAGCCTGTAAGACACAGCCGGACAACCTGTAAGTCACAGCCATAGTCAGCCTGTAAGACACAACCATAGCCAGCCTGTAAGAAACAGCTGTAGCCAGCCAGTAAGACCCCGCCATTTAGGCAGTAAGACACAGCCAGCCTGTAAGACACAGTTGTAGCCAGCCAGTAACCCAGCCATCCAGGCAGTAAGACACAGCCATAGCCAGCCTGTAAGACACAGCCAAAGCCAGTTAGACACAGCCATAGCCAGCCTGTAAGACACAGTCATAGCCAGTTAGACACAGCCATAGCCAGCCTGTAAGACACAGCCAGACATCCTGTGAAACACAGCCATAGTCAGCTTGTAAGATGCAACCATAGCCAGCCTGTAAGACACATCTGCAGCCAGCCAGTAAGACACAGCTGTAGCCAGCCTGTAATAAACAGCCATAGCCAGCCTGTAAGACACAGTTGTAGCCAGCCAGTAACCCAGCCATCCAGGCAGTAAGACACAGCCAAAGCCAGCCTGTAAGGCACAGCCAAAGCCAGTTAGACACAGCCATAGCCAGCCTGTAAGACACAGCCATAGCCAGTTAGACACAGCCATAGCCAGCCGGTAAGACACAGCCAGACATCCTGTGAAACACAGCCATAGTCAGCCTGTAAGATGCAACCATAGCCAGCCTGTAAGACACATCTGCAGCCAGCCAGTAAGACACAGCTGTAACCAGCCAGTAAGACACAGCCGTAGCCAGCCAGTAAGACACAGCCATAGCCAGGCAGTAAGACACAGGCATCCAGGTAGTAAGACACAACCAGCCTGTAAGAAACAGCCATTGCCAGCCAGTAAGACAGAGCCATAGTCAACCTGTAAGACACAACCATAGCCAGCCTGTAAGACACAGCTGTAGCCAGCAAGTAAGTCACAGCTGTACCAGGCCAGTAAGACACTGCTGTAGCCAGCCAGTAAGATACTGTCATAGCCAGCCTGCAAGACACAGCCATAGCCAGTAAGAGACAGCCATAGCCAGCCAGGAAGACACAGCCATAGCCAGTAAGACACAGCCATAGCCAGGAAGACGCAGCCATTCAGCCAGTAAGACACAGCCATAACCAGCCTGAAAGACACAGCCATAGCCAGTATACCACAGCCATAGCCAGTATAACACAGCCATAGCCAGCAAGTAAGCCGCAGCCATCCAGCCAGTAAAACACAGCCATAACCAGCCAGTAAGACACAGCCATCCAGCTCGTATAACACAGCCATAGCCAGTATAACACAGCCATAGCCAGCAGGTAAGTTACAGCCATCCAGCCTGTAAGTCACAGCCATAGTCAGCCTGTAAGACACAACCATAGCCAGCCTGTAAGACACAGCCTTAGCCATCCAGTAAGACACAGCCATAGCCAGCCTGTAAGACATGGTCATAGCCAGCCTGTAAGACACAGACATAGCAAGCATGTGAGGCACAGCCATCCAGCCTCAAACACAGAGCCATAGCTAGCCTGTAAGACACAGCCATAGCCAGCCAGTAAGACACAGCCAGACAGCCTGTGAGACACAGCCATAGTCAGCTTGTAAGACACAGCCATAGCCAGCCAGTAAGACACAGCCAGAAAGCCAGTAAGACACAGCCAGACAGCCTGTAAGACACAGCTGTAGCCAGCCAGTAAGACACAGCTGTAGCCAGCCTGTAATACACAGCTGTAGCCAGCCAGTAAGACACAGCTCTAGCCAGCCAGTAAGACACAACCATAGACAGCCTGTAAAATACAGCCATAGCCAGCCTGTAAGACACAGCCATAGCCAGCCAGTAAGACACAGCCAGACAGCCTGTAAGACACAGCTGTAGCCTACCAGTAAGACACAGCGGTAGCCTGCCTGTAAGACACAGCTGTAGCCTGCCTGTAAGAGACAGCTGTAGCCACCCAGTAAGACACAGCCATAGCCAGCCTGTAAAATACAGCCATAGCCAGCCTGCAAAACACAGCCATAGCCAGCCAGTAAGAAACAGGCATCCAGGTAGTAAGACACAACCATAGCCAGCCAGTAAGACACAGCCATAGCCAGCCTGTAAGACACAGCCATAGCCAGCCAGTAAGACAGCCAGACAGCCTGTAAGACACAGTGATAGCCAGCCAGGAAGACACAGCCACAGCCACAAAGACAGAGTCATAGCCAGCCAGGAAGACACAGCCATAGCCACAAAGACACAGCCATAGCCAGTAAGACACAGCCATAACCAACAAGATACAGCCATAGCCAGCCAGTCAGAGGCAGCCATAGCCAGTAAGACACAGCCGTAGCCAGTAAGACACAGCTATAGCCAGCAAGATACAGCCATAGCCAGCCAGTAAGAGGCAGCCATTGCCAGTAAGACACAGCCATAGCCAGTAAGACACAGCCATAGATCGTAAATCAAAACCATAGACAGCCAGTAAGACACAGCCATAGCCAGTAACACACAGCCATAGCCAGTAAGACACAGCCATAGCCAGCCAGTAAGACCGAGCCATAGCCAGCCTGTATGACACAGCCTTAGCCAGCCTGAAACACACAGCCATAGCCAGTAAGATACAGCTAGACAGCCAGTAAGACACAGCCATAGCCAGTAAGACACAGCTATAGCCAGTAAGACACAGCCATAGCCAGTAAGACACAGCCATAGCCAGTAAGACTCAGCCATAGCCAGTAAGACACAGCCACAGCCAGTAAGACACAGCCATAGCCAGTAAGACACAGCCAGACAGCCAGTACGACACAGCCATAGCCAGTAAGACACAGCCATAGCCAGCAAGTAAGACACAGCCAGACAGCCAGTAAGACACAGCCATAGCCAGTAAGACAAAGCCATAGCCAGTAAGACACAGCCATAGCCAGTAAGACACAGCCATAGCCAGTAAGACACAGCCATAGCCAGTAAGACACAGCCATAGCCAGTAAGACACAGCCATAGCCAGTAAGACACAGCCAGACAGCCAGTAAGACACAGCCATAGCCAGTAAGACACAGCCATAGCCAGTAAGACACAGCCATAGCCAGTAAGACACAGCCAGACAGCCAGAAAGACACAGCCATAGCCAGTAACACACAGCCATAGATCGTAAGACACAGCCATAGCCAGTAAGACACAGCCATAGCCAGTAAGACACAGCCATAGCCAGTTAGAAACAGCCAGACAACCAGTAAGACAAAGCCAGACAACAAGTAAGACACAGCCATAGCCAGTAAGACACAGCCAGACAACCAGTAAGACACAGCCACAGCCAGTAAGACACAGCCAGACAAACGGTAAGACACAGCCACAACCAGTAAGACACAGTCAGACAACCAGTAAGACACAGCCACAACCAGTAAGACACAGCCAGACAACCAGTAAGACACAGCCATAGCCAGTAAGACACAGCCAGACAACCAGTAAGACACAGCCACAGCCAGTAAGACACAGCCACAGCCAGTAAGACACAGCCATAGCCAGTAAGACACAGCCATAGTCAGTAAGACACAGCCACAGCCAGTAAGACATAGCCATAGCCAGTAAGACACAGCCAGACAACCAGTAACACAGCCATAGCCAGTAAGACAGAGCCATAGCCCGTAAGACACAGCCAAAGCCAGTAAGACACAGCCAGACAGCCAGTAAGACACAGCCATAGCCAGTAAGACACAGTCATAGCCAGTAAGACACAGCCGGACAGCCAGTAAGACACAGCCATAGCCAGTAAGACACAGCCATAGCCAGTAAGACACAGCCATAGCCAGTAAGACACAGCCATAGCCAGTAAGACACAGCCATAGCCAGTCTGATACACACAGCCATAGCCAGTAAGACACAGCCATAGCCAGTAAGACACAGCCTTAGCCAGCCTGAAACACACAGCCATAGCCAGTAAGACACAGCCATAGCCAGTAAGACACAGCCATAGCCAGCCAGTAAGACACAGCCATAGCCAGCCAGTATGACACAGCCTTAGCCAGCCTGAAACACACAGCCGTAGCCAGTAAGACACAGCCATAGACAGTAAGACACAGCCATAGCCAGTAAGACACAGCGAAAACCAGTATACCACAGACATAGCCAGTAGTAAGCTACAGCCATCCAGCCAGTAAGATACAGCCATTGCCAGCAAGACACAGGCATAACCAGCCAGTAAGATACAGCCATAGCCAGTAAGACACAGCCATAACCAGCCAGTAAGATACAGCCATAGCCAGTAGGATACAGCCATAACCAGTAAGATACAGCCATAGCCAGTAAGATACAGCCATAGCCAGTAAGATACAGCCATAGCCAGTAAGATACTGCCATAGCCAGTAAGATACAGCCATAACCAGTAAGATACAGCCATAGCCAGTAAGATACAGCCATAGCCAGTAAGACACAGCTATCCAGCCAGTATGATACAGCCATAGCCAGAAAGGCACAGCCATAACCAGCCAGTAAGATACAGCCATAGCCAGTAAGACACAGCCATAACCAGCCAGTAAGATACAGCCATAGCCAGTAAGATACAGCCATAGCCAGTAAGACACAACAATAGCCTGTAATACACAACCATCCAGCCTGTAGGACACAGCTAGCGAGTATGACACAGCCATAGCCAGCCAGTATACCACTGCTATAGCGAGTGAGACACAGCCATAGCCAACCTGTAAGACACATCCATAGCCAGTATACCACAGCCATAGCCAGCAAGTAAGCTACAGCCATCCAGCCAGTAAGACACAGCCATAGCCAGCCAGGAAGACACAGCCATAGCCAGCCAGTAAGACCCAGCCATCCAGGCAGTAGGACACAGCCAGCCTGTAATACACAGACAAAGCCAGCCAGTAAGACACAGCCATTGCCAGTAAGACACAGCCATTGCCAGTAAGACACAGCCATAGCCAGCCAGGAAGACAGAGCCATAGCCACTAAGACACAGCCATTGCCAGCCTGTAACACACAGCCATAGCCAGTAAGACATAGCCATAGCCAGTAAGACACAGCAATAGCCAGTAAGACACAGCCATAGCCAGTAAGACACAGCCATTGCCAGCCTGTAAGACACAGCCATAGCCAGTAAGACACAGCCTTTGCCAGCCAGTAAGACACAGCCATAGCCAGCCTGTAACACACAGCCATAGCCAGTAAGACACAGCCATAGCCAGTAAGACACAGCCATAGCCAGTAAGACACAGCCATAGCCAGCCAGTAAGACAAGGCATAGCCAGTAAGACACAGCCATAGCCAGTAAGACACAGCCATAGCCAGTAAGACACAGCCTTAGCCAGCCTGTAACACACAGCCATAGCCAGTAAGACACAGCCATAGCCAGTAAGACACAGCCATTGCCAGCCAGTAAGACACAGCCATACCCAGCCTGTAACACACAGCCATAGCCAGTAAGACACAGTCATAGCCAGTAAGACACAGCCATAGCCAGTAAGATACAGCCATAACCAGTAAGACACAGCCATAGCCAGTAAGACACAGCCATAGCCAGTAAGACACAGCCACAGCCAGTAAGACACAGCCATAGCCAGTAAGACACAGCCATAGCCAGTAAGACACAGCCACAGCCAGCCAGTAAGACACAGCCATATCCAGTAAGACACAGCCATAGCCAGTAAGACACAGCCATAGCCAGTAAGACACAGCCATAGCCAGCCAGTAAGACACAGCCATAGCCAGTAACACATAACCAGCCAGTAAGACACAGCCATAGCCAGTAAGACACAGCCACAGCCTGTTAGACACAACCATAGCCAGCCTGTAAGTCACAGCCAGACAGCCTGTAAGACACAGCCATAATCAGCCTGTAAGACAGAACCATAGCCAGCCTGTAAGACACAGCTGTAGCCAGCCTGTAAGACACAGCTATAGCCAACCAGTAAGGCCCAGCCATTCAGGCAGTACGACAAAGCCAGCCTGTAAAACACAGCCATAGCCAGCCAGTAAGACACAGCTAGACAGCCTGTAAGACACAGTTGTAGCCAACCAGTAACCTAGCCATCCAGACAGTAAGACACAGACATAGCCAGCCTGTAAGACACAGCCATAGCCAGTTAGACACAACCATAGCCAGCCTGTAAGACACAGCTGTAGCCAGCCTGTAAGACACAGCTATAGCCAACCAGTAAGGCCCAGCCATTCAGGCAGTACGACACAGGCATAGCCAGCCTATAAGGCACAGCCAAAGCCAGCCTGTAAGACACAGCCATAGCAATTTAGACACAGCCACAGCCAGCCTGTAAGACACAGCCAGACATCCTGTGAGACACAGCCATAGTCAGCCTGTAAGATGCAACCATAGCCAGCCAGTAAGACACATCTGCAGCCAGCCAGTAAGACACAAACATAGCCAGCCTGTAAGACACAGCTGTAGCCAGCAAGTAAGTCACAGCTGTAGCCAGCCAGTAAGACACAGCTGTAGCCAGCCAGTAAGACACTGCTGTAGCCAGCCAGTATAACACAGCCATAGCAAGCATAACACAGCCATAGGCAGCAAGTAAGTCACAGCTGTAGCCAGCCAGTAAGACACAGCTGTAGCCAGTCAGTAAGACACAGCTGTAGCCAGCCAGTAAGACACAGCTGTAGCCAGCCAGTAAGACACTGCTGTAGCCAGCCAGTATAACACAGCCATAGCCAGTATAACACAGCCATAGCCAGCAAGTAAGTTACAGCCATCCACCCTGTAAGACACAGACATAGCCAGCCAGTAAGACCCAGGCATCCAGGCAGTAGGACACAGCGAGCCTTTAAGACACAGCCATAGCCAGCCAGTAAGACATAGCCAGACAGCCTGTAAGACACAGCCATAGTCAGCCTGTAAGACACAACCATAGCCAGCCAGTAAGACACAGCCAGACAACCTGTAAGTCACAGCCATAGTCAGCCTGTAAGACACAACCATAGCCAGCCTGTAAGCAACAGCTGTAGCCAGCCAGTAAGACCCCGCCATTTAGGCAGTAAGACACAGCCAGCCTGTAAGACACAGTTGTAGCCAGCCAGTAACCCAGCCATCCAGGCAGTAAGACACAGCCATAGCCAGCCTGTAAGACACAGCCAAAGCCAGTTAGACACAGCCATAGCCAGCCTGTAAGACACAGTCATAGCCAGTTAGACACAGCCATAGCCAGCCTGTAAGACACAGCCAGACATCCTGTGAAACACAGCCATAGTCAGCTTGTAAGATGCAACCATAGCCAGCCTGTAAGACACATCTGCAGCCAGCCAGTAAGACACAGCTGTAGCCAGCCAGTAATACACAGCCATAGCCAGCCTGTAAGACACAGTTGTAGCCAGCCAGTAACCCAGCCATCCAGGCAGTAAGACACAGCCAAAGCCAGCCTGTAAGGCACAGCCAAAGCCAGTTAGACACAGCCATAGCCAGCCTGTAAGACACAGCCATAGCCAGTTAGACACAGCCATAGCCAGCCTGTAAGACACAGCCAGACATCCTGTGAAACACAGCCATAGTCAGCCTGTAAGATGCAACCATAGCCAGCCTGTAAGACACATCTGCAGCCAGCCAGTAAGACACAGCTGTAACCAGCCAGTAAGACACAGCCATAGCCAGCCAGTAAGACACAGCCATAGCCAGGCAGTAAGACACAGGCATCCAGGTAGTAAGACACAACCAGCCTGTAAGAAACAGCCATTGCCAGCCAGTAAGACAGAGCCATAGTCAACCTGTAAGACACAACCATAGCCAGCCTGTAAGACACAGCTGTAGCCAGCAAGTAAGTCACAGCTGTAGCCAGCCAGTAAGACACTGCTGTAGCCAGCCAGTAAGATACAGTCATAGCCAGCCTGTAAGACACAGCCATAGCCAGTAAGAGACAGCCATAGCCAGCCAGGAAGACACAGCCATAGCCAGTAAGACACAGCCATAGCCAGGAAAACGCAGCCATTCAGCCAGTAAGACACAGCCATAACCAGCCTGTAAGACACAGCCATAGCCAGTATACCACAGCCATAGCCAGTATAACACAGCCATAGCCAGCAAGTAAGCCGCAGCCATCCAGCCAGTAAAACACAGCCATAACCAGCCAGTAAGACACAGCCATCCAGCCAGTATAACACAGCCATAGCCAGTATAACACAGCCATAGCCAGCAAGTAAGTTACAGCCATCCACCCTGTAAGTCACAGCCATAGTCAGCCTGTAAGGCACAACCATAGCCAGCCTGTAAGAAACAGCTGTAGTCAGCCTGTAAGACACAGCTGTAGCCAGCCAGTAAGACCCCGCCATTTAGGCAGTAAGACACAGCCAGCCTGTAAGACACAGCAATAGCCAGCCAGTAAGACATAGCTAGACAGCCAGTAAGACACAGCTGTAGCCATCCAGGCAGTAAGACACAGCAATAGCCAGCCTGTAAGACAGAGCCATGGCCAGCCAGTAAGACCCAGTCATCCAGGCAGTAAGACACAGCCAGCCTGTAAGACACAGCCATAGCCAGGCAGTAAGACACAGGCATCCAGGTAGTAAGACACAACCAGCCTGTAAGAAACAGCCATTGCCAGCCAGTAAGACAGAGCCATAGTCAACCTGTAAGACACAACCATAGCCAGCCTGTAAGACACAGCTGTAGCCAGCAAGTAAGTCACAGCTGTAGCCAGCCAGTAAGACACTGCTGTAGCCAGCCAGTAAGATACAGTCATAGCCAGCCTGCAAGACACAGCCATAGCCAGTAAGAGACAGCCATAGCCAGCCAGGAAGACACAGCCATAGCCAGTAAGACACAGCCATAGCCAGGAAGACGCAGCCATTCAGCCAGTAAGACACAGCCATAACCAGCCTGTAAGACACAGCCATAGCCAGTATACCACAGCCATAGCCAGTATAACACAGCCATAGCCAGCAAGTAAGCCGCAGCCATCCAGCCAGTAAAACACAGCCATAACCAGCCAGTAAGACACAGCCATCCAGCCAGTATAACACAGCCATAGCCAGTATAACACAGCCATAGCCAGCAAGTAAGTTACAGCCATCCAGCCTGTAAGTCACAGCCATAGTCAGCCTGTAAGACACAACCATAGCCAGCCTGTAAGACACAGCCATAGCCAGCCAGTAAGACACAGCCATAGCCAGCCTGTAAGACATGGTCATAGCCAGCCTGTAAGACACAGACATAGCAAGCATGTGAGGCACAGCCATCCAGCCTCAAACACAGAGCCATAGCCAGCCTGTAAGACACAGCCATAGCCAGCCAGTAAGACACAGCCAGACAGCCTGTGAGACACAGCCATAGTCAGCTTGTAAGACACAGCCATAGCCAGCCAGTAAGACACAGCCAGAAAGCCAGTAAGACACAGCCAGACAGCCTGTAAGACACAGCTGTAGCCAGCCAGTAAGACACAGCTGTAGCCAGCCTGTAATACACAGCTGTAGCCAGCCAGTAAGACACAGCTCTAGCCAGCCAGTAAGACAAAACCATAGACAGCCTGTAAAATACAGCCATAACCAGCCTGTAAGACACAGCCATAGCCAGCCAGTAAGACACAGCCAGACAGCCTGTAAGACACAGCTGTAGCCTACCAGTAAGACACAGCGGTAGCCTGCCTGTAAGACACAGCTGTAGCCTGCCTGTAAGAGACAGCTGTAGCCACCCAGTAAGACACAGCCATAGCCAGCCTGTAAAATACAGCCATAGCCAGCCTGCAAGACACAGCCATAGCCAGCCAGTAAGAAACAGGCATCCAGGTAGTAAGACACAACCATAGCCAGCCAGTAAGACACAGCCATAGCCAGCCTGTAAGACACAGCCATAGCCAGCCAGTAAGACAGCCAGACAGCCTGTAAGACACAGTGATAGCCAGCCAGGAAGACACAGCCACAGCCACAAAGACAGAGTCATAGCCAGCCAGGAAGACACAGCCATAGCCACAAAGACACAGCCATAGCCAGTAAGACACAGCCATAGCCAACAAGATACAGCCATAGCCAGCCAGTCAGAGGCAGCCATAGCCAGTAAGACACAGCCATAGCCAGTAAGACACAGCCATAGCCAGCAAGATACAGCCATAGCCAGCCAGGAAGACAGAGCCATAGCCACTAAAACACAGCCATTGCCAGCCTGTAACACACAGCCATAGCCAGTAAGACATAGCCATATTCAGTAAGACACAGCAATAGCCAGTAAGACACAGCCATAGCCAGTAAGACACAGCCATTGCCAGCCAGTAAGACACAGCCATAGCCAGTAAGACACAGCCTTTGCCAGCCAGTAAGACACAGCCATAGCCAGCCTGTAACACACAGCCATAGCCAGTAAGACACAGCCATAGCCAGTAAGACACAGCCATAGCCAGCCAGTAAGACAAGGCATAGCCAGTAAGACACAGCCATAGCCAGTAAGACACAGCCATAGCCAGCCAGTAAGACAAGGCATAGCCAGTAAGACACAGCCATAGCCAGTAAGACACAGCCATAGCCAGTAAGACACAGCCTTAGCCAGCCTGTAACACACAGCCATAGCCAGTAAGACACAGCCATAGCCAGTAAGACACAGCCATTGCCAGCCAGTAAGACACAGCCATACCCAGCCTGTAACACACAGCCATAGCCAGTAAGACACAGTCATAGCCAGTAAGACACAGCCATAGCCAGTAAGACACAGCCATAGCCAGCCTGTAAGACACAGCCATAGCCAGTAAGACAGAGCCATAGCCAGTAAGACACAGCCATAACCAGTAAGACACAGCCATAGCCAGCCAGTAAGACACAGCCATAGCCAGTAAGACACAGCCATAGCCAGCCAGTAAGATACAGCCATAGCCAGTAAGACACAGCCATAGCCAGTAAGACACAGCCATATCCAGTAAGACACAGCCACAGCCAGTAAGACACAGCCATAGCCAGTAAGACATAGCCATAGCCGATAAGACACAGCCACAGCCAGCCAGTAAGACACAGCCATATCCAGTAAGACACAGCCATAGCCAGTAAGACACAGCCATAGCCAGTAAGACACAGCCATAGCCAGCCAGTAAGACACAGCCATAGCCAGTAACACATAACCAGCCAGTAAGAAACAGCCATAGCCAGTAAGACACAGACACAGCCTGTTAGACACAACCATAGCCAGCCTGTAAGTCACAGCCAGACAGCCTGTAAGACACAGCCATAATCAGCCTGTAAGACAGAACCATAGCCAGCCTGTAAGACACAGCTGTAGCCAGCCTGTAAGACACAGCTATAGCCAACCAGTAAGGCCCAGCCATTCAGGCAGTACGACAAAGCCAGCCTGTAGGACACAGCCATAGCCAGCCAGTAAGACACAGCTAGACAGCCTGTAAGACACAGTTGTAGCCAACCAGTAACCTAGCCATCCAGGCAGTAAGACACAGACATAGCCAGCCTGTAAGACACAGCCATAGCCAGTTAGACACAACCATATCCAGCCTGTAAGACACAGCTGTAGCCAGCCTGTAAGACACAGCTATAGCCAACCAGTAAGGCCCAGCCATTCAGGCAGTACGACACAGACATAGCCAGACTATAAGGCACAGCCAAAGCCAGCCTGTAAGACACAGCCATAGCCAGTTAGACACAGCCATAGTCAGCCTGTAAGATGCAACCATAGCCAGCCAGTATGACACATCTGCAGCCAGCCAGTAAGACACAACCATAGCCAGCCTGTAAGACACAGCTGTAGCCAGCAAGTAAGTCACAGCTGTAGCCAGCCAGTAAGACACAGCTGTAGCCAGCCAGTAAGACACTGCTGTAGCCAGCCAGTATAACACAGCCATAGCCAGCATAACACAGCCATAGCCAGCAAGTAAGTCACAGCTGTAGCCAGCCAGTAAGACACAGCTGTAGCCAGCCAGTAAGACACAGCTGTAGCCAGCCAGTAAGACACAGCTGTAGCCAGCCAGTAAGACACTGCTGTAGCCAGCCAGTATAACACAGCCATAGCCAGTATAACACAGCCATAGCCAGCAAGTAAGTTACAGCCATCCAGCCTGTAAGACACAGACATAGCCAGCCAGTAAGACCCAGGCATCCAGGCAGTAGGACACAGCGAGCCTTTAAGACACAGCCATAGCCAGCCAGTAAGACATAGCCAGACAGCCTGTAAGACACAGCCATAGTCAGCTAGTAAGACACAACCATAGCCAGCCAGTAAGACACAGCCAGACAACCTGTAAGTCACAGGCATAGTCAGCCTGTAAGACACAACCATAGCCAGCCTGTAAGCAACAGCTGTAGCCAGCCAGTAAGACCCCGCCATTTAGGCAGTAAGACACAGCCAGCCTGTAAGACACAGTTGTAGCCAGCCAGTAACCCAGCCATCCAGGCAGTAAGACACAGCCATAGCCAGCCTGTAAGACACAGCCAAAGCCAGTTAGACACAGCCATAGCCAGCCTGTAAGACACAGTCATAGCCAGTTAGACACAGCCATAGCCAGCCTGTAAGACACAGCCAGACATCCTGTGAAACACAGCCATAGTCAGCTTGTAAGATGCAACCATAGCCAGCCTGTAAGACACATCTGCAGCCAGCCAGTAAGACACAGCTGTAGCCAGCCAGTAATACACAGCCATAGCCAGCCTGTAAGACACAGTTGTAGCCAGCCAGTAACCCAGCCATCCAGGCAGTAAGACACAGCCAAAGCCAGCCTGTAAGGCACAGCCAAAGCCAGTTAGACACAGCCATAGCCAGCCTGTAAGACACAGCCATAGCCAGTTAGACACAGCCATAGCCAGCCTGTAAGACACAGCCAGACATCCTGTGAAACACAGCCATAGTCAGCCTGTAAGATGCAACCATAGCCAGCCTGTAAGACACATCTGCAGCCAGCCAGTAAGACACAGCTGTAACCAGCCAGTAAGACACAGCCATAGCCAGCCAGTAAGACACAGCCATAGCCAGGCAGTAAGACACAGGCATCCAGGTAGTAAGACACAACCAGCCTGTAAGAAACAGCCATTGCCAGCCAGTAAGACAGAGCCATAGTCAACCTGTAAGACACAACCATAGCCAGCCTGTAAGACACAGCTGTAGCCAGCAAGTAAGTCACAGCTGTAGCCAGCCAGTAAGACACTGCTGTAGCCAGCCAGTAAGATACAGTCATAGCCAGCCTGCAAGACACAGCCATAGCCAGTAAGAGACAGCCATAGCCAGCCAGGAAGACACAGCCATAGCCAGTAAGACACAGCCATAGCCAGGAAAACGCAGCCATTCAGCCAGTAAGACACAGCCATAACCAGCCTGTAAGACACAGCCATAGCCAGTATACCACAGCCATAGCCAGTATAACACAGCCATAGCCAGCAAGTAAGCCGCAGCCATCCAGCCAGTAAAACACAGCCATAACCAGCCAGTAAGACACAGCCATCCAGCCAGTATAACACAGCCATAGCCAGTATAACACAGCCATAGCCAGCAAGTAAGTTACAGCCATCCAGCCTGTAAGTCACAGCCATAGTCAGCCTGTAAGACACAACTATAGCCAGCCTGTAAGAAACAGCTGTAGTCAGCCTGTAAGACACAGCTGTAGCCAGCCAGTAAGACCCCGCCATTTAGGCAGTAAGACACAGCCAGCCTGTAAGACACAGCCATAGCCAGCCAGTAAGACATAGCTAGACAGCCAGTAAGACACAGCTGCAGCCATCCAGGCAGTAAGACACAGCCATAGCCAGCCTGTAAGACAGAGCCATGGCCAGCCAGTAAGACGCAGTCATCCAGGCAGTAAGACACAGCCAGCCTGTAAGACAAAGCCATAGCCAGCCAGTAAGACATAGCCAGACAGCCTGTAAGACACAGCCATAGTCAGCCTGTAAGACACAACCATAGACAGCCTGTAAGACACAACTATAGACAGCCTGTAAGACACAACCATAGTCAGCCTGTAAGACACAACCATAGACAGCCTGTAAGACACAACCATAGTCAGCCTGTAAGACACAACTATAGACAGCCTGTAAGACACAGCTGTAGCCAGCCAGTAAGACACAGCCATAGCCAGCCTGTAAGACACAATCATAGCCAGCCTATAAGACACAGTCATAGCCAGCCTCCAGAAACAGCCATCCAGCCAGTGAGACACAGCCATCCAGCCTCAAAGACACAGCCATAGCCAGCCTGTAGGACACAGCCATAGTCAGCCTGTAAGACACAGCTGTAGCCAGCCAATAAGACACAGCTGTAGCCAGCCAGTAAGACAAAGCCATTGCCAGCCAGTAAGACACAGGCTGTAAAATACAGTCATAGCCAGCCTGTAAGACACGGCCATAGCCAGCCAGTAAGACACAGGCTGTAAGATACAGCCATAGCCAGCCAGTAAAACACAGCTGTAGCCAGCCAGTAAGACACAGCTGTAGCCAGCCAGTAAGACACAGCCATAGCCAGCCAGTAAGATACAGTCATAGCCAGGCTGTAAGACACAGTCATAGCCAGCCTGTAAGACACAGCCATAGCAATCATGTGAGGTACAGCCATCCAGCTTCAAAGACAGAGCCATAGCCAGCCTTTAGAAACAGCCATCCAGCCAGTAAGACACAGCCATCCAGCCAGTAATACACAGTCATCCAGCCTGTAAGACACAGCCATTCAGCCAGTAAGACACACCAATCCAGCCAGTTAGACACAGCCATAGCCAGCCAGTAATGCACTGCCATAGCCAGCCAGTAAGACACAGCCATCCAGCATCTAAGACACGGTCATCCAGCCAGTAAGGCACAGCCAGCCAACCAGTTAGACACAGCCATACCCAGCCAGTAAGACACAGCCATAGCCAGTCTGTAATACACAGCCATAGCCAGCCAGTACGACACAGCCATCCAGCATCTAAGACACAGCCATCCAGCCAGTAATACACACCCATCCAGCCAGTTAGACACAGCCATCCAGCCAGTAAGGCACAGCCAGCCAGCCAGTTAGACACAGCCATACCCAGCCAGTAAGACACAGAAATAGCCAGCCAGTAAGACAACCCATCCAGCCAGTTAGACACAGCCATAGCCAGCCAGAAATGCACAGCCATAGCCAGCCAGTAAGACACAGCCATCCAGCATCTAAGACACAGCCATCCAGCCAGTAAGGCACAGCCAGCCAACCAGTTAGACACAGCCATACCCAGCCAGTAAGACACAGCCATAGCCAGCCAGAAAGACACAGGCTGTAAGATACAGCCATAACCAGCCAGATAGACACAGCCATACCCAGCCAGTAAGACACAGCCATAGCCAGCCAGTAAGACAACCCATCCAGCCAGTTAGACACAGCCATAGCCAGCCAGTAATGCACAGCCATAGCCAGCCAGTAAGACACAGCCATCCAGCATCTAAGACACAGCCATCCAGCCAGTAAGGCAGAGCCAGCCAACCAGTTAGACACAGCCATACCCAGCCAGTAAGACACAGCCATAGCCAGCCTGTAATACACAGCCATAGCCAGCCAGTAAGACACAGCCATCCAGCAAGTAAGACACACACATCCAGCCAGTTAGACACAGCCATAGCCAGCCAGTAATGCACAGCCATGGCCAGCCAGTAAGACACAGCCATCCAGCATCTAAGACACCGCCATCCAGCCAGTAAGGCACAGCCAGCCAGCCAGTAAGGCACAGCCAGCCAGCCAGTTAGACACAGCCATCCAGCCAGTAATGCACAGCCATAGCCAGCCAGTAAGATACAGCCATACCCAGCCAGTAAGTCACAGCCATTGCCAGCCTGCAACACACAGCCATAGTTCATAAAACACAACCATAGCCAGCCAGTAAGACACAGCCATAGCCAGTAAGACACAGCCATAGCCAGTAAGACACAGCCGTAGCCAGTAAGACCCAGCCATAGCCAGCCAGTAAGACACAGCCATAGCCAGTAAGACACAGCCATAGCCAGTAAGACAACGCCATAGCCAGCAAGATACAGCCATAGCCAGCAAGATACAGACATAGCCAGCCAGTAAGACACAGCCATAGCCAGTAAGACACAGCCATAGCCAGTAAGACACAGACAAGTCCAGCCAGTAAGACACAGCCATAGCCAGCCAGTAAGACACAGCCAATGCCAGTAAGACACAGCCATAGCCAGTAAGACACAGCCTTCGCCAGTAAGTCACAGCCATAGCCAGCCAGTAAGACACAGCCATAGCCAGCCAGTAAGACACAGCCATAGCCAGTAAGACACAGCCATCCAGCATCTAAGACACAGCCATCCATCCAGTAAGGCACAGCCAGCCAACCAGTTAGACACAGCCATACCCAGCCAGTAAGACACAGCCATAGCCAGCCAGTAAGACACAGGCTGTAAGATACAGCCATAACCAGCCAGATAGACACAGCCATACCCAGCCAGTAAGACACAGCCATAGCCAGCCAGTAAGACAACCCATCCAGCCAGTTAGACACAGCCATAGCCAGCCAGTAATGCACAGCCATAGCCAGCCAGTAAGACACAGCCATCCAGCATCTAAGGCACAGCCATCCAGCCAGTAAGGCACAGCCAGCCAACCAGTTAGACACAGCCATACCCAGCCAGTAAGACACAGCCATAGCCAGCCTGTAATACACAGCCATAGCCAGCCAGTAAGACACAGCCATCCAGCCAGTAAGACACACACATCCAGCCAGTTAGACACAGCCATAGCCAGCCAGTAATGCACAGCTATGGCCAGCCAGTAAGACACAGCCATCCAGCATCTAAGACACCGCCATCCAGCCAGTAAGGCACAGCCAGCCAGCCAGTAAGGCACAGCCAGCCAGCCAGTTAGACACAGTCATCCAGCCAGTAATGCACAGCCATAGCCAGCCAGTAAGATACAGCCATACCCAGCCAGTAAGTCACAGCCATTGCCAGCCTGCAGCACACAGCCATAGTTCATAAAACACAACCATAGCCAGCCAGTAAGACACAGCCATAGCCAGTAAGACACAGCCATAGCCAGTAAGACACAGCCGTAGCTAGTAAGACCCAGCCATAGCCAGCCAGTAAGACACAGCCATAGCCAGTAAGACACAGCCATAGACAGTAAGACAACGCCATAGCGAGCAAGATACAGCCATAGCCAGCAAGATACAGACATAGCCAGCCAGTAAGACACAGCCATAGCCAGTAAGACACAGCCATAGCCAGTAAGACACAGACAAGTCCAGCCAATAAGACACAGCCATAGCCAGCCAGTAAGACACAGCCAAGGCCAGTAAGACACAGCCATAGCCAGTAAGACACAGCCTTCGCCAGTAAGTCACTGCCATAGCCAGCCAGTAAGACACAGCCATAGCCAGCCAGTAAGACACAGCCATAGCCAGTAGGACACAGCCATAGCCAGTAAGACAACGCCATATCCAGCAAGATACAGCCATAGCCAGCAAGATACAGACATAGCCAGCCAGTAAGACACAGCCATAGCCAGTAAGACACAGCCATAGCCAGTAAGACACAGACAAGTCCAGCCAGTAAGACACAGCCATAGCCAGCCAGTAAGACACAGCCAAGGCAGGCCAGTAAGACACAGACATAGCCAGCCAGTAAGACACAGCCAAGGCCAGCCAGTAAGACACAGCCATAGCCAGCCAGTAAGACACAGCCATTGCCAGCCTGAAACAAAAAGCCATAGACCGTAAAACTCAACCATAGCCAGACAGTAAGACACAGTCTTAACCAGCCACTAAAACACAGCCAATAGGCAGCAACACACAGCCTTAGACAGCCAGAGGCAAAAGCCCTAGCCAGTATGACACAGCCATAGCCAGCCAGAGGCAACAGCCCTAGCCAGTAAGACGCAGCCATAGCCAGCCAGTAAGCTACAGCCATCCAGCCAGTAAGGCACAGCCATAGCCAGTAAGCCGCAGTCTTCCAGCCAGTAAGACACAGCCAAAACCAGCCTGTAAGACACAGCCATAGCCAGTATAACACAGCCATAGCCAGCAAGTAAGCTACAGCCATCCAGCCAGTAAGGCACAGCCATAGCCAGTAAGACACAGCCATCCAGCCAGTAAGACACAGCCATAGCCAACCTGTAAGACACCGCCATAGCCAGTATACAACAGCCATAGCCAGCAAGTAAGCTACAGCCATCCAGGCAGTAAGACACAGCCATAGCCAGCCAGTAAGACCCAGCCATCCAGGCAGTAGGACACAGCCAGCCTGTAAGACGCAGCCATCCTGCCAGAAAGACACAGCCATAACCAGCCAGTAAGACACAGCCATAGCTAGTAAGACACAGCCATAGCCAGCCAGTATACCACAGCCATAAAAAACCTGTAAGACACAGCCATAGCCAGTATACCACAGCCATAGCCAGCAAGTAAGCTACAGCCATCCAGCTAGTAAGAAGCAGCCATAGCCAGCCAGTAAGACCCAGCCATCCAGGCAGTAGGACACAGCCAGCCTGTAAGACAAAGCCATAGCCAGCCAGTAAGACACAGCCAGACAGCCTGTAAGACACAGCCATAGTCAGCCTGTAAGACACAACCATAGCCAGCCTGTAAGAAACAGCTGTAGCCAGCCTGTAAGGCACAGCTATAGCCAGTCAGTAAGACCCAGTCATCCAGGCAGTAAGACACAGCCAGCCTGTAAGACAAAGCCATAGCCAGCCAGTAAGACATAGCCAGACAGCCTGTAAGACACAGCCATTCAGCCAGTAAGACACACCAATCCAGCCAGTTAGACACAGCCATAGCCAGCCAGTAATGCACTGCCATAGCCAGCCAGTAAGACACAGCCATCCAGCATCTAAAACACGGTCATCCAGCCAGTAAGGCACAGCCAGCCAACCAGTTAGACACAGCCATACCCAGCCAGTAAGACACAGCCATAGCCAGTCTGTAATACACAGCCATAGCCAGCCAGTACGACACAGCCATCCAGCATCTAAGACACAGCCATCCAGCCAGTAATACACACCCATCCAGCCAGTTAGACACAGCCATCCAGCCAGTAAGGCACAGCCAGCCAGCCAGTTAGACACAGCCATACCCAGCCAGTAAGACACAGAAATAGCCAGCCAGTAAGACAACCCATCCAGCCAGTTAGACACAGCCATAGCCAGCCAGAAATGCACAGCCATAGCCAGCCAGTAAGACACAGCCATCCAGCATCTAAGACACAGCCATCCAGCCAGTAAGGCACAGCCAGCCAACCAGTTAGACACAGCCATACCCAGCCAGTAAGACACAGCCATAGCCAGCCAGAAAGACACAGGCTGTAAGATACAGCCATAACCAGCCAGATAGACACAGCCATACCCAGCCAGTAAGACACAGCCATAGCCAGCCAGTAAGACAACCCATCCAGCCAGTTAGACACAGCCATAGCCAGCCAGTAATGCACAGCCATAGCCAGCCAGTAAGACACAGCCATCCAGCATCTAAGACACAGCCATCCAGCCAGTAAGGCAGAGCCAGCCAACCAGTTAGACACAGCCATACCCAGCCAGTAAGACACAGCCATAGCCAGCCTGTAATACACAGCCATAGCCAGCCAGTAAGACACAGCCATCCAGCAAGTAAGACACACACATCCAGCCAGTTAGACACAGCCATAGCCAGCCAGTAATGCACAGCCATGGCCAGCCAGTAAGACACAGCCATCCAGCATCTAAGACACCGCCATCCAGCCAGTAAGGCACAGCCAGCCAGCCAGTAAGGCACAGCCAGCCAGCCAGTTAGACACAGCCATCCAGCCAGTAATGCACAGCCATAGCCAGCCAGTAAGATACAGCCATACCCAGCCAGTAAGTCACAGCCATTGCCAGCCTGCAACACACAGCCATAGTTCATAAAACACAACCATAGCCAGCCAGTAAGACACAGCCATAGCCAGTAAGACACAGCCATAGCCAGTAAGACACAGCCGTAGCCAGTAAGACCCAGCCATAGCCAGCCAGTAAGACACAGCCATAGCCAGTAAGACACAGCCATAGCCAGTAAGACAACGCCATAGCCAGCAAGATACAGCCATAGCCAGCAAGATACAGACATAGCCAGCCAGTAAGACACAGCCATAGCCAGTAAGACACAGCCATAGCCAGTAAGACACAGACAAGTCCAGCCAGTAAGACACAGCCATAGCCAGCCAGTAAGACACAGCCAATGCCAGTAAGACACAGCCATAGCCAGTAAGACACAGCCTTCGCCAGTAAGTCACAGCCATAGCCAGCCAGTAAGACACAGCCATAGCCAGCCAGTAAGACACAGCCATAGCCAGTAAGACACAGCCATCCAGCATCTAAGACACAGCCATCCATCCAGTAAGGCACAGCCAGCCAACCAGTTAGACACAGCCATACCCAGCCAGTAAGACACAGCCATAGCCAGCCAGTAAGACACAGGCTGTAAGATACAGCCATAACCAGCCAGATAGACACAGCCATACCCAGCCAGTAAGACACAGCCATAGCCAGCCAGTAAGACAACCCATCCAGCCAGTTAGACACAGCCATAGCCAGCCAGTAATGCACAGCCATAGCCAGCCAGTAAGACACAGCCATCCAGCATCTAAGGCACAGCCATCCAGCCAGTAAGGCACAGCCAGCCAACCAGTTAGACACAGCCATACCCAGCCAGTAAGACACAGCCATAGCCAGCCTGTAATACACAGCCATAGCCAGCCAGTAAGACACAGCCATCCAGCCAGTAAGACACACACATCCAGCCAGTTAGACACAGCCATAGCCAGCCAGTAATGCACAGCTATGGCCAGCCAGTAAGACACAGCCATCCAGCATCTAAGACACCGCCATCCAGCCAGTAAGGCACAGCCAGCCAGCCAGTAAGGCACAGCCAGCCAGCCAGTTAGACACAGTCATCCAGCCAGTAATGCACAGCCATAGCCAGCCAGTAAGATACAGCCATACCCAGCCAGTAAGTCACAGCCATTGCCAGCCTGCAGCACACAGCCATAGTTCATAAAACACAACCATAGCCAGCCAGTAAGACACAGCCATAGCCAGTAAGACACAGCCATAGCCAGTAAGACACAGCCGTAGCCAGTAAGACCCAGCCATAGCCAGCCAGTAAGACACAGCCATAGCCAGTAAGACACAGCCATAGCCAGTAAGACAACGCCATAGCGAGCAAGATACAGCCATAGCCAGCAAGATACAGACATAGCCAGCCAGTAAGACACAGCCATAGCCAGTAAGACACAGCCATAGCCAGTAAGACACAGACAAGTCCAGCCAATAAGACACAGCCATAGCCAGCCAGTAAGACACAGCCAAGGCCAGTAAGACACAGCCATAGCCAGTAAGACACAGCCTTCGCCAGTAAGTCACTGCCATAGCCAGCCAGTAAGACACAGCCATAGCCAGCCAGTAAGACACAGCCATAGCCAGTAAGACACAGCCATAGCCAGTAAGACAACGCCATAGCCAGCAAGATACAGCCATAGCCAGCAAGATACAGACATAGCCAGCCAGTAAGACACAGCCATAGCCAGTAAGACACAGCCATAGCCAGTAAGACACAGACAAGTCCAGCCAGTAAGACACAGCCATAGCCAGCCAGTAAGACACAGCCAAGGCAGGCCAGTAAGACACAGACATAGCCAGCCAGTAAGACACAGCCAAGGCCAGCCAGTAAGACACAGCCATAGCCAGCCAGTAAGACACAGCCATTGCCAGCCTGAAACAAAAAGCCATAGACCGTAAAACTCAACCATAGCCAGACAGTAAGACACAGTCTTAACCAGCCACTAAAACACAGCCAATAGGCAGCAACACACAGCCTTAGACAGCCAGAGGCAAAAGCCCTAGCCAGTATGACACAGCCATAGCCAGCCAGAGGCAACAGCCCTAGCCAGTAAGACGCAGCCATAGCCAGCCAGTAAGCTACAGCCATCCAGCCAGTAAGGCACAGCCATAGCCAGTAAGCCGCAGTCTTCCAGCCAGTAAGACACAGCCAAAACCAGCCTGTAAGACACAGCCATAGCCAGTATAACACAGCCATAGCCAGCAAGTAAGCTACAGCCATCCAGCCAGTAAGGCACAGCCATAGCCAGTAAGACACAGCCATCCAGCCAGTAAGACACAGCCATAGCCAACCTGTAAGACACCGCCATAGCCAGTATACAACAGCCATAGCCAGCAAGTAAGCTACAGCCATCCAGGCAGTAAGACACAGCCATAGCCAGCCAGTAAGACCCAGCCATCCAGGCAGTAGGACACAGCCAGCCTGTAAGACGCAGCCATCCTGCCAGAAAGACACAGCCATAACCAGCCAGTAAGACACAGCCATAGCTAGTAAGACACAGCTTAGCCAGCCAGTATACCACAGCCATAAAAAACCTGTAAGACACAGCCATAGCCAGTATACCACAGCCATAGCCAGCAAGTAAGCTACAGCCATCCAGCTAGTAAGAAGCAGCCATAGCCAGCCAGTAAGACCCAGCCATCCAGGCAGTAGGACACAGCCAGCCTGTAAGACAAAGCCATAGCCAGCCAGTAAGACACAGCCAGACAGCCTGTAAGACACAGCCATAGTCAGCCTGTAAGACACAACCATAGCCAGCCTGTAAGAAACAGCTGTAGCCAGCCTGTAAGGCACAGCTATAGCCAGTCAGTAAGACCCAGTCATCCAGGCAGTAAGACACAGCCAGCCTGTAAGACAAAGCCATAGCCAGCCAGTAAGACATAGCCAGACAGCCTGTAAGACACAGCCATTCAGCCAGTAAGACACACCAATCCAGCCAGTTAGACACAGCCATAGCCAGCCAGTAATGCACTGCCATAGCCAGCCAGTAAGACACAGCCATCCAGCATCTAAGACACGGTCATCCAGCCAGTAAGGCACAGCCAGCCAACCAGTTAGACACAGCCATACCCAGCCAGTAAGACACAGCCATAGCCAGTCTGTAATACACAGCCATAGCCAGCCAGTACGACACAGCCATCCAGCATCTAAGACACAGCCATCCAGCCAGTAATACACACCCATCCAGCCAGTTAGACACAGCCATCCAGCCAGTAAGGCACAGCCAGCCAGCCAGTTAGACACAGCCATACCCAGCCAGTAAGACACAGAAATAGCCAGCCAGTAAGACAACCCATCCAGCCAGTTAGACACAGCCATAGCCAGCCAGAAATGCACAGCCATAGCCAGCCAGTAAGACACAGCCATCCAGCATCTAAGACACAGCCATCCAGCCAGTAAGGCACAGCCAGCCAACCAGTTAGACACAGCCATACCCAGCCAGTAAGACACAGCCATAGCCAGCCAGAAAGACACAGGCTGTAAGATACAGCCATAACCAGCCAGATAGACACAGCCATACCCAGCCAGTAAGACACAGCCATAGCCAGCCAGTAAGACAACCCATCCAGCCAGTTAGACACAGCCATAGCCAGCCAGTAATGCACAGCCATAGCCAGCCAGTAAGACACAGCCATCCAGCATCTAAGACACAGCCATCCAGCCAGTAAGGCAGAGCCAGCCAACCAGTTAGACACAGCCATACCCAGCCAGTAAGACACAGCCATAGCCAGCCTGTAATACACAGCCATAGCCAGCCAGTAAGACACAGCCATCCAGCAAGTAAGACACACACATCCAGCCAGTTAGACACAGCCATAGCCAGCCAGTAATGCACAGCCATGGCCAGCCAGTAAGACACAGCCATCCAGCATCTAAGACACCGCCATCCAGCCAGTAAGGCACAGCCAGCCAGCCAGTAAGGCACAGCCAGCCAGCCAGTTAGACACAGCCATCCAGCCAGTAATGCACAGCCATAGCCAGCCAGTAAGATACAGCCATACCCAGCCAGTAAGTCACAGCCATTGCCAGCCTGCAACACACAGCCATAGTTCACAAAACACAACCATAGCCAGCCAGTAAGACACAGCCATAGCCAGTAAGACACAGCCATAGCCAGTAAGACACAGCCGTAGCCAGTAAGACCCAGCCATAGCCAGCCAGTAAGACACAGCCATAGCCAGTAAGACACAGCCATAGCCAGTAAGACAACGCCATAGCCAGCAAGATACAGCCATAGCCAGCAAGATACAGACATAGCCAGCCAGTAAGACACAGCCATAGCCAGTAAGACACAGCCATAGCCAGTAAGACACAGACAAGTCCAGCCAGTAAGACACAGCCATAGCCAGCCAGTAAGACACAGCCAATGCCAGTAAGACACAGCCATAGCCAGTAAGACACAGCCTTCGCCAGTAAGTCACAGCCATAGCCAGCCAGTAAGACACAGCCATAGCCAGCCAGTAAGACACAGCCATAGCCAGTAAGACACAGCCATCCAGCATCTAAGACACAGCCATCCATCCAGTAAGGCACAGCCAGCCAACCAGTTAGACACAGCCATACCCAGCCAGTAAGACACAGCCATAGCCAGCCAGTAAGACACAGGCTGTAAGATACAGCCATAACCAGCCAGATAGACACAGCCATACCCAGCCAGTAAGACACAGCCATAGCCAGCCAGTAAGACAACCCATCCAGCCAGTTAGACACAGCCATAGCCAGCCAGTAATGCACAGCCATAGCCAGCCAGTAAGACACAGCCATCCAGCATCTAAGGCACAGCCATCCAGCCAGTAAGGCACAGCCAGCCAACCAGTTAGACACAGCCATACCCAGCCAGTAAGACACAGCCATAGCCAGCCTGTAATACACAGCCATAGCCAGCCAGTAAGACACAGCCATCCAGCCAGTAAGACACACACATCCAGCCAGTTAGACACAGCCATAGCCAGCCAGTAATGCACAGCTATGGCCAGCCAGTAAGACACAGCCATCCAGCATCTAAGACACCGCCATCCAGCCAGTAAGGCACAGCCAGCCAGCCAGTAAGGCACAGCCAGCCAGCCAGTTAGACACAGTCATCCAGCCAGTAATGCACAGCCATAGCCAGCCAGTAAGATACAGCCATACCCAGCCAGTAAGTCACAGCCATTGCCAGCCTGCAGCACACAGCCATAGTTCATAAAACACAACCATAGCCAGCCAGTAAGACACAGCCATAGCCAGTAAGACACAGCCATAGCCAGTAAGACACAGCCGTAGCCAGTAAGACCCAGCCATAGCCAGCCAGTAAGACACAGCCATAGCCAGTAAGACACAGCCATAGCCAGTAAGACAACGCCATAGAGAGCAAGATACAGCCATAGCCACCAAGATACAGACATAGCCAGCCAGTAAGACACAGCCATAGCCAGTAAGACACAGCCATAGCCAGTAAGACACAGACAAGTCCAGCCAATAAGACACAGCCATAGCCAGCCAGTAAGACACAGCCAAGGCCAGTAAGACACAGCCATAGCCAGTAAGACACAGCCTTCGCCAGTAAGTCACTGCCATAGCCAGCCAGTAAGACACAGCCATAGCCAGCCAGTAAGACACAGCCATAGCCAGTAAGACACAGCCATAGCCAGTAAGACAACGCCATAGCCAGCAAGATACAGCCATAGCCAGCAAGATACAGACATAGCCAGCCAGTAAGACACAGCCATAGCCAGTAAGACACAGCCATAGCCAGTAAGACACAGACAAGTCCAGCCAGTAAGACACAGCCATAGCCATCCAGTAAGACACAGCCAAGGCAGGCCAGTAAGACACAGACATAGCCATCCAGTAAGACACAGCCAAGGCCAGCCAGTAAGACACAGCCATAGCCAGCCAGTAAGACACAGCCATTGCCAGCCTGAAACAAAAAGCCATAGACCGTAAAACTCAACCATAGCCAGACAGTAAGACACAGTCTTAACCAGCCACTAAAACACAGCCAATAGGCAGCAACACACAGCCTTAGACAGCCAGAGGCAAAAGCCCTAGCCAGTATGACACAGCCATAGCCAGCCAGAGGCAACAGCCCTAGCCAGTAAGACGCAGCCATAGCCAGCCAGTAAGCTACAGCCATCCAGCCAGTAAGGCACAGCCATAGCCAGTAAGCCGCAGTCTTCCAGCCAGTAAGACACAGCCAAAACCAGCCTGTAAGACACAGCCATAGCCAGTATAACACAGCCATAGCCAGCAAGTAAGCTACAGCCATCCAGCCAGTAAGGCACAGCCATAGCCAGTAAGACACAGCCATCCAGCCAGTAAGACACAGCCATAGCCAACCTGTAAGACACCGCCATAGCCAGTATACAACAGCCATAGCCAGCAAGTAAGCTACAGCCATCCAGGCAGTAAGACACAGCCATAGCCAGCCAGTAAGACCCAGCCATCCAGGCAGTAGGACACAGCCAGCCTGTAAGACGCAGCCATCCTGCCAGAAAGACACAGCCATAACCAGCCAGTAAGACACAGCCATAGCTAGTAAGACACAGCCATAGCCAGCCAGTATACCACAGCCATAAAAAACCTGTAAGACACAGCCATAGCCAGTATACCACAGCCATAGCCAGCAAGTAAGCTACAGCCATCCAGCTAGTAAGAAGCAGCCATAGCCAGCCAGTAAGACCCAGCCATCCAGGCAGTAGGACACAGCCAGCCTGTAAGACAAAGCCATAGCCAGCCAGTAAGACACAGCCAGACAGCCTGTAAGACACAGCCATAGTCAGCCTGTAAGACACAACCATAGCCGGCCTGTAAGAAACAGCTGTAGCCAGCCTGTAAGGCACAGCTATAGCCAGTCAGTAAGACCCAGTCATCCAGGCAGTAAGACACAGCCAGCCTGTAAGACAAAGCCATAGCCAGCCAGTAAGACATAGCCAGACAGCCTGTAAGACACAGCCATAGTCAGCCTGTAAGACACAACCATAGACAGCCTGTAAGAAACAGCTGTAGCCGGCCAGTAAGACACAGCCATAGCAAGCATGTGAGGCACAGCCATCCAGCCTCAATGACAGAGCCATAGCCAGCCTGTAAGACACAGCCATAGCCAGCCAGTAAGACCCAGCCATCCAGGCAGTAGGACACAGCCAGCCTGTAATACACAGACCAAGCCAGCCAGTAAGACACAGCCATTGCCAGTAAGACACAGCCATTGCCAGCCAGGAAGACAGAGCCATAGCCACTAAAACACAGCCATTGCCAGCCTGTAACACACAGCCATAGCCAGTAAGACACAGCCATTGCCAGCCAGTAAGACACAGCCATAGCCAGTAAGACACAGCCATTGCCAGCCAGTAAGACACAGCCATAGCCAGTAAGACACAGCCATTGCCAGCCAGTAAGACACAGCCATAGCCAGCCTGTAACACACAGCCATAGCCAGTAAGACACAGCCATAGCCAGTAAGACAGAGCCATAGCCAGTAAGACACAGCCATAGCCAGTAAGACACAGCCTTAGCCAGCCTGTAACACACAGCCATAGCCAGTAAGACACAGCCATAGCCAGTAAGACACAGCCATAGCCAGTAAGACACAGCCATTGCGAGCCAGTAAGACACAGCCATACCCAGCCTGTAACACACAGCCATAGCCAGTAAGACACAGCGATAGCCAGTAAGACACAGCCATAGCCAGTAAGACACAGCCATAGCCAGCCAGTAAGACACAGCCATAGCCAGTAAGACACAGCCATAGCCAGCCAGTAAGATACAGCCATAGCCAGTAAGTCACAGCCATAGCCAGTAAGACACAGCCATAGCCAGTAAGACACAGCCACAGCCAGTAAGACACAGCCATAGCCAGTAAGACACAGCCATAGCCAGTAAGACACAGCCACAGCCAGCCAGTAAGACACAGCCATATCCAGTAAGACACAGGAATAGCCAGTAAGACACAGCCATAGCCAGCCAGTAAGACACAGCCATAGCCAGTAACACATAGCCAGCCAGTAAGACACAGCCATAGCCAGTAGGACACAGCCACAGCCAGTAAGACACAGCCATAGCCAGTAAGACACAGCCACAGCCAGCCAGTAAGACACAGCCATATCCAGTAAGACACAGGAATAGCCAGTAAGACACAGCCATAGCCAGCCAGTAAGACACAGCCATAGCCAGTAGCACATAGCCAGCCAGTAAGACACAGCCATAGCCAGTAGGACACAGCCACAGCCTGTTAGACACAACCATAGCGAGCCTGTAAGACACAGCCATAATCAGCCTGTAAGACAGAACCATAGCCAGCCTGTAAGACACAGCTGTAGCCAGCCTGTAAGACACAGCTATAGCCAACCAGTAAGGCCCAGCCATTCAGGCAGTACGACAAAGCCAGCCTGTAGGACACAACCATAGCCAGCCAGTAAGACACAGCTAGACAGCCTGTAAGACACAGTTGTAGCCAGCCAGTAACCTAGCCATCCAGGCAGTAAGACACAGACATAGCCAGCCTGTAAGACACAGCCATAGCCAGTTAGACACAACCATAGCCAGCCTGTAAGACACAGCTGTAGCCAGCCTGTAAGACACAGACATAGCCAGCCAGTAAGACACACCCATCCAGCCAGTTAGACACAGCCATAGCCAGCCAGTAATGCAAAGCCATAGCCAGCCAGTAAGACACAGCCATCCAGCATCTAAGACACAGCCATATAGCCAGTAAGGCACAGCCAGCCAGCCAGTAAGGCACAGCCAGCCAGCCAGTTAGACACAGCCATCCAGCCAGTAATGCACAGCCATAGCCAGCCTGTAATACACAGCCAAAGTCAGCCAGTAAGACACAGCCATAGCCAGCCAGTAATGCAAAGCCATAGCCAGCCAGTAAGACACAGCCATCCAGCATCTAAGACACAGCCATCCAGCCAGTAAGGCACAGCCTGCCAGCCAGTAATGCACAGCCAGCCAGCCAGTTAGACACAGCCAGCCAGCCAGTTAGACACAGCCATCCAGCCAGTAATGCACAGCCAAAGTCAGCCAGAAAGACACAGCCATAGCCAGTTAGACACAGCCATAGCCAGCCAGTAAGACACAGCCATAGCCAGTATGACGCAGCCATAGCCAGCCTGTAATACACAGACAAAGCCAGCCTGTAAGACACAGCCATAGCCAGTAAGACACAGCCATAGCCAGTAAGACACAGCATTGCTAGTAAGATATAGCCACACCCAGCCAGTAAGACACAGCCATTGCCAGCCTGTAACACACAGCCGTAGTTCGTAAAACACAACCATAGCCAGCCAGTAAGACACAGCCATAGACAGTAAAACACAGCCATAGCCAGTAAGACACAGCCATAGCCAGTAAGACACAGCCATAGCCAGCCAGTAAGACACAGCCTAAGCCAGTAAGTCACAGCCATAGCCAGCCAGTAAGACACAGCCATAGCCAGTAAGACACAGCCATAGCCAGTAAGACACAGCCATAGCCAGCAAGATACAGCCATAGCCAGCAAGATACAGACATAGCCAGCCAGTAAGACACAGCCATAGCCAGTAAGACACAGCCATAGCCAGTAAGACACAGACAAGTCCAGCCAGTAAGACACAGCCATAGCCAGCCAGTAAGACACAGCCAAGGCCAGCCAGTAAGACACAGCCATAGCCAGCCAGTAAGACACAGCCAAGGCCAGCCAGTAAGGCACAGCCATAGCCAGCCAGTAAGACACAGCCATTGCCAGCCTGAAACAAAGAGCCATAGACCGTAAAACTCAACCATAGCCAGACAGTAAGACACAGTCTTAACCAGCCACTAAAACACAGCCAATAGGCAGCAACACACAGCCTTAGCCAGCCAGGGGCAACAGCCCTAGCCAGTATGACACAGCCATAGCCAGTAAGACGCAGCCATAGCCAGCCACTAAGCCGCAGCCATCCAGCCAGTAAGACACAGCCAAAACCAGCCTGTAATTCACAGCCATAGCCAGTATACCACAGCCATAGCCAGCAAGTAAGCTACAGCCATCCAGCCAGTAAGGCACAGCCATAGCCAGTAAGACACAGCCATCCAGCCAGTAAGACACAGCCATAGCCAACCTGTAAGACACCGCCATAGCCAGTATACAACAGCCATAGCCAGCAAGTAAGCTACAGCCATCCAGGCAGTAAGACACAGCCATAGCCAGCCAGTAAGACCCAGCCATCCAGGCAGTAGGACACAGCCAGCCTGTAAGTCGCAGCCATCCTGCCAGTAAGACACAGCCACAACCAGCCAGTAAGACACAGCCATAGCTAGTAAGACACAGCCATAGCCAGCCAGTATACCACAGCCATAGCAAACCTGTAAGACACCGCCATAGCCAGTATACCACAGCCATAGCCAGCAAGTAAGCTACAGCCATCCAGCCAGTAAGAAGCAGCCATAGCCAGCCAGTAAGACCCAGCCATCCAGGCAGTAGGACACAGTCAGCCTGTAAGACAAAGCCATAGCCAGCCAGTAAGACACAGCCAGACATCCTGTAAGACACAGCCATAGTCAGCCTGTAAGACACAACCATAGCCAGCCTGTAAGAAACAGCTGTAGCCAGCCTGTAAGGCACAGCTATAGCCAGTCAGTAAGACCCAGTCATCCAGGCAGTAAGACACAGCCAGCCTGTAAGACAAAGCCATAGCCAGCCAGTAAGACATAGCCAGACAGCCTGTAAGACTCAGCCATAGTCAGCCTGTAAGACACAACCATAGACAGCCTGTAAGAAACAGCTGTAGCCAGCCAGTAAGACACAGCCATAGCAAGCATGTGAGGCACAGCCATCCAGCCTCAAAGACAGAGCCATAGCCAGCCTGTAAGACACAGCCATAGCCAGCCAGTAAGACCCAGCCATCCAGGCAGTAGGACACAGCCAGCCTGTAATACACAGACCAAGCCAGCCAGTAAGACACAGCCATTGCCAGTAAGACACAGCCATAGCCAGCCAGGAAGACAGAGCCATAGCCACTAAAACACAGCCATTGCCAGCCTGTAACACACAGCCATAGCCAGTAAGACACAGCCATTGCCAGCCAGTAAGACACAGCCATAGCCAGTAAGACACAGCCATTGCCAGCCAGTAAGACACAGCCATAGCCAGTAAGACACAGCCATTGCCAGCCAGTAAGACACAGCCATAGCCAGCCTGTAACACACAGCCATAGCCAGTAAGACACAGCCATAGCCAGTAAGACACAGCCATAGCCAGTAAGATACAGCCATAGCCAGCCAGTAAGACAAGGCATAGCCAGTAAGACACAGCCATAGCCAGTAAGACACAGCCATAGCCAGTAAGACACAGCCTTAGCCAGCCTGTAACACACAGCCATAGCCAGTAAGACACAGCCATAGCCAGTAAGACACAGCCATAGCCAGTAAGACACAGCCATTGCGAGCCAGTAAGACACAGCCATACCCAGCCTGTAACACACAGCCATAGCCAGTAAGACACAGCGATAGCCAGTAAGACACAGCCATAGCCAGTAAGACACAGCCATAGCCAGCCAGTAAGACACAGCCATAGCCAGTAAGACACAGCCATAGCCAGCCAGTAAGATTCAGCCATAGCCAGTAAGTCACAGCCATAGCCAGTAAGACACAGCCATAGCCAGTAAGACACAGCCACAGCCAGTAAGACACAGCCATAGCCAGTAAGACACAGCCATAGCCAGTAAGACACAGCCACAGCCAGCCAGTAAGACACAGCCATATCCAGTAAGACACAGGAATAGCCAGTAAGACACAGCCATAGCCAGCCAGTAAGACACAGCCATAGCCAGTAACACATAGCCAGCCAGTAAGACACAGCCATAGCCAGTAGGACACAGCCACAGCCAGTAGGACACAGCCATAGCCAGTAAGACACAGCCATAGCCAGTAAGACACAGCCACAGCCAGCCAGTAAGACACAGCCATATCCAGTAAGACACAGGAATAGCCAGTAAGACACAGCCATAGCCAGCCAGTAAGACACAGCCATAGCCAGTAACACATAGCCAGCCAGTAAGACACAGCCATAGCAAGTAGGACACAGCCACAGCCTGTTAGACACAACCATAACGAGCCTGTAAGACACAGCCATAATCAGCCTGTAAGACAGAACCATAGCCAGCCTGTAAGACACAGCTGTAGCCAGCCTGTAAGACACAGCTATAGCCAACCAGTAAGGCCCAGCCATTCAGGCAGTACGACAAAGCCAGCCTGTAGGACACAACCATAGCCAGCCAGTAAGACACAGCTAGACAGCCTGTAAGACACAGTTGTAGCCAGCCAGTAACCTAGCCATCCAGGCAGTAAGACACAGACATAGCCAGCCTGTAAGACACAGCCATAGCCAGTTAGACACAACCATAGCCAGCCTGTAAGACACAGCTGTAGCCAGCCTGTAAGACACAGACATAGCCAGCCAGTAAGACACACCCATCCAGCCAGTTAGACACAGCCATAGCCAGCCAGTAATGCAAAGCCATAGCCAGCCAGTAAGACACAGCCATCCAGCATCTAAGACACAGCCATCCAGCCAGTAAGGCACAGCCAGCCAGCCAGTAAGGCACAGCCAGCCAGCCAGTTAGACACAGCCATCCAGCCAGTAATGCACAGCCATAGCCAGCCTGTAATACACAGCCAAAGTCAGCCAGTAAGACACAGCCATAGCCAGCCAGTAATGCAAAGCCATAGCCAGCCAGTAAGACACAGCCATCCAGCATCTAAGACACAGCCATCCAGCCAGTAAGGCACAGCCAGCCAGCCAGTAATGCACAGCCAGCCAGCCAGTTAGGCACAGCCAACCAGCCAGTTAGACACAGCCATCCAGCCAGTAATGCACAGCCAAAGTCAGCCAGTAAGACACAGCCATAGCCAGTTAGACACAGCCATAGCCAGCCAGTAAGACACAGCCATAGCCAGTATGACGCAGCCATAGCCAGCCTGTAATACACAGACAAAGCCAGCCTGTAAGACACAGCCATAGCCAGTAAGACACAGCCATAGCCAGTAAGACACAGCATTGCCAGTAAGATATAGCCACACCCAGCCAGTAAGACACAGCCATTGCCAGCCTGTAACACACAGCCGTAGTTCGTAAAACACAACCATAGCCAGCCAGTAAGACACAGCCATAGACAGTAAGACACAGCCATAGCCAGTAAGACACAGCCATAGCCAGTAAGACACAGCCATAGCCAGCCAGTAAGACACAGCCTAAGCCAGTAAGACACAGCCATAGCCAGCCAGTAAGACACAGCCATAGCCAACCAGTAAGGCCCAGCCATTCAGGCAGTACGCCAAAGCCAGCCTGTAGGACACAACCATAACCAGCCAGTAAGACACAGCTAGACAGCCTGTAAGACACAGTTGTAGCCAGCCAGTAACCTAGCCATCCAGGCAGTAAGACACAGACATAGCCAGCCTGTAAGACACAGCCATAGCCAGTTAGACACAACCATAGCCAGCCAGTAAGACACAGCTGTAGCCAGCCTGTAAGACACAGACATAGCCAGCCAGTAAGACACACCCATCCAGCCAGTTAGACACAGCCATAGCCAGCCAGTATTGCAAAGCCATAGCCAGCCAGTAAGACACAGCCATCCAGCATCTAAGACACAGCCATCCAGCCAGTAAGGCACAGCCAGCCAGCCAGTAAGGCACAGCCAGCCAGCCAGTTAGACACAGCCATCCAGCCAGTAATGCACAGCCATAGCCAGCCTGTAATACACAGCCAAAGTCAGCCAGTAAGACACAGCCATAGCCAGCCAGTAATGCAAAGCCATAGCCAGCCAGTAAGACACAGCCATCCAGCATCTAAGACACAGCCATCCAGCCAGTAAGGCACAGCCTGCCAGCCAGTAATGCACAGCCAGCCAGCCAGTTAGACACAGCCAGCCAGCCAGTTAGACACAGCCATCCAGCCAGTAATGCACAGCCAAAGTCAGCCAGTAAGACACAGCCATAGCCAGTTAGACACAGCCATAGCCAGCCAGTAAGACACAGCCATAGCCAGTATGACGCAGCCATAGCCAGCCTGTAATACACAGACAAAGCCAGCCTGTAAGACACAGCCATAGCCAGTAAGACACAGCCATAGCCAGTAAGACACAGCATTGCCAGTAAGATATAGCCACACCCAGCCAGTAAGACACAGCCATTGCCAGCCTGTAACACACAGCCGTAGTTCGTAAAACACAACCATAGCCAGCCAGTAAGACACAGCCATAGACAGTAAGACACAGCCATAGCCAGTAAGACACAGCCATAGCCAGTAAGACACAGCCATAGCCAGCCAGTAAGACACAGCCTAAGCCAGTAAGACACAGCCATAGCCAGCCAGTAAGACACAGCCATAGCCAGTAAGACACAGCCATAGCCAGTAAGACACAGCCATAGCCAGCAAGATACAGCCATAGCCAGCAAGATACAGACATAGCCAGCCAGTAAGACACAGCCATAGCCAGTAAGACACAGCCATAGCCAGTAAGACAAAGACAAGTCCAGCCAGTAAGACACAGCCATAGCCAGGCAGTAAGACACAGCCAAGGCCAGCCAGTAAGGCACAGCCATAGCCAGCCAGTAAGACACAGCCAAGGCCAGCCAGTAAGACACAGCCATAGCCAGCCAGTAAGACACAGCCATTGCCAGCCTGAAACAAAAAGCCATAGACCGTAAAACTCAACCATAGCCAGACAGTAAGACACAGTCTTAACCAGCCACTAAAACACAGCCAATAGGCAGCAACACACAGCCTTAGCCAGCCAGAGGCAACAGCCCTAGCCAGTATGACACAGCCATAGCCAGTAAGACGCAGCCATAGCCAGCCAGTAAGCCGCAGCCATCCAGCCAGTAAGACACAGCCAAAACCAGCCTGTAATTCACAGCCATAGCCAGTATACCACAGCCATAGCCAGCAAGTAAGCTACAGCCATCCAGCCAGTAAGGCACAGCCATAGCCAGTAAGACACAGCCATCCAGCCAGTAAGACACAGCCATAGCCAACCTGTAAGACACCGCCATAGCCAGTATACAACAGCCATAGCCAGCAAGTAAGCTACAGCCATCCAGGCAGTAAGACACAGCCATAGCCAGCCAGTAAGACCCAGCCATCCAGGCAGTAGGACACAGCCAGCCTGTAAGTCGCAGCCATCCTGCCAGTAAGACACAGCCATAACCAGCCAGTAAGACACAGCCATAGCTAGTAAGACACAGCCATAGCCAGCCAGTATACCACAGCCATAGCAAACCTGTAAGACACCGCCATAGCCAGTATACCACAGCCATAGCCAGCAAGTAAGCTACAGCCATCCAGCCAGTAAGAAGCAGCCATAGCCAGCCAGTAAGACCCAGCCATCCAGGCAGTAGGACACAGTCAGCCTGTAAGACAAAGCCATAGCCAGCCAGTAAGACACAGCCAGACAGCCTGTAAGACACAGCCATAGTCAGCCTGTAAGACACAACCATAGCCAGCCTGTAAGAAACAGCTGTAGCCAGCCTGTAAGGCACAGCTATAGCAGGTCAGTAAGACCCAGTCATCCAGGCAGTAAGACACAGCCAGCCTGTAAGACAAAGCCATAGCCAGCCAGTAAGACATAGCCAGACAGCCTGTAAGACTCAGCCATAGTCAGCCAGTAAGACACAACCATAGACAGCCTGTAAGAAACAGCTGTAGCCAGCCAGTAAGACACAGCCATAGCAAGCATGTGAGGCACAGCCATCCAGCCTCAAAGACAGAGCCATAGCCAGCCTGTAAGACACAGCCATAGCCAGCCAGTAAGACACAGCCATAGCCAGTCTGTAAGACACAGCTGTAGCCAGCCAGGAAGACACAGCTGTAGCCTGCCAGTAAGACACAGCCATAGCCAGCCAGTAAGACACAGCCATAGCCAGCCTGAAAAATACAGTCATAGCCAGCCTATAAGACACAGCCATAGCCAGCGAGTAAGACACAGGCATCCAGGTAGTAAGACACAACCAGGCTGTAAGACACAGCCATTGCCAGCCAGTAAGACACAGCCAGACGGCCTGTAAGACACAGCCATAGTCAACCTGTAAGACACAACCAAAGCCAGCCTGTAAGACACAGCTGTAGCCAGCCAGTAAGACACAGCTGTAGCCAGCCAGTAAGACACAGCCATAGCCAGCAAGTAAGATACAGCCATAGCAAGCATGTGAGGCACAGCCATTCGGCTTCAAAGTCAGAGCCATAGCCAGCCTTTAGAAACAGCCATCCAGCCAATAAGACACAGCCATCCAGCCAGTAATACACAGTCATCCAGCGTGTAAGACACAGCCATCCAGCCAGTAATACACAGTCATCCAGCCAGTAAGCCACAGCCATAGCGAGCAAGTAAGACACAGCCATAGCCAGCAAGTAAAACACAGCCTTAGCCAGCCTGTAAGGCACAGCCATAGCCAGCCTGTAGGACACAGCCAAACCAGCCATTTAGACACATCCATAGGCAGCCAGTAAGACTCAGCCATAGCCAGTAAGACACAGCTATAGCCAGTAAGACACAGCCATCCAGCCAGTTAGATACAGCCATAACCAGTATGACACAGCCATCCAGCCAGTAAGCCACATCAATAGCCAGCCAGTAAGCCACAGCTTTCTCCAGCCAGTAAGCCACAGCCTTCTCCAGCCAGTAAGCCACAGCTATAGCCAGCCTGTACGACACAGCCTTCTCCAGCCAGTAAAACACAGCCATCCAGCATGTAAGACACAGCCATAGACAGTAAGACACAGCCATACCCAGTAACACACAGCCATCCAACCAGTAAAACACAGCCATCTAGCCAGTAAGACACAGCCATAGCCAGCCAGTAAGACACAGCCATAGCCAGGCAGTAAGACACAACAAACTAGCCAGTAAGACACAGCCATTGTCCGTAGGACATAACCATCCAGCCAGTAAGACACAGCCATTGCAAGCAAGTAAGCCACAGCCATCCAGCCAGAAAGCCACAGCCATCCAGCCAGGAAGACACAGCCAGAGCCAGCCAATAAGCCACATCCAGCCTGTAAGACAAAGCCATATCCAGCCTGTAAGACACAGCCATAGCCAGTTAGTAAGACACATTCATCCAGCCAGTAAGTCGCAACCTGCCAGCCTGTAAGCCACAGCCATAACCAGCCAGTAAGCCACAGCCATAGCCAGCCTGTAAGACACAGCCATAGCCAGTTAGTAAGACACATTCATCCAGCCAGTAAGTCGCAACCTGCCAGCCTGTAAGCCACAGTCATAGCCAGCCAGTAAAACACAGCCATAGCCAGCCTGTAAGACACACCCATAGCCAGCCAGTAATACACAGGCATCCAGCCAGTAACACACATTTGGCTGGCCCCGTAGCTCAGTCGGTAGAGCACCTGCCTACAGTGTTAGAGGACCCGGGTTCGATTCCCGGCGGTGGGGTGGGGATTTTTCTCCGTTCAAGATAAGTCCCCATCTTCCCCACAGTCTGGAAGTATGAATGAGAGTGTGAATGTGTGTGTGATGTAATGATAAATAAACCCAAAGGAGAATGTTCCAAAGGAGAATGGCCGCCGATATGAATTGTAGTTAAAGGCGGGGTATAAACGGAACAAGCAAAACAAAACAAAAAAAAAAGAAAACCACATCTGTAGCCAGCGAGTAAGACACAGCCATAGCCAGCCAGAAAGACAAAGCCATCCAGCCAGTAAGCCACAGCCATAGCGAGCCATTAGGACACAGCCAGCCATTAAGCCACAGCCATTCAGCCAGTAAGCCGCAGCCAGTAAACCACAGCCATACATGCAGTAAACCATAGCCATCCAGCCGGTAAGACACAACCATCCAGCCAGTAAACCACAGCCATACATCCAGTAAGCAACAGCCAACCAGCCAGTAAGCCACGGCCATCCAGCCAGTAAGCCACAGCCAGCTAGCTTGTAAAACACAGCCAACCAGCCAGTAAGCCACGGCCATCCAGCCAGTAAACCACAGCCAACCAGCCAGTAAGCTACAGTCAGCCAGACAATAAACCACAGCCATACAGCCAGTAAACCACAGCCATCCAGCCAGTAAGACACAACCATCCAGCCAGTAAATCACAGCCATACAGCCAGTAAGCGACATCCAACCAGCAAGTAAGACACAGCCAGCTAGCCAGTAAGCCACAGCCTTCCAGCCAGTAAACCATAGCCATCCAGCCTGTAAGACACAACCATCCAGCCAGTAAATCACAGCCATACAGCCAGTAAGCCACATCCAACCAGCCAGTAAGCCACAGCCAGCCAACCTGTAAAACTCAGCCATCCAGCCAGTAAGCCACTGACATACAGCCAGTAAACCACTGCTATAGCCAGTAAGCCACAGTCAACCAGCCAGTAAACCACAGCCATCCAGCCAGGAAGCCACAGCCATAGCCAGCCAGCCTGTAAGCCACAGCCATCCAGCCAGTAAGCCACAGCCAGCCAGCCAGCCTTTAAGACACAGCCATAGCCAGCCAGTAAGTCACAGCCATAGTCAATAAGACACATTCATCCAGCCGGTAAGCCGCAACCAGCCAGCCTGTAAGCCACAGCCATAACCAGCGAGTAAGCCACAGCCAGTCAGCCAGTAAGACACAGCCTTAGCCAGCCAGTAAGCCACAGCCATAGCCAGCCAGTAAGATACATCCGGTTGGCCCTGTAGCTCAGTCGGTAGAGCACCTGCCTACCGTGTTAAAGGTCCCGGGTTCGATTCCCGGTGGTGGGGGTGGGGATTTTTCTCCGACCGAGATGAATCCCCTTCTTCCCCAGAGGCTGGAAGTATGAATGAGAGTGTGAATTTGTGCGTGACGTCATGATAAATAAACCCAAAGATAACGAGTTAAAATCTTCAGTATGTTCCAAAGGAGAACGGCCGCCGATATGACCATAGTAGTTAAAGGCGGCGTATAAACGGAACAAGCAAAAGAAAGCAGACACATCCGTAGCCAGCCAGTAAGACACAGCCATCCTGCCAGTAAGACACAGCCATAGCCAGTAAGTAAGTCACAGCCAGCCAGTAGGTAAGTCACAGCCAGCCATTTAACCACAACCATAGCCAGCCAGTAAGCCACAGCCAGCCAGCCTGTAAGACACAGACTTCCAGCCAGTAAACTACAGCCAGCCAGGCAGTAAGCCTCAGCCATAGCCAGCGAGTAAGACGTAGCCATAGCCAGTAATCCAAAGCCATAGCCAGCCTGTAAGACAGCCATAGCCAGTCTGACGAAGCCACAGTCAGTAAGACACAGCCACAGCCACAGCCAGTATGACCCAGCCATCGAGCCGGTAAAACACAGCCATTGCAAGCAAGTAAGCCACAGCAAACTAACCAGTAAGCCACAGCCACCCAACCGTTAAACCACAGCCATCCAGCCAGTAAGACAGAGCCAATGTCAGTAAGACACAGCCATAGCCAGCAAGTAAGCCAAAGCCATCCAGCCAGTAAGCCACATGAATAGCCAGCCAGTAAGCTACAGCCATAGCTATTAAGTCACCGCCATCCAACCAGTAACACACAGCTATCTATCCAGTAAGACACAGCCATTGCAAGCGAGTGAGCCACAGCCAACGAACCAGTAAGCCACAGCCATCAGGCCAGTAAGACATAGCCATCCAGCCAGAAAGCCACAACGATAGCCTGCCAGTAAGACAGCCATCCAATGAGTAAGCTACAGGCATAGCCAGCCATGCAGTAGCCCTCCAGCCAGGAAGCCACAGTCCTCCAACCAGTAAGACACGGCCATAGCCAGCACGGCCATAGCCAGCAAGTAGGTCACAGCCAGCCAGCCTGTAAGACACGGCCATATCCAGCCTGTAAGCCACAGACATAGCTGCCAGTAAACTACAGCCTGCCAGCCTGTAAGACAGAGCCATAGCCAGCTAGTAAGACTCAACCATCCAACCAGCCAGCCAGTAAGACGCAGCCATAGCCAGCAAGTAAGACACAGTCATCCAGCGTGTAACACATAGCCAGCCAGTAAGCCACAGCCAGCCAGTAAACCACAGCTATACAGGCAGTAAAGGACAGCCATACAGACAGTAAGCCACAGCCTTCCAGCCAGTAAACCACAGCCATACAGCCAGTTAACCGCAGCCATACAGGCAGTAAGCCACAGCCGTCCATCCCGTAAACCACAGCGATCCAGCCAGTAAACCATAGCCATGCAGCCAGTAAACCACAGCCATGCAACCAGTAAGCCACAGCCATCCAGCCAGTAAACCACAGCCAGGCACAGCCTGCCAACCAACTAGCCACAGCCAGCCAGCTGCCACATACAGTTATCCAGGACCAAACAGTGGATCATTTAATATACGATTGTCCTCTTCCGAACAGTGAACGATTAGAACTCAAACAAAATATTAGACTGAGAGTTGGACAGTGGCCAGCAACAAACAGTGATCTAATCAAGCACTACTAAAATCAATTTTTAAAATTCTTAAACTTTGAAAAAAATTGTAAAAGCTTAATCAAAAAATTATGTCATATATTGAAAACTTGTAACACTTGAAAAAGTTGTAATACTACAGTTTGTTGTAATAAGTTTAAGGAATGCATGTAGTGTTACGATGTAACGGAGCATGCAGTGTAATATATAAATTTAAAAAAAAATCTATCCAGGCCAGTCCAGCCTGCACCACCAGCCTAGCCAGCCATTCATTAGCTGTCATAGTGCTTAGTTCCCTTTATAACAGCATTTCAAAGTTATATAATAGTAACAAAAAAGAAAATAATAAATAAGAAGCTTACAAATACGAATTTATAAGTATAATGCCTGATAACATGTAACCACAACATAATATAGATGCACATTTATATTAATCACAACTGTGTGTAGGTAGATAGGCATATATTAATAGTAAAATATGTTTTTAACAATAACCTCTAAAAGTATGCAAGGCACAAATTGGTAGACAGAAACTGGAAGTTGTCAAATGAAATTGCACTACCATCCTTAACAGTTGAAAGTCTTGCCTGTTTTCTAAGAATAGTTTGTACAAGAGAAGGCAATTTCGGAGGTAAAGAAGGTCTTCTAAATATATCGCAAAAGAAGTTGCTTTTTAATTTAAAAGGTTTTGTCATCTCTGACGATGAACGAAATGGGTGAAATGATGCTCAAATGAGGCCAAAGTCCATAGAACTCAGCTTTAACAGACATTTATCTTTAAGGATAAGGGAAGACCCTAGTAAAATCTTATGCATGTAACTCAATTTGACAGACAGTCGAACTTGGATCTGTTGAGTATGACGAAGGCATGCCACCACATACGCTGTGGAGGCTAGTATAATTTTGTTTTTATTTGAATGCAGTGAGCACGAAGTATACCAGCCGCCACTGCTACGTGTGTATGTGCGTGCAGAGGAAGTCGTTGGTAACGCATACAGAAACAACAAGGCGGCATATGTACGTGCAAGATAACGTCCTCGAAAACTTGAGGGCTTGTTCCGTTGACTACCCGACAAGACTGCCTTTCCTGCATTACTTAACATCCCTGAAGAGTTCCACGCAAAACGTTTATACCATACACGTCCCGAGGCTCTCTTGTTGTGCCGCGCAAACATTTGCATAATTTTTGGCAACACTTGATGACAGCTTACTGCTCAAGCTGTGAATTTTTCAATTACCGCTCCTTGAAAGGCCACTTACTATGTGCCCACAAACCATCCTCAATATGTGATCGAGTGCTATGACTCATGTGGTTTCGTTTATGATCCACTTTTTTGAGGTCTCGCTTCAATTCGCGTGGTCAGTCTATATGAACCATGGTTTTTCTGGAGTTTCCCGGGTCGCTAGGCAGTGTTTTTCTACGATGGCTCTCCTGGTAACAACAGCAATATGGCCCATTGATTTGTTAATTAGGCTAGGGGGGGCAAAGTATTGGATACGAAATGGAAAATTGGATAAAGTACATAAAATTTGTGGAATAAGAACCGATAAAGTATGAGAGGTAAAAAATTCTCTTATAAAAAGTGGCAAAGGGAGTGGAATAAAATTCCAGAAGGAAGAAGAACTTTTAATTTGTTTCCAAGTATAAAAGAAAGATTAAGATTAAATTTCATCCAACCAACTAAAGGTTACATTCATTATATAACTGGTCATGGACCATATAACACATATTGGAAAAAAATTAATAAAATGAAAATGATTTATGTAATTTATGTAATAAAGTAGGTGATCCCGAGCATGTTATGCATGAACGCGAAAAATATGGAATTTCGCAGTTAAAGGAGGATTTTATATTCATGACATATTAAGGAATTCTGAATTAGTAAAAAAGTTACAATTTCTAAGCAATTATGTAAGTAAAAAAGCTTGGGAGTCAGAAATTATAGAATTAAGAAGACCTGAAAGATTATCAATTGAAAGACAAGAATTAAGAAGATCGGATAGAATAAAAGAAAGAATTATAAGAGAACATTTTAATGCAAATGGATCCTTAAACATAATAATAGAAGAAGAGGAAATCGAACAAATTGGACCAGATAAAGAAGAGGAAGAGAATTTATTAGATGAGGAACGAGAGTAGTTAAATAGAAAATATTATGTGGTTTCGACCGGCAGATAAGAATGGGCAGAAAGAAGAAGAATTAGACCAAAGAAATAATTAGTGAAATTTTATATTATTTACATGGACTTAGTGTATATTTGTAAAAATAAATATGAATTATTGTGTTTAGTTTCAGAATTTGGTAACAAATATCTTAATAGTTAATATTAAAAGAATGTATTTCTGTTTAAAATTATATTTAATCATCATCTAAATTAGAGATGTAATATATAAATTTCTTTTTGAATTATATATTTAATTAAGAAGATTAAAATAAGAATAGAAAAGAACAAATACATTTATTATTCTTGTGGTTAATTTAAAAATAGGTGCTGGTTACCAGTAATTTTAAGTATATGTTATAAATTTAGCTGAGATTTTTCCAGTTCAAATTAGAATTGCTGGCTTCCAGCAATTATCAGTAGCTTTTTGTTTTGTAGTTTTGTATAGATTTTGTTATTTAAATTTATCTGTAATGTTTGGTTAAGTATTTAAAATAATATTAGTATTGTGTTCAGTAGAGATTTGCTGGTTACCAGTAAATTTTGTTGTATTATAGGTAGTAGTAGTTTTTGTTTTTGTTTTGTGTTTTATCAATTTTGTTTTTGTAGTTTTTGTAGTCGTAGAAATCTGAAACAATTATGTACTATTAATAATGTGATTTTTATTAAGAAATAATAAATGTAAAATTTGAATGTGTGTCCCGGTATAGTTTCAAGGAGCCGGGGTATGATATTCAGATTTTATTTTATTTTAATTTTATCAATGAATGTTACATTGATGGAAAGGTGGAGCTTACAGCTGTTTTACAACGTAATCACCATTGCGATCGATGCACTTTTGCATGCGCTGTGGCAGTTTTTGTATACCCTTGTCATAGCACTCTCCCGCCAAGTTGCGCAGGTAGCGCTCAACCTCGTTTTACAAATCATCATCGGTATGGAAATCTGTTCCACCCAGGTATGACTTCAACTTAGGAAACAGATGATAATCACTAGGTGCCGCTTCAACACGTTGCCGTTTATGGTCTTCGGTGAGCATTTTAGGGACCCACCTTGCACACACCTTGCGATAATGCAAATGTTCGGTCAAAATCTTCTCAATCGTAGTCTTACTGACTTCAGGGATAAGTTCGCACAGCTCGCGAACTGTCACACGCCGATCTTTAAGCATTTCTTGCTCCACTTTTGCAATTGTTTCGGCTGAAACCGAAGGCCGACCAGAACGTTGTTCGTGATGGACGTCTGTACGTCCGTCTTTGTCCTCTCTGATCCACCTTCGCACGTTTTTGACGTACATACACTGTGGCCCATAGACTTCGCATAACTGTCGATGAATTTCAGTGGGGGTAGTGCCCCTGGCACAGAAAAAAAGGATCACTGCACTCAATTTGCACTTGGCGGCGGAAGTGATAGGAAGCTACATCGCAAATGGTTGCCCAGCCAAGACTAATGGTTGCAACGGGTTCGTTATTGTGGGGATTTGAAGGGGTGAAACCAGGCTACACGCCAGTGTTGCCAGATCTCACGTAATAGCGTTATTCACGGCTCCAACGCCTTGGAGACCTTATTTTACGGACAGGCCTCGTACATCTCCATTATCATTTCAGATCATATTTCATCTGATGGTCCCTTTCAGGATAGAAGTGTTGGCGGAGGTCTTGGTGCGGATGGCAGGATATACTCCTGCTAAACACTTCCTCCTTCGGCAGGACGTCTGCAATTTCCGAGCCACCTGGTGGACCGTTTGAGGTCCACAGTGGGTGGGATCTGTCCTGGTCTGGCAGGGAGCTTCCCTGTCCTCTGCACTGTCGTGACTTCTTGGTTCTGCTGCCCTCTGTCTCCTCTCACCTCATCCTTCCTACCATTGGGGTACAGGTACAAAAGACCAAGACTGGAACTCCGTGCCAAAGCTCCATAATTTAGTTGCACTCTCCGTTTTCGATTATCTGCTGCGGACCGCTACCGTGATGACTATGAAGATAGACAGTACATAGGGGCAATGGAGAGTAATAATGACAATGCTTAGGGCAGAGAAGTGCGCAACAACTGCACAAGGCTCTTAGGAGTTGCAACCCTAATGAGCCTCTCAATGAGCTTCCCTACGCAGCAGGAGGCCTCTGCCCTCAAGGTGTTTACAGGCTTTCCACTTCCATAAATATGTTATCTCAATCAAGTGACAAATTGTTTTCAGTTGTAGAATTCAGGTGCTTCTGTACTTTAACAGTTGAAATTGTAGGTATCAAATGTTTTATCCCTTACCTGCTGGCAGATAAGTAAATGTAGTTCAAAGAATACTACTAGAATTTTACAAAAATTTACGTTCTTATTCTATGTTTAAAAATACTTAGGAAACATATACTGTAATGTTTTATATTTCTAAAATTTATTACTTTCTCTATTCACTCAGTTTTACAAAATATTCCCCACCATGCAGTTTTCATTCAATTATTCTGAAATTTGTATGCGGATTCCCAATACTCAAGAAAGTAAATGTCAGATGCCTAACGTTTCGTTTCGGAGGGTTTCAAATTTCATATTTCACATTTCGAGTCACACAATTAAAAGTTTATGTCTTTTAAACCAAGACAATTTAAGAAAGTGTGACAGATTTGTAAGTTTAATTAGATAAGTACATTAACTGCTTACAGATTATAAGTATAAATTATATACTGCAGCTTGCTGTGGGTGCTACTCCCCAGGAGCCAGGAACCACAGGAGATGTCTTGCATCACACAGACGAGCCACAGAGATGCATGGAAGTCCTTAAGTATTTCAGGCTGAAGGTCTCTAGAGCGGGTGATGAACGACCTATTGACGTGGTTCCATACGCCACGAAATCTGGAAGCGCATCTGAAAGATGAGAAATAAAGGAAATGAATGGCAAATTATAGATAGACAAATGCTAGATGAGAAATGACACCAGCATTTACCTACTAACCACGCATAAGTATAAAAATGCCATGGTCAGAAAGGGCAGATGTTGGGAATCGACCCCAGGACCTCTCGAATGGGAACCTTACATGTTAAAGCAGAACCAGCGCTTGGTTTAATCATAGCATTCTATGCAAGCCTACAGTTGTGATCTTCTCTGGTATAAGAGTAATATCCTCTGGTTCCCGTTGTGTAGGGTTCAAACCGGGCACAGGGCAATAAATGCTATTCGTCCTGAAAGTTCTTGTCATGACTTTCTAAGGAATAGAAGTAAAGTGATGGTACCATGCCGTAAATTTATGGTTTACAAAACAGCCTTAAACCTGATAAAGGTTCTTCCGACCAAAATAAGCATTTTTTTCGTGTCCAGTATGAAATTGAACACTGTGAATTTGTCCATAAATTAATTTAATGTCACCCATCTATGACATTTCAAAAAATTTAGGAAGTTACAAAACTTTAGCTTCTTGTACATGCAGCAATTCTTATTTTTTTTTATAAAAAACCTAATATTTTATAGCCTTAGTATTTAATAGTGTTTTAACAAATATTTGGAGGCAATGTGTACAAAATTTGGTTATGAAATTTTATTTTTAATTAAATTTAGCAACAAATCAATATATTTTTTGAAATTATACTCCTTCTACACATATTGACAAAATTTACTCCATGGTTTTCTTTTAGTGTTATTTTCTAAGTGTATTAAAAAGGTAATTTATTTATTTTTAAAATTATAATATGGGGAACTTATGTATTGAAAAAGAAATTCATGTGAGAAAATAGATTTTGAACAATGGACAAAGAAGGCCTACTTGGGGTGTTGTTTAAAAGATCACCGACATTTTCTTAAGCACCTAATGGATATAGGAACTTCAATTAATATCATAGCAAAGTTTATATTATGTAACCAAACAGGAAAATTTTCGAAATCATGTATAATTTTTTTTTTAATTTGCAAAAATTTTCTTAACATCTATCATGGGGAAAAAGAAAACAGCAGTGAGGGATACTTCACATATTGAGGATACTACACATATTGAGGCTTCACACAGATCTATTGCGGCTAGAATTCCTCAGGAGGAAGAAACCTCAGGTGGCAAAAGGACGCTGATAGTCCATCCACGGAGTCGTCCATATGAAGCCTTCATCTCAGGACCAGCCTTCAAAACTTCGGGCCCGGTGTCGACAAGTGTCCCAAACAGTATCCGCCCAGGGACGAGTGCAGCATTTCTAATGTGCTAGCATCAGCCTCATGTGTCCGGCACCACCACACCACGAACCTGAAACATTTATGAAAGATAAATAAATGGAAGGAACGGAAATGATAGACAACCATGAAATGAATGTTACTACAACAGTATTTCAATAAATGAGCAAGAGAAAACTACATGAAGCATAAGTCAGAGTACCTGATTAACGGGCATTGAACTTCCGACCTCTCGAATGCGAGTCATACACACCTTAGTAACTTCCATGCACAATTTTTCTACTCAAAAATGCTTACTCATCCTATATAATGTTAGTTTTAGTATTTCAAATTTCTAAGTAAATTGTATTACCAGCTTTAAAATATATCAATTAGGGATTAATTGAGCCTCAATAAAAAAAATTCTGCAAATTTGTAGCTTTATATATATAATATAAAATTTTGTAACTTAAAACTTCACTTATCTTATAAGAAATGATTAAACTTTTCTTATAAATTGAACAGGATCGCTATTTCGAGAAAATTCTTCCACGTCGTCAGTCAGAATCACAAATAAAATTTTCGTCAACGTCACAAACGCTAGATGTCACTATGTTCTAGTTATCACTACCAAAATCTGAAAACGAAACAACTACTGGTATTTCAAAGCTCATTTCGCGATATTTATTTTTTAAAGTAAAGATCTATTCCCAAACCATTCAACTGTCAAATAAACATTAAATTATCGGACAATAATTTTTGGGAAAATGTATTTATTTTAAAAAATAAACATTGCTTAGTGAATTTTGAAATACCAGCAGTTGATTCTGTTCTTAAGTTTGTTTTGTTTATAGATTTTGGAAGAACTAACAAGAACATAGTGACATCTATTTCGGGATTAATGATATGTTATTAGAAGAAATTGACAGCATAAAATTTCTGTGCCTTCAAGTGGACAGATGTTTAGATTGGAAAGCTCACATAAATTATATCTTACCTAAACTCAGCTCTGCCTGTTATGCTATCCGAGAGCTGGTTAATTTGAGTTCTATTGACACACTTAAATTAGTATATTATGCATACTTTAACTCTATCGTGGAATACGGAATATTATTTTGGGACAACTCAGTAGAAAGTAAAAAAATATTTCTTATGCAAAAGAAGGTTATAAGAAACATTAGCAACACCCACAACAGATGCTCCTGTAAAGATCTTTTTACAGGATTGAAGATATTAACGCTTCCTTTTATGTATATATTCTAGATCCTAAAATTCTTTGTATGTAATCGTGCCTTATTTGCAACAAATAATGTAGTTCACAAAATAAACACTAGACGAAAGTATAATATCCATTATCCCAGTGCTAAACTTTCTTGCTTCCAGAAAGGTGTGTATTATGAAACTATCAAAATATTTGACGCACATCCTAATGTTCTTAAAGAAAAAGCTGATAATTTCGGTGCTTTTAAAAAAAATGTCAGAGAGTACCTTTGCTCAAAATCTTTTTATTTTGTACTAGATTATCTGAATGACAAATTATCCTGATAATGCTTCTGTAGCTCTGTGAGTAGTATCTAACTATTCCAGTGACAAATCATTACTTATAAATATTTGATGCAAGTTGAAAGTTTATTTTTAATGTATATGTATTTAATAAATAACAAGAATGGTATCCATTGCAAAAAGGTTGAGACGTACTGTCATAAGCCAAGTGAAAGCTGGTTTAAAAAGTGTTTCATTTCGTATCATATATAATTATCCCTGCTTTGTTTTCCATATTGTTGTTCATATTGCCTGTGTACTATAATATGCGTCTTATGTTAACTTTTGTTAACATAATGTTCAATGTGCACAACCTTTTCTGGCTACAAGTGAACCTACTGAACGCAAATCAATCTAATCTAATCTAGCCTTTGTAACGTTGACGACGAGTTTGTTTGTGATTCTGGCTAACGATGTGGAAGATTTTTCACGAAATAGTGATCCTGTTCAGAAAAGTTTAATCATTTCTTATAAGATAAGTGAAGTTTTAAGTTTCAAATTATTATATTTGTATATATTTGTGTGTTCACTATTAAGGTAAGTACTTGAGGATAACCTAACCTAGCTGGGTTTTGTATGCAAACGTTAACAAAGCGATATGCACCTTCACCAGGCCATGTAGGGTCCTCGAAACATGACTGACTGAACGATACAGTCTACAAGTATTCTTTTATAACGTTATAATGCCTTCAGCGAACTCTGTGTAAAGCTCTTATTTAATTCCCATTAAGCCGTTCCATGAAGCACACTGAATTGGCTTTCTCGAAGGCGATGATATGTGTGGGAGAAGTGCGTGGAACTGTGGAAGCAAGAGGCATGCTGTTCCATAAAAACCAACAATCATTTTCTATTTCCCTGGAGAAAAGGAGGAGTTAAACCACCGGCCATTACTGTAGCATAGCATGCAGATCCTCTTCAGATGAAATGATGGGTTTGGTTGTTTTGGGATAGCGATCATCCCATTACGGCAGCAAGTGACTGTGAGTTGTGGCCAGGCGCCAAGCAGCTTATCCCTACAGCTTCCTCCACATTAGAGTTTTGGTATCATCTTACAAGAACATAAAGGGTACGTACATTTACAGTGACATCAACATTCCAAACCGATTTATTGCACAACACATGCATCTGATGTAGGTTTACAATGCAGCTGCATCAGTCGAGTAGATGGGAGCATCGTTTCCCTTATTACCTGTCTGACAAATGAATGCAGTTGTTACGGGAGTTAGCTGTTCTATCATGCCTCGGTTTAGAGAGGTCAGAGAAGGTGGAAATGTGGCAGTACAGCGTACATAACACGACATATACTACAGCAGTTGCGAAATCGATATCACATGCCTTTAAGTATCCTTCAGAATGTATCCTACTACCTTCAAAATGGATATTTTATTTAACAGCATTCATTAGTTTCTTAGGGGTGGCGCGTGACCTTGTTCGGATGTGCGTGAGTGACGCCATGCAAATCAATGGTAGGGGTAGCATCTCTGCTTTCACCAACAATTTGCTGATAAAGCTAGTGGGTTAAATGAGGGATGACTAACCGAACATCCCTTTTTGTTGCAAATATACAAGTGGATTCAGCCATCAACTTCTGTGCAATAATAACGTCATACGCCACGTCTAAAAGATATATCTGTGCCTTATTTATGAATATCTCCTTCAATTTGTAAAATATGAGAAAAATTCAGCGCAAAACACATTTTTAAACTCACTGAGTTCCAACGTTTATGGATTTGAGCGATGTTTACCGTGTGTAGAACTTTTCTTTCTGCGCCCTTCCTATTTTGAAATTTTTTCACTATATTATGCACATGCACAGTTCGCTCCTGTTTCCCCACTGCTGTTGCTGTCCATTTTATAATATTAACGAATTAAACAAACCTATAAGTTTCTCTACTTTACAAAACTGTAACACATCAAAAATTAATTTTCTACTTTGTGAACGCATGACTTCACGCGGTGATGTTTCCATTTTGACTTGATTCGAACCCGTGCACTGTAACAGACTCAACTGCTGCATTCCAGAATTGCCGAACGGTACAGGGAGTTATGACGTCATACCACTTATCTGTTTGTGTTACGCAAGCTCCACTATTGACAATCTAGACTCATTCTTCCACTTTTAATTGTTCTGTAAACAGTAGGAAGTTAGCTAGTAGCTTTTAGGAGTCCCAGCTGACAGACTGG
>CM060960.1:28331500-28346500 GCA_030765055.1 Mantis religiosa | reverse complement strand
GAAAAAGTCTAGGTGGGAGTGGAGAAAATGGATCTTAAGGGACGTCCAAGGTTACGGTATTTTTGCAGGAACACTGTCACCAAATGCTTGTACTTGTCTTCTCTTTTTTTTTGCTTAAAAGTACACGAACAACACCCTTGAAGGCTTCCCAAGCTTCCTTCCTTCCCCTCCAAAATTTGGTCATATGCAGGATAAATTACAAATTTTCAAATTTGTGGTCCGACAAAAATTGCCTTCCTTAAATTTTGCATAACGTAATTTACAAAACCTCTCTCTGGTTGTGTTTTGTTATTTGACAGGTGTACCAACTCCCAGAAAGATCCCCCAAATTTAAAATCTTCACTCTAAAGAAATGAAATGTCAATTTATCTTCTAAACAAAAGATAATCTATAATTTTTATGGTGATTTTTGAATTCATCTGATGGAAATACACTATTTTTAAGTCCGAAACATTTTCATTGTTGCCCAGCGTAATAGAATAATCTCAAAAGTTCTGTTCCCCCAAGATCCCCTGACCTAACCTCACTGAATTTTTTCTTGGGGAGTACCTAAAAATAAAGTGTACAGGAATAGGCCACGGACAATTGATGTTCTCAAGGAATCCATTCGAACGGAAATAAATAACATTGTCACTTGTTTGAAGCGACTCATTTTTGGAATATTTCTTATTATGGTTTGTTATTGGTTTCACCTTCAACTGCTGATTCTTTTCTCCTCTGGAAAGTCATTGCTTTTTATGTCCTGCATGCAAAGAGATGGGAATTACTTCTTAAAAGGTTTGTCTGTGGCCTAAGTCTACTGTAATCTCTTATTAACATTGTACGTACAAGGAAATGTATTAAATTTCCTACAAATATGTATCTCGATTAACGTCGAAGTGTGTAAAAGCATGTTTCGTAAGTATATACAAAGGCTTTTCAATAAAGAATGATTACAATTTTTTGACAATGTACCTTTACTCATCCACATAATTTTGAGGGTCATTCTCAAAATAGTCTCCCCTGAATGCGATGTACTTATCCCAGCGTTTCTGCCAGTTTTCAAAGACATGCTGGAAACCATTTTTGAGAGATTCTTCAAAATCGCCTCTGCAGCCTTCACCACTGCTTCTGATGATGGATAATGCCTCCCACGAAGGCGTTTCTTCAAGTTAGGGAATAGAAAAAAGTCACATAGGGCTAAACCCGGAGTTTAGGGAGAGTGACGGATGCAATTCTCGTAGATTTTTTCAAGACATTCAGAAACAACACTGACAATATACGGCCGCGCATTATCGTGGTGCGGCATCCAGCCTGCTTCGCGGAAATGTGGTCTTTTGCGCCTGATATGGACTTGCAATGTTTTCAGGACATCCCTGTAGTATTATCCAGTTACTGATGTGTGTGCAGGTACAACATGTTGATAAACCATTCCATAGATATCAAAGAATGCGATGACCACAACTTTCCCTGCAGAAGCAACCACTTTTGCTTTTTGGGGGGTTGGTGATGAATGATATTTCCACACTGATCTTTGCTGCTTTCTCTTAGGATCAAAATGATGTAGCCAAGTTTCATCAGCAGTGACTACGTTTGAAAGAAACTCCAGATCTTCCTCTAACATCAACTTTAACTGCATGTTACCTCCATTGCAGTGGTAGGAGATACTGAATATATCTGAATTTGCTGGATCTCTAAGGCGGGAACCAGGAGTACCAACGATGAAACTACTACTCACATTAAGCTAACAGAACTTAATAAGACTGAATTTTAGCGCGAAAAATTATGACCGTAAATATTACGATCATTCCTTAGTGAACAGCCCGCGTACATAATCTTTTTTCATTTATATGATACAGTTAAGATCTTAGTTCATTTTGGCAACTGTGCCTTTGGAATAAATGGTTGTTGACAATGCTACTCTCTCATTTTGCTTGTTATATGTATATGGATCTTAGGAGTTTTATTTCGGTTTTTCCTTTAATTCACACAATTTTCCATATATTTCATATACATCTAGTCTCAAGAGACTACTTGGAATAATTCTGGTCAAAGAAATGTTGCCTACTCCAGACGAGAATTGAGTCAGGACATCTGTTCGTTACTTGTTCGTCTTATGTTTCCTGGCACTTTTAAAGGTCTATTTCGAATGAAACGTATGCTCCAAATGAAGGCAGTTGAGTCACTTTTAATATAGGCATGAGTGAAAATGAAACCTTTCTGGATCACCTAACAGCAGTAAATATGCCCACCATAATTTGCACGTGGATATATACTCTTTCTCTTGATGGAAGTAGATTAAAACGTACCATCCAGACCTTAATTGCATTTTCTGCTCCATACAAATTAAATAGATCAAAACCAAGTTGGATGTGCTTGAGTGGGTATACAGAGTACATTACATTGGTGCTAAATATTTCGGCAACGGCCTACCAACATCAAAACAATAAAAAAGTTTCTTATAGACATGAGCTGAAAAACACATTGCTCAGAGAAGAAAATTGAAGGTTGCAAGAATTGCTCTGAGTAATTTCCACTACGATGTCCTAAGTCTGCGTTCCATGGTATTGCGTATTTTAGAGGTTTCATATTTGGTCTAATCTAGTGTTAATACACTCAATAAGTCTCAATATTTGTACAGGAATCGCATAAACCAGCAATTTTAACATTGGTCAGATTGATCGAGATTGATCAGGCAATTAAATGTCTCAATCGACCAATGCATTTATGCTGAAATTTATCATTCAAGGAATGATATACTGTTTGAGTAAAATATGTCTGTCGCAACTGTGTAAAACCGATATCCGTTGGATGACAATCAGACAGAGAGCACAGTATAACTACCAATTCAAGAAAACCCAATAAATTTTACAAAATATAAAAAGAAAAAAAAACAACTTTGCTTGTGAAACAACCTAATAAACGCTGATTTCCAACATTTAGAAACCTGATTTAGAAAACATAGCATCAGTCTATTTAGCATTTCATATTGAACCTAATATACAACTAACATAATTACTCTTAGAGCTGATTTTTGAGAAAATGAAAGTTTTAAAACATTTTCTACGTAAAAGGAAGTTTGCGAAGGGGGTTTTATTAAAAAATCTTTTCGTTGCATTCCTAAGATGTTACCGGGTGGGATGGCTCAAGCGGTTTCATCTGTTGCCTGCATTCGGGAAGCCCGAGTTCTATTCCCGCGGCCGAACTACTTCACCCATGGGTTTTTTTCGGGGGGTTTTGTGGGTCGTTAGGGGCCCCTAATTTCCTGTCCTTCCATTTAATCTCCATTAGCATTTCACATCATCTCTCATCTGGTGATCTCTTTCAGGGTAGAACTGTCGGCGGGTGTCTAGGCGGTGCATGGTGAAATGATATGCTCTGAGGAAAACTATACTCCTCCACAGGAGAGTAAGTCTCCGAGGGACGAGACGCAGAAGGGGGGGGGGGTTGGTGAAGGTTCCCACACCCTCCCTGGATAGACTTATACACCCCATGTCAGTACAGTTAAAGTCTGTTTAGTTAACGCGTGTGTACGATGGCCGCTGCCTTTCACGAACACTTATAATCGTTTTACAACACTGGCCCTCCTTCTTGCAGACCTTTCTGCAAGGTTGCCACCTTTCTCCATACGTCATGCGTATCGTACGAGGTTTCGTCTAAATAAATTATCTTATGTCCATTACTGCAAAACTTCCTTATATATATCATCAAGCTACAATTCTACTTGATTCCATAATAACCCTTAGCTCATTCAAAGTGCAGTACTTGAAACCCAGCTCCTTTAGGAGACCGCGCAAAGTGCAGTGCCCATAAGGAAAGTCACAAATTTCTTGCAAATGTACAACCAATTCGTCTAAGGTGGGTGCTCTCACTTTTGCATAGGATCTATAAATTTCTCGACGAATTAAATCGCATGTGAAATTATCTACTTTAGAGAAACGTTTCCTTTTGTTTTCACACTTGATCGAAGTCTTTGGTATTCCTTTCGTCACAATATTTCTTACTGTATTTCTGTGAATACCCAGAATTTATCATCAGGTTCATTGCACGACCCCTTACCAAGATTATTTGTCAGCACATATTTATATGTGTTCAAAACAAACGCTTGAATTTGCTTAGAAACAGTTCCCGTTATCACTTTGTTTTTTGAGGTTTTTCCAGTAATGTAACTCGGCCCAGTTATTCACCATGTCTTCACTTTGTTTATGTTTACTTGACTGAAAGTTATCTACTACTTCATTTGCATTTATCACTGCATTTCCCTCCCACGATCTCCACATCGTGACACACAACGAATTGCTGCACGTAATGTAACAGATCAACTGAAAGTTGGAACTTTGGCAACTGAGACTCCACGTGGAGTAGACATGCGACTGTCACTTCGAGAAAATCAGGGTTGCTATTGGTCCTCAACGACAGTGTTCCATTTCTGAAGTGTGGAGATAGATTTATGACGGTCATTAATGGGCGGGAGGCTCAGGTTCCTTTGACTCCGAACTGCACATGCGTTAACTAAACAGATTTTGCAGACCATTCAAAAACATTCTGACGTCTTCCACTTTTGTGAATAAATCTTCTCGGTTTTAATGTACAGAGTGCTTAGGGCGCATGCTTTTCTAACGGTCTGCTCCTTGTATAGCAGGCGTTCTCTGACACAAACATTCGCTGTCCTTGTCCCACAGCACATACCTTACAGGTTTCTTCTTTGCGTTGCTATACTATACCTCCTCCTTAGGTCGGTTGCCGGTCTCCGCTCCTCTGCTGTTACCATTTCTGGACCGCCAGCCAGGGACCTTTGGTGCTCGGATCGTCTGCCTGGTACCATTAGGGCTCGGCTGCTGGGCTCGTTTCCGTCCAGTTGTAGGGGAGCAAGTTCGTTGTCCTAGCCTGTCGGGGGAAGTCTCTATCCAAGTAAATTGTAGGGACCCTACCATCTGTACAGTCGGGGCACCTTCGGTCGGCCGCCATATGTCTCCTCTCGCCTCTAGAATTTTTATCTAGCTATAAAGATTTAACGTCATTTATACAGATGGATCCAAAAGCTCTAGCGGCGTTGGATGTGCCTATGTCCATGGGGCCGAACCCTATACATTTCGTCTCCATGGCAGCACCTCCATCTACAATGCCGAGCTTTATGCCATATACCGCAGAAGGTTGCGTGATTGCCTTGTCCTCAGTGACTCCCTCAGCGCTCTTCAGAGCCTTCGTGAGCTGTACAACTTCCATCCTCTTGTACAGCGTATCCAGGACGCCCTCCACGGTCTACACGCCACTGGCGTCAGCGTGGTGTATGCGTGGGTTCCTGGACACGAGGGCTTGCGTGGGTATGAACTGGCGGATTCGGCAGCTAAGGCGGCGACCACGGAGCCTAGGGACAGGATTCCCTTTTTAACCTCGGAAGACCTCAGTTGCGTCATGCGGAGGGCAGTACTGTCGTGCTGGCGGGACGATTGGTCTGCTCTCCGCAGAAACAAACTTAGAAAGATAAGGGCGCTTCCGATTCCCTGGGCGACTTCCTCCCGTGCCTCTCGCCGAGAGGAAGTCATTCTTGCTTGGTTACGCATTGGCCACTGCTTTTTTAGCCATCGCTATCTTTTAAACAGGAGCCCTGCGCCAATCTGCCCGCTATGCCGCGCTACTCTGTCAGTCCGCCATGTTATTTTAGTGTGTCCAAACCTGGAGCGTCTTCGCTGGTCTCTTGAGCTGCCGGCCAGCTTGAAAGACGTATTGGCGGACGACCAGCAAGCGGTGGCCAAAGTTTTTATCCAATGTCAATTTTATCATATAGCCAGAGATCCTTTTTGACCTTTTAACCTTTTATCACTTTTATACCTTGACTTAGGTTCTTATTCATAGATTTTAGTAACGATTTTATCGTAAATGACAGTTTTAGCCTAGTTTTACACTGTCTTTAGAAGGCTCCGCTTTTAGGGGTGCTGATGACCGCGCTGTTGAGGGCCCTGAATCAGAATCAAATCAAATCGCCTCACTCTTCCTCTCCACTTGGGGGCATAGGAATAATGGGCCCAGCATACGTACCAAATCCCTCTGTAATGGAATTCCAATCCCTAAGATGTTGAATTTAAATACGAAATTTGGTATGTACAACTTTTGGGACAGGAATTCTTTATCTGTAGTTATATTCAGTGGCGGCTGGTGGGTTAAATTATTTGTGGTGCACAAATGAAAAATAAAATACAGAGTAGTAATGACTCACCTATTTATACAGATTCTCTGCTCTACTCTCCTTAGACTTGGCGAATCTATCGATAACTTTTGCGTTGAAGTCGCTGATCTTCATAACAAAATCTCTCTCAATTGAAAGCATTGCCAATGCTGTCAATCGGTCCTGTGACACGTTCCTAAGGAAAGTTTTTATTCTTTTTAAAGTTGAGAAACAGCATTCTGCTTCAGCGGTAGACATTGGCATAGTTAACAGTACTCGGAGGAGTTTCACATATTCGCTGAATGTAGCACATAAATTGTTTTCCTTATTGAAGTCCATCAAGCACAAACCGCCGGGCATTCCACGAAATTGATCTCGACTGTAAATTACAGTCAGTTCTCTACGAATTTTTGTTCCAATGATAAAAGGATAGAACTTTATTGTTTCTCTAAGGGAATCCTCTGGAAATGTCTTAGAAATTTTCTTGATGAAACAAAGTTGAGGCTACCAATGCCCCGTGAAGCTAAATCTGTCCTTTGCTTCTCTAAAAATGTCACATACTTCAAGAGCTTCTCTTCTTTTCACATCATGATCTTCTATTCTTCTCCTCTTAATTGCAGTTTCTTCGTGTTCCTCGATATCCACGCTATTTCTTACCTTTTGCACTTCCCTTTTAAATGCGTTTAGCTGGGCGGTGGCAAATGTTGCATTGCAGTCTCGTTTCTGCAGCTGATTGTACAAAATGTCCACATGTGGCATGATCTTGTAGAAGAAAGGCTGCCAGAATTTAAAATTATAATCTTTCAAAGTAGCCATAAACCCAGAAGCCTGAACAAGTGTGGCGTTGTTGTTTAACAGAGCTCTCTTCTGAATAACCTCCATGCATTTAATTAAATTCTCCCTGTGTTCGAAAAGCAGAGCACACAGAAGCTAAGCCTGAAGGTCACGCTATAGCCGTTGCTAAGAGTAGGAGGAGCTAGGTTTATAAACCTCCATTTAAGCAATGTATAAGACGCCACTCCCATCTCTTCACCTTCCCGCAACCCCCTCAGAGAGCCTACATTTGGGTGAAATCTTAGGTTAACTCTTCGCTGCAAACCTGCGGCTCCTACAGCTAATCACTGTTTATTTCGACTTCTGCGGTCATGGGCAGCTACAGACGATAAGCGTAATTGAAACATGATTGTATATAAAACAATGCAAACAAGTACAGCTTTAATGTGCAAAATGCACCCGTTGTATGTTCAGAATTAGTGAGTGTAGCGCAAACCTGAAACCTTATGGAGCAACCGCCCCTGATCGTTACTGCTCTCTTAATTTTGTGATTGGCCGATTTGATTCCACGTCACAGCATTACGTCATACAATTATTACTACGGCCAATTACAATATTACATATATTTTTAATTATTTAAATTACTAAATATATTTACATAATATTTTTTTTTTTATAAATTTATAAACTTTTCATACCTTCTCCACACAACCCAAAACTACTGTTACACATTTTAAGCTACATTATTCACCTCACATACACAGAACTTTTCTTAAAATATCTTCTGCATTGTTGTCATGAATTCTCAAAATATGCATTTCCGGAGAAATACAGTTATCGAATAAATGATAGTTTTTCCAGATCACGTGACTTATCGCAGGAAGCTGTTATGTTTTCACATCGCTTCTCATGAACCAGTTCTCAGGAAGAAATTAAAGCCTGCTCAAATAACTACAGCAAACAGTAAATCTAAAAATGCTGGGGAGAACCAGGAAAGGTTGATAGCTGCAGGGCAGTTTACGTCACCGTAGCTAAGTCGGAAATATCTTAAGCGCCAGTTAGCAATTACTGAGTCACAGAACCGGTTAATAAAGTTCACTGGCTGCTAGATTAGCAACGACAAAATGTCACTGATGGAACTTCCGACAGTTTATCCCAGCAGGTGTCGCCTTAAACCGCTCACCATTTCTTGAAAAATGACACGTAATCTGCATTATCTAAGAAAGCACAGCCTTCGCTAACCACAAGCCTATGAACTTTAAGTAAGGCGTGCATTTCTAGGAAAGAGTGAGTAAACCGCGCTTTTTATCGAGGGTTCGGGTTGAAGGATCGGATAAGGGTTCAAGAAACGAAGACCTGTACAAGTGTTTGACCTTACTCGCCGATAAGCCTGGCGAGGTTTGAGGAAAAAGGATTATATTTTCATTAGTTCATTTACTATGTGTTATTTTATCTTTAGATAATGCTTATCTTGGATTTTCCATGAACTTCTGAATAGCATCATTACCGAGGACTGTTCAATAAAGAGATGATGATTTTTTACCGTCATAATTTTTCCCACTAAAATTCCAATTTATTATATTCTGTTAGCTTAATGTGAAACAAACACGCCGTAATATTTTCATTGTTGGTACTCCTGTTTCCCGCCTGTGAGAACCAGGCAAGTTCAGAAATGTTCAGTATCGCCTACCGCTGCAATGGAGGTAACACGCGAGGAACAATATGCCGCTGTGAAATTCTGCTTTCGTCTTAACAAATCTTCAATTGAGGCCTACAAAATGTTACAGGAGGCCTATGGATAAACTGTTCCTCCCTACAGCACAGCTCGAAGATGGTTTAAAATGTTTAAAGAGGGGAGGCAATTTCAAAGTAAGCTGGTCCCGGTGCTCTACTTACTGCTCTTACGGAAGAAAACATCAACACTGCTACTGCCATTGTGAGAGAGGATTAAAATCACTTTCTGAAATACCGAACCGACTAATGATCCAATGATATGATATGATCCTTGCTGATTACATCTTCGTTAACAAACAAAATTTAAAATTAAATCTTTTTAACATCAAATAAGTTATGAAACGTTCAAAATATTGTTACTAGTAAATAGATAAAGGAAATTATGACCACTTTTTATTTATATGAACTGGACTGGACTACGCTACGGAGGGGTTTCGTCTTGGAGGTCTAAACATATTCCATTGTAATTATGCCCCTAAGAGAAGGAAGAACGGGGCCAGAGGAGATATAGGTCAGCCGTCTCAATTAGCCACGACAGTGCAGAGCGCAGATTTTCTACATTTTACCCGTTGGAAACTCCCCGGCAGGACAGAACAAAAGGCATTCCACCCACCCTCTTAAGAGAGGGGATCCGTCCCAATCAGCTGCTGTGCTGTAAGCGCTGCGGACTCCTAAGCACTCGTGGTACCTTTGACGTTACCAGAGGAACCTCGGGCCGAACATTCGAGCCCCTCGCTGAATGGCAGTTCGGATTGGGTTGGACTCGAGGGAGCAGTGTGTTCCCGACACCCTCGCGAGATCGGGTACCTCCGGCCAGGTTTCGGCCGGCCGGGGGGGGCAGAGGGTTGCCTAAAATGACCCGGGTACTAGCCTGAAGAGCTAGTAGGTGTGCTAGATCACCAGGCGGCCCCACCGAGGTTGTTCTGTAGCCTTCCCTGCAGGGTTGAAGCGCCTAATTGGCTTATCCACTTCCATCCATCTTGACATTGCTGTCGATGAGGGAAGGGCTTATTAGACTACAGGTGTTGCCCCAAGGAAAGACCCCCGGAGCTTTCCATCGCTCCCGCGTTGGTAGAGACCGGAGTCTTTGGATTTTCGGGTAGACCTCGTGATAATAATTCCATCCACCGTGGTCCGGAAACGGCCCCACAAGACGGGGTTTGGAGACCGAAAAGCGTCCCACCAGAGGAGGAAGTTTTATCAAGAGCATATCATCCTGCCATGCACCGCCGAGACTCCCGCCAACACTTCTACCTTTAAAGAGACTACCAGATGAGAGATGACGTGAACTGATAATAGAGACGAAGTGGAGGGACAGGAGATTCCGGGGATGTAATTAACCTACCCGAAAAAAACACCCGAAAACCCATTGGTCAAGTATAGTGGCCACGAGGTACGAGCCTAGACCGCCTAGACCGTCCAGTTATTTCAAGTATTTTGTCTTCTTCCTTATATTATCCCCTTCTTTCTTTTTACCCCTTTTCCTTCTCAGTTCTCTCTTCACTCTGTTTTTTTTTTTTTTTCTATTTATATCCCGCCTTTATATCCAATGGTCATAACTGCGGCCGATCTCCTTTGTAACATATCGAAGGTGTTAACTCTTATTCGTTAGATCACGCACACATTTGCACTTTCATTCATACTTCCAGACTCTAGGAAAAAAGGAAATCATCTTGGCTGGAGAAAAATCCCTACCCCAAGCTGGGAATGAAACACGGCATCCCTCGCAGGGGAGGCAGGTGCTCTACCGACTGAGCTAGGCTAGCTTCCGTCTTTTGTTTATTTCTTTATTCCCTAGGATTAGTTGTTCTGTTGTTCTGAGTTGTTATGTTCACAATAAAACCGATGCATTTACAAACATACACGCTCACAGAAGTTATTTTTAAAGGGTTTTATTTTTTTAACTTATCGAATTGTTACTGGAAAACAATATTTTCCCTAATTTCTGTTTTAACGGGCTCAAAACGTGCATTTTCTGTGATATGTCAGCGTACAGTTTTTAGCAGTAATGTAAGATCAGCTCTTACTTATCTGACATTAAAGATAAAGTAATTAATGCTATACAGGAGGATATCAAAATAAGATTGGAGCACAGCACATTCAGAGCTGGTATTTCAAGTCCTGGTTCCACACAAACACACACAGATATAATGAGCAGGGTATGTCAGATGTGTTTGTGAAAGCAGAACAGTATGACAAATTACCCCAAACTATTCAACTCCAACTACTGGAGATATCTATCCTCAACCTGCTTTTGTGTAAATTGGAGAGGTACTTGGTTAGGCATTCCAAGATTTACATAACATAGTCTGGGTACAATGTAAACCATGAATCAACTAATCGGACATCCAACCAGACGCAGTTTCCAAAGCTTAAGAGTTCAACTATTTCCTCAGAGACAAAAATCAAACAAATCAAATTTCCTTGATGTGCTTAATGCATCTTAGAACACCGTTTCCTACGCGCTTGAAATACCAAACATGGCTCTCTCTTGCTTCAGAAATCACGCCACTCAATCACGATAAGTGGGTTCTAAGGAATTCTCCTCTAAAAATCTGTTGTGTTCCACTATCACGATTTTGTCTACTCCTGTATAAACTATGCTTACAAAAGCAAATTTTTCTATCTACTTCACAAACTTTTGCAGAAATTCAATTGTTATGACGGATATCAATGCCTACCGTAAAGGGATTAAGTGTCACCAATCCTTTAACAATGAGAGGAGTAATAATGAAACAAGGACAGCCCATGGCTGATGTCACGAGCCAGAAATGCGTTCGATTTCGGCAAATCTAGAAGAAACGACTTCCAAAATTCAGACTATTCCAGAAATTTTGGGCTTATAAGAGGACTGTTCAATAAATGCCCACAACGTACCTTCACTCATTCTCATAATTTTGATGGTCCCTCTCAAAATAGTCTCCCTGAATACGATGCACTTACCCCAGCGTTTCTGCCAGTCTTCAAAGACATGCTGGAAACCATTTCTTCAGCGATCCTTCAAAATCGCCCCACAGCCTTCACTACTGCTTCTGATGATGGATAGTGCCTCCCACTAAGACGTTCCTTCAAGTTAGAGAATAGAAAAAAGTCACTTGGAGCTAAATCCGAACTATAGAGAGGGCAAGGGATGCACTTCAAGTTGATTTTTGCAAGATACTCAGCAACAACATTGGCAATATGCGGCCCCGCATTATCTTGGTGCAGCATCCAGCCTGCTTCACGGAAATATTTTTCTGCCTGATATGGACTTGCAATGTTTTCAGGACATCCCTGTAGTACTGTCCAGTTTTGCGTACATGTTGATAAACATTTCCATGAATATCAAAGAATGAGATGACCATAACCTTCCCAGCAGAAGCAACCACTTTTGCTTTCTTGGGGGTTGGTGATGGAGATTTCCACACTCAGCTTTGCTGTTTGCTCTCAGGATCAAAATGATCTAGCCAAGTTTCATTTGCAGTGATTACGTTTGAAATAAACTCCGGATCTTCCTCTAACATCAACTTTAACTGCATGCGAACCTGTATGCGAATGTCCATTTGTTCGGGGATCAACAATCTTGGAACCCATCGCGCACAAACACGTCTCATGTGTAATGTTTCTGTCACAATGAAATGTTCAGTATTTCAGAAAGTGATCTTAACGTAATTCGTCGATCCTCTCTCACAATGGCAGCAGCAGTGTTGATGTTTTCTTACGTAAGAACAGTAACTGGAGCACAGGGTCCAGCTTCCTTTGCAATTGATTTTCTCCCCTCTTTAAACATTTTAAACCACCTTCGAGCTGTACAGTAGGGAAGAACAGACTCTCCATAGGCCTCCTATAACATTGTATACGCCTCAACTGAAGATTTGTTGAGACGAATGCGGAATTTCAGAGCCGCATATTGTTCCTCGCGTGTTACCTCCATTGCAGCGGTAAGCGATACTGAACATGTCTGAACTTGCCTGGTTCTCACAGGCGGAAACCAGGAGTACCAACTTGCCACGGCGTGGCTCAGTGTTTAGACCGCTTGGCTCTCACCAAGGCGGCCCGGGTTCGATCCCAGGCGACCGCAAAGTGAGATTTGTGTTGGACAACACGGCGCTGGGGCGGGTATTATCCGGGATCTCCGGTTTCCCCCGCCACCTCATTCCACCGGTGCTCCATCTTCATCTCATGTATCATCAGTGTCATCGCCTGCTGTGCCGTATGTAGTAAAAGCGGGCGTTAATCACTACACACACAAGGAATGCCAACAATGAAACTACTACGTCGTGTTTGTTTCACATTAGGCCAACAGAATATAATAAGATTGAATATTAGTGCGAAAAATTATAACCATAAAATTATGATCATTCTTTATTGAATAGCCCTTGTAAAAGGGAGTGCAAAAGGAGTCTCAAACAGTTAAGTAGTCAGATGTCAGAAAATCTGCAAGGAGTTTAGTGTTAATGTTAGATTAGTCTGCAAATAGTGACCGTCTTTGAATTTTTTTTATGTATCCCCTTGTGATTAAGCTCCAGAAAAATTAATTAATTAATTTTACTCGTAACGAGAGATCTGCTCTGCAGATCTCACCAGGACCGTCCTCCCTTAGTGAGATATCTTTCAGGTTTTTCTCAATCCTTTTTAACTGGCAAATGCTGGAGAGTGACCCTGAATCTTAAGTCTGGGAGGCTTCTTGTTTCTTCCCAACATCATTTTTGTGCCGTAATGTGTTCTCTACCAGTGGTGCCCGTCGTCATAGAAATGCTTTCTACCATGGACTTCCTTTAGATGAGGAAACAGATGAAAATCACTTGGTGCTAAAGACGGATCTTATCACATCATTTAGCTAGTGCAATTCGACCACTCTCCTTACAGTCCAGATTTGGCAGCAAGTTATTATTATCTTTGGTTTATTTAACCAAATACATTTTATGGTGGAAAGCATTTCAATGGATATAATTTTCTGAAACAGGAAATGCAGACTTCGCTTTTATCACAGGAGACGTTGTTCTTTGATAAAAGCGTACAAAAACTGGTTTTGTGTTATGACACGTGTGTTAATAACGGCTGTAAACATATAGAGAAGTAGTGTAAGGTGTAGGATAATAAATGATACTACAGCATTCGGAAAAGGGTGAGTTGTACTCCACATGAGAGGTCACCGGTTCGATCCTCTTGTAACTAGACGAATGCTGTGTTGATTACCTACTCCACAAATTGCTTTGCTTCCCATTGACATTTACTCACTTATCCTTCAGGTTTGGTCATCAGTACGGATGCGGACAAATGTAGCAGATGGGTTCTTCTGTAAAACGTTTTTTGTAGCATCGATAGAGGTTATTGCCCATGTCGGGAAGTTTGCTTTGTCGCCTTCTGCCTGGATGGTGATAGAGGTTTCGAGGTGCGTCTGGTAGAATCTATTAGAGACTTCTGCACGTCTCTGTACTTCGCTGGCTCCACGCTCTGTTTTTTCTGGGCCTCATATTTTCCTTTATTGTGATGGCAGCCCACGGTCAGCGGGGCGAGATGTCCCCTCAACACTCTTTCAATCACTTCTCCCTGGAGGGGAATCAGAGGTTTTGAGATACATCGGATGGGATCTATCAAACTATTAGAGACTTCTGCAGGTCTCTGAGCTTCGCTGACTCCACCCTCTGTTTTTCTTCGGCCTCATCCCTTTATTTTAGTGTGATGGCAGTCCACGATATATCCCTGTGGTGTCACTGTAGGCGAGAGGTCCCCTCAACACTCTTTCAATCACTTCTCCCTGGAGGGGAATCAGAGGTTTTGAGATACATCGGATGGGACCTATCAAACTATTAAAGACTTCTGCACGTCTCTGAGCTTCGCTGGTTCCACCCTCTGTTTTTCCTTGGCCTCATCCCTTTATTTTAGTGTGATGGCAGCCCACGATATATCCCAGTTCTGTCACTGGAGCAAGAAGTCCCCTCAACACTCTTTCAATCTCCTATCCCTGGATGGGGATAAGAGGTTTCGAGATATATCGGATGGGGTCTATCAGACTATTAGAGGCTTCTGCACATATTTGGGCTTCGCTGGCTCCAACCTCTGTTTTTCCTCGGTCTCATCCCTTTCCTTTAGTGTGATGGCAGCCCACGATATATCCCCGTCGAGTCACTGGGAGCAAGATGTCCCGTCAGCACTCTTTAATTACAAAGACTGTACTTACTTTAAAAGCATCCTGTATATTTTCCTTTAGTTTTGAAACAGTATCAACATTTTTGTTTACTCTTAGTGTTTTAATGAAGCTTACCGATCCGAAGGGCTAGATTTTAGTGTAGGCATATCACTCAGATCTTAGTGTACTGTGGTAGCCTTGAGTATGAAGACTTAACCTGCATTGACCCTCACGT